>CM076583.1:1111933323-1112027153 GCA_034641835.2 Pinus albicaulis | reverse complement strand
AGTTCTCGACACATCCAGGAACGAACGTGCTGTCCCCAGATGGAGCCGATGTTGTAGCATGTCAGCCCCTCATTCAAATTTTGGTCTTCAACTCCCTCTGGAACCTCTCAAATTCCCTACCATAGCTTAAGAAATTCATTCTTGCCTACTGTTGCCTTTCCCGCCTCCTAAAACGCATTAGAAAGCATCACGGGCTCATATCCGAAGTAATGAAAAGCCCAGCCCCTTCTTCTAAGCCTCTGCTCCTTTCCTCCACGAGACCAAAAGCCAGAGCCGAGAGTAATAACAATAGGCGCTTATCAAAGAACATCGGGTCATTTTCTATCCGCAGATCGCATTTTAAAAGGCTGAAAATTCATATGTGAAAATGTATAAAGCCCCAGCCCCTTTGCTACAAGCCCCGACCACTTCCCCACATGCGCCCCTAGCCTAAAACCGAGTGCCTACTCTTAAGGTGCTAATCGCATCCATCGCAGATCGCATTTTCATTGGTTATGACCGTTTGATCCATCGCAAATATTTGCGATGCGATCGTCCAATCGCGCCATCGCATTTTTCCGCCCGATCGCATATTCTCCCGTCGCACTTCCGCTAGTAGCAATTTTGCGCGTCGTGTGATCCCTCCATCGCAAAGCGTAGAGTGTAATTTCCCGTTGCACCACCGTCTCCCCATCGCGCTTTCTCCATTTGCGAATCTGCGATGCGCCCCTTGGGTCCCACCTTACTAATCCTCCACTCATTCATTGCAAAACCCCATTTCTCCTTTGTAAAGTCTAAAATGACATTTGTATTATTTATACAAAGTTTTTCTTCCTGATCGCGCAATCGCAATTTCGGTGCCCCCCAATGCATTTTCCCCCCGCTCCTTTTTGCGATATTGCGATGGCTGTGTGGGTCCCGCCTCGTACGGTCATTCCCGTCCACCTCATCACCTTCTATAACATTCTTCTCCTCCTGTGTACTATATTATAAAACCTTATTATAAAGTTTACTTAACCCGGTGGTCCCCACGCCCGCCGCTCCGTTTCATTGTTTTTCCCTAATTTTCTTCGTAATTCGCTCAAATGAAAATCTTTGGGCCTTTACATTATAACTCTCTCTTCCGCCACTCTTCACTGTTTTCACCGCTCTCAACTGTTCCACCACCGTCCCATCACCTTTAAATACATTTGTAGCCGTGGATCTTACTTCAAAAATGGATGGTCAGGGCCCAGCTGCAACCTGTTACTTGACCAAGTTCGCATCTACATCACCACTCCATGGTCATCACCGCATCCACCACCCCTGAGTCTGTTCTCCTTTAATATGTTCGTAGATTTTTGCAGGGTTTTCAATAACAAAGGATGATAATAATCTGCAGCCTCCATTACAAAGATCGAATTCACTCCAAAGGACCATTCAGTAGACGTAGAATTGTGGAACAAAGATCTGGAGAGGTATACAGACAAGACTTTCATTTAATGAAGCGAGATTGATATTTATCAAATCCCTCAAAGCAATTCAAAAGGGGCGGTTCTGTTAGATGAAAACATTAATGATGCCACAAAGAATATCAGCAGAAGATTGAGGAGTTCGGTGTCCGGCATTGAGAATTTAAATTTCAGCTCGGGGCTCAAGGGATTGAGAGTACCATGCATAAACACCAATATCCTCCAGGCCTTATTACAACAAGTTTCTCTTTCAACCAAGTACAGAGTGCTTGTATATTTTAATTTTTATGTCTTGTTTACGAGGAGATTTTCATCATTTATTCCATAGAGCAGCAGTAGAGTACATACAGTACAACATATTTACTCAGCAGTATAGGCGCGAATGTTTCCGCCATTTTGTTCAAATTAGGAAAATTTAATGTGCATCACCTACCTCGTTCTCCAGAGTTTTCTGTTTCTTCTATAAAAACCCAGAAGAAAGACATTGTAAAGTTCATGTTCTCTTGCTATGATAAGATGTCCTAGGCACTGGTCTATGCAACTCTAGACTGTCTCTAGGGGATGAAAAAATTGTCTACAACATCTTTCTGGCGCCGTTGCCGGGGAACGAATTCAAGAAAATCATTTTCCCTGGGCCTCGACAAATTGTTTTCACTCTCTAATCAGGTGAGCACAGAGAGTTGAAGAGTTGCATATCTCTCACCTTGGCGACTCCACTGTTGTTTATTTGATAAATCTATTGGTAGTCCTGGCTTCTCGTAAGCCACATTTGAGGTCAGATATGTCTCAGCCGAAAACACCTGTGTCTGATCCAGAGAAGAAATCAGCCTGTGCTGAAATACCTGAGTTCCCGTAGAAGATTATCCATCCTCTTCTTCTCAAGAAATTCCATTAGAAAATCGCGACTCTGCCGAGGAAAATCCTGAATATTACTCAGATAGCCCACCCAGGGGAAGTGCTAGAACCAAAGAGAACTTTCATCCTACCCCTGAGGCTGAAGAAGTCAAAGAAGTTGCAGAGGCAACTCCTGTTAACCGCGAATTGTTTACATCCACACCTCAAGCTGCTGTGCATTATATTCCTACTGTTACTCATACCTCACGTCCACCTCCTCCGCTTCCTCCATTCGTACACCAAACTGTTGCACGACCCCCACCTCCTCTGATGGCTAATGTTCCAACCTTTTTGTTAAATAAATATGCTCCCCTAGCCCTAACCCAAGTGTTGAATGATATGCCTCAGGATTATTTGAAAATATTGCCCAGATTTAATGGCGAGAATGAGATTGATGCGCATAAACATATTGAGACTTTCTGATTTTTCGCAGAAAACTTAAATGTAGAACATTTGGATGTGGTCTTAAGACTATTTGTTCAATCTCTGGACGACGAGGCACGAAAATGGTTTAAAACATTGGCAGATCGCTCTATAAATACCTGGGAAAGAATGGAAGAAGTTTTTCTCAGGAAATGGGGAGAAAAGAAAGATCATGGGCTTTGTCTTATTGAATTCAATACTCTGAAGAAGAAACCAAATGAGGGGGTGGAAGAATTTATTAAAATATTTAATAAATTGTATTTGAGCCTTCCTGCTGATATGAAGCCTCATCAAAATGCTGCTAAAGTTGTTTTTGTAGCAGCCTTTGACTCAGGATTTGGTTTCTGTCTGCGGGAAAGAATGCCTGTCACTTTGGATGATGCTCAGACATATGCTCTAGAATTGGAAGAAAATTTTGTAGCCATCGGAAAATCAAAAAGAAAAGTCGAGCAGGATGCCAGAAGAAGAGGTGAAGAGGAGGTATCTACTTCCAACCAGGATAAAGATTCGGACCGAATGGAAGAAATAAGTAAAATGATCGAAAAGATAGTTAAGCTTGAATGGGAAGCCCTGAATCCAGCCCCCAAAAAATTTCAGAATGTTCCGAACGGAGGTTATAATCCTCAGTATAGAAGACCACCATTACAAATATTGCCAAGGGAAGCAAAGGAGCAGCATGATCAGGTACTACACCCATTGCACCTGGAAGGTCTAGTAGATGACTCCACCGAAGGCGTTGCCTATGGACTGGAAGATGTGAATCTTTCCTTTTCAAATAGTGACGGAGAAAAATCCTCTTTTGCTTTCAATTTACAAAAAGAACTTGAGAAGATCAAAATCCCAGTCCCCTTGACTGAACTGTTGAAACAACCAGCATATCAATCTCAAGTCGCCTCTTTCATACTTCCTCCAGAAGCAGCATTCACCCCAGATAATATCAAGCCCTGGCAGGTCTTTGATGATGAAGAACAGATGACGGGATTCCTAGCAATAGAAGGTGAATTGTCCAACATGGAGATTGATGCTGACGAAAGAAATTTGACACCACTTGATAGTCAAAGAAAGGAGGAAGGAAATTCGGTGAAGGACTTTAATCCATGGAATGAAGAAATCAGATTGCTGGAGAGTATGTTGAATAAATATGATTCAATACAGGAAGGAGAACCTCAATTTCTAAATTGGGAATTGCAGGATGTAAAGATACAAGGAAATGAAGATAGTGAAGACTTCCTGGGTCCTGGGAGAGACTTAAGATTTCTGAGAAAAGAATTGGTGACTGAATCATCAAGTAAGACTTTTGGGTCTCATGATTTCGGAACTGACAATTCGGCTGTGTTGACAGGTATTGCAGAAGACAATCCACCCTTTGGAGTTGTCTTGGATACAGATGAACTATCACAGAAGAAGGAAGGTGAGGCAACCCTGTCTCATGTGAAGGAACTTGTTATTACTGATAATGACAAGAAGAAGCTGATGTATCTGATAGACAAAGAGAGGACTAGAGGACAGAATTTTGGAGCTACTACAGTGATGGGAAATCAAAATTCCATTCTGATAGAAGATAGGAGTCCAAAATCTGAAGAACTTGATTTGATTGCCAGAAGCAATCAAGCGGGTAAAGGAAAATTACTGAAGATTGTCAAGGAAGAAGAAGAAGAGTATGCTGAAACAAATATGCAACATATTGATGAAATTCTTGTAGACAAATGGTTCAATTGTTTGCTGAAAACATTTAGAGAAGAGAACGAAATTGCAGGAACTGAAGTGAAAATGCTTGAAGTTGTGAAAGGAGCAGGAGTAGATACTAGTTTGCAGAATTTAAATATGCTTACTAGTACACAAGGAAGAATGAACGATTATGCTACTGCAGTTAAAGAATTAAAAGGTAATTTACCTTTTAAAGGTAAATTTGCAGGTGATGAACAAAAGAATGTTGCAGAAGGAGGTATCTTGAGAGATATTCAGGAAGTTTGTGAAGCAGCCACATTTTTAGCAAAAGAGGCAACATCGATAGTAATGTTCGAGACAGTAGCAGCAACAAAAATCGAAGACAGCAGTGGGCAAAGTAACTTCCAGACAAAAGAAAGGCTGGACATAGAGATTGACTGCATCAGAATACTGATGATGAAGGTGTCTCAGAAACAACAGATAGCAGCAAGAAAGCAGAGAAAGTTTGGCAATGGAAAAACAAGAACAGAATGTGAAAGCATAGCTGGAGGCAAGTTGCAGAACAAAATATGGAAACATAGAAGGGTACAGTTGAAGAATAATGCAACTAATGGATACCAGCAAAGCAAATTATGGGACCCAGGAGGCAAAGATAGCCTGGTGTATTATATTGTACATTAGTTTTCTTTTTGTTTCATCATTATTTTAATAATGTGCGTGTGTTGATTAATTATGAAGTGAAAAATTTTAATAATGTGCGTGTGTTGATTAATTATGAAGTGAAAAATAGAGGTGCTGAAGAGCAGAATCCACCTAGAGCATGATCAGATGGTTTGCAAGTTCTCGACACGTCCAGGAACGAACGTGCCGTCCCCAGATGGAGTCGATGTTGTAGCATGTCAGCCCCTCATTCAAATTTTGGTCTTCAACTCCCTCTGGAACCTCTCAAATTCCCTACCATAGCTTAAGAAATTCATTCTTGCCTACTGTTGCCTTTCTTGCCTCCTAAAACGCATTAGAAAGCATCACGGGCTCATATCCGAAGTAATGAAAAGCCCAGCCTCTTCTGCTAAGCCTCTGCTCCTTTCCTCCACGAGACCAAAAGCCAGAGCCGAGAGTAGTAACAATAGGTGCTTATCAAAGAACACCGGGTCATTTTCTATCCGCAGATCACATTTTAAAAGGCTGAAAATTCATATGTGAAAATGTATAAAGCCCCAGCCCCTTTGCTACAAGCCCCAACCACTTCCCCACATGCGCCCCTAGCCTAAAACCGAGTGCCTACTCTTAAGGTGCTAATCGCATCCATCGCAGATCGCATTTTCATTGGTTATGACCGTTTGATCCGTCGCAAATATTTGCGATGCAATCGTCCAATCGCGCCATCACATTTTTCTGCCCGATCGCATATTCTCCTGTCGCACTTCCGCTAGTCGCAATTTTGCGCGTCGCGTGATCCCTCCATCGCAAAGCGTAGAGCGCAGTTTCCTGTTGCACCACCGTCTCCCCATCGCGCTTTCTCCATTTGAGAATCTGCGATGCGCCCCTTGGGTCCCACCTTACTAATCCTCCACTCGTTCATTGCAAAACCCCATTTCTCCTTTGTAAAGTCGAAAATGACATTTGTATTATTTATAGAATGGTTTTCCGCCTGATCGCGCAATCGCAATTTCAGTGCCCCCCAATGCATTTTCCCCCCGCTCCTTTTTGCGATATTGCGATGGCCGTGTGGGTCCCGCCTCGTACGGTCATTCCCGTCCACCTCATCACCTTCTATAACATTCTTCTCCTGCTGCGTATTATATTATAAAACCTTATTATAAAGTTTATTTAACCCGGTGGTCCCCATGCTCGCCGCTCCGTTTCATTGTTTTTCCCTGATTTTCTTCGTAATTCGCTCAAATGAAGATCTTTGGGCCTTTACATTATAACTCTCTCTTCCGCCACTCTTCACCATCGCTCTCAACTATTCCGCCACCGTCCCATCGCCTTAAAATACATTTGTAGCAAGGATCTTACTCGAAAAACAAACGGTTAGGGGCCTTACCGCAACCCGTTACTTGACCAAGTTCGCGTCTACATCACCACTCCATGGTCATCGCCGCATCCACCACCCCTGAGTCTGTTCTCCTTTAATATGTTCGTAGATTTTCAATAACAAAGGATGATAATAATCTGCAGCCTCCATTACAAAGGTCGAATTCACTCCAAAGGACCATTCAATAGACGTAGAATTGTGGAACAAAGATATGGAGAGGTATACAGACAAGATTTTCATTTAATGAAGCGAGATTGATATTTATCAAATCCCTCAAAGCAATTCAAAAGGGGCAGGTTCTGTTAGATGAAAACATTAATGATGCCACAAAGAATATCAGCAGAAGATTGAGGAGTTCGGTGTCCGGCATTGAGAATTTAAATTTCAGCTCGAGGCTCAAGGGATTGAGAGTACCATGCATAAACACCAATATCCTCCAGGCCTTATTACAACAAGTTTCTCTTTCAGCCAAGTACAGAGTGCTTGTATATTTTAATTTTTATGTCTTGTTTACAAGGATATTTTCATCCTCAGCATTTATTCCATAGAGCAGCAGTAGAGTACATACAATACAGCATATTTACTCAGCAGTATAGGCGCAAATGTTTCCGCCATTTTGTTCAAATTAGGAAAATTTAATGTGCATCACCTACCTCGTTCTCCAGAGTTTTCTGTTTCTTCTATAAAAACCCAGAAGAAAGACATTGTAAAGGTTCCAGATTTCTATCAGCAAATTGTGCAGTGAAAGGCTTTGTATACATCTTGTAAATTTTCTGTATGAAGGCTCAGAGCCCGTAGGGTCTCAGTGAGGAGGAGTTATAACTGTAATGAGGATTTTGGTCTTTGGTATCCCACAGTATGTAATCTTTTCTTATGTGTTAATATAATATCTCATTTCATGCTATTTATCTTCTTGTATCATGTTCTAGAATGCGAGTGGCTCACTGGTCTTAAGTAAGGATTCATCCTAGTCGGTGCCCATACTTGGATTAGTCAAGCGCTTTAAATAGGCCTAGTCATGATATACTGTTCCATGTTCATGTCATTCATATTTTCTGCTATATTAGTTACTTGAGGAGGGTGCTTTTAAAACGCCATTGTCATGTATGGATTCTTAGTTGGATAAGCCCATATGTGGTTCTGTTGTGTATCTGGGTATCAGCCTCATGTTAACTAGTATCTCCTTTGTGTTTTCCTCACTGCATCCACTTTCTGATATTTGATTTCTATGGAATACTATTTGAACTGGCCCTCTTTGTAGTAAGCTGTCTCTTAACTGTCTGATGCTTTTGTATTGGAGTTTTGCATGTTGTTCCTACATTATTCTTATCTTTGTATCAGCTTCTGAGAGAGTTTGGTTCCATTTAAACTAATTTCCTTGTTTTACAAGAGATAGTAAGAGAGATTTTGGATTGACACCCAAGCTATATTTGGCGTTCTTCGTTTATGATAAGATGTCCTAGGCACTCGGTCTATGGCAACTCTAGATCGTCTCTAGATGAAAATTTCTACAACACCTTCTCGTCATAACACAGCCGTTGTGCCACATCCGTGCTCTGTGCACTTAACTGAATTGCTTCAAGAGAATAAGATAATGTTTAGAGTTCAAATATTATTAAGAGCTAATAATATTCGACATATCTATTTTTAGACTGGCAATCTAAAAATAGATTCCACCCAATATGTCTAAAAATATAAGTCCATCTATTTTTCCAACTTGACCAACCATCCACAAATAGCATCTTGCAACTCATAGAATATGATCGACATGTTTAAAAATAGACATAGTCTAAAAATAGACTTTGCGCCGAAATAGCCCGCGGGCCCACTTAGTGAAGGCGACTCTTTTCACTAAGCTCATCATCTTGTTGAATCTCAACATGAAGCACAATTCTACTTTTCATGAAAGGTGGAATTTACATACTTCCCCATGGTGCAACCCTTGCACTGATCTAATAGATATTTGCTGCATGACTTTCAAGGCTCCATGATGAAGATGGCCCAATCGCCTATGCCATAATTCACCCTCATCCTAGCTCACCACTTTTTCTGCCTTTCCCATCATGGAAACACAACCATCTACCTCCATCTTGTAGAGATTCTTAACTCGAATCCCTATCCTCTTGGCTTGACCCATTGTTTTATGTCGTAGGGAAAATTTTCCATCGCTGAAAACAACGTCATAGCCTCTGTCCTCCAACATTGCAACTGAGATTTTTTTTTTCTTCAGACCTGGAACATGCATAACATATTTCAATTGAAATAGTTTACCTGACTCCCTCTAAAATACAATGGTACCAATTTCAGTCGCACTATATCGTCCATCGTCGCCCATCTCTATATGCATTTGGAGATCTTTCTCCTCTAAGTCACTAAAAAGTTCCTTATCTCCCATCATGTGAAAGGAAGCGCCACTATCAAAATACCACACCGATCACAATGAAATTTACACCAGACATGCAATAAAGGAGAAGTCAAGTTCAAATTGTGAGGCAAGGGCCACACCATCTGCAGCTCCAACAACCTTCTTGTTCTTCTTCTTTTGCAGACAATTAGTAGCAAGATGCCCATGTTCGTGAAAGTGAAAACACTTCACCTTGGACATATCCAATGTCTTGCCTTTAGACTTAGATTTAGAATGGAATTTCTTCCCCTTCCCCTTCTTTGCCTTGGAAGAAAAAGCACAATCCTCTTCATCATCATGCTTTGATGAAGATCCATCTCCGGTGTTCCAACTGAACTCCTCCTGCACCAGATCCGACCACAGTCGTTCCCAATCCGACAATTTTTCTCGTCTGTTGACAGAGTCTTCATAACTATGCCAACTCTTAGGAAGTCCCAAGAGAGCCAAGCTCACCAAATCATCATCAGTAACAATTATTCCCACACTGCCTAGTTCATCCCAACATTGGACAAACTTCGTGAGATACTTTGGAATGTTGTCGCCCTTTTCCATCTTGATCTTCCTAAGTTTATCTTTGAGTGCCAATTTCCTATGGTCGCTGCTGCTTTGGAACAGATCTGTCAAAGCCTTCCACATAGAATATGGTGTGGCTTTCCCATGGAGGCTTGAGACAATGTGGTCTCGTACTCCCTCCAACAAAATCCTCCTTGCCTTTTCCACTTTCTTTTGCCATGCATCAAGTAATGAAACATCTGTCGAAGCAGGCTTAGGAACATCATTGTCAATGAATTCCTTCAAGCCATTATCTTTAAGCACCACATCCATCCTGTCCTTCCAAGCAATGTAGTTCGAGCTGCCCTTGAGTGCATACTCTAACCTCAAGCCATTGAAATCCATTTCGATGTTAAATCAGCTGTAGCACCAAGAAAGTCTTTCCACAAATTCGAATTCTTTCCACCAACAAACTCAGATCCTGCTTCACAATTGTAATTTCCCGTGCTCCGATACTATGTAGAAATTTAATAAAAAATATGTATTGCCTGGATTCTCTTGATCTGACAATTATATGCCAATGTTAAATATAGAATCACTTCTAAAAAATCTTTGCGGAATTTAAAACATAATCGCCAATATCAATATCACGAAGAAAGATCAATCACACATAACACAGATAATTTTACTCGGAAAGCCTAAATCTAAAAATCCCACTATCTTCTATTATGTATTATATCATGGATCATGAAACAATTACATACAAAGCTCCAATCCAAGAGCTCTCAGTACAATAGCTAACTGTCTCACACTGCCATACAAAAATTGGCAAGTTCCTTAGCCAATTTACTGTGTCCAGACAACCTGCCTCCACTGCGCAATCCTAGCTGATAGCAATCCCTGAATGAATAGAATCATGCTTGCATTGACTGCACAATCCTCATGGGAACATCCAATGTGTGTGTGGTTGCATGTGTGCAACTGATAATGTCACAACTGATAGTCAATTTGTCCCTTTCACCTACATCTCAACTGGGTCTCCACTAGATCTGACATGCATGTAATTAATAGTAGTAAATATTCAGTTGCATGTGAGGCCACTGATTGTGAATTAATTAATCAGTAATTCAATTGATCTCTCACTAGTGTATCTTTAGTTACAACTAGCACAACTAAGTTTAACTCACTTAACTGAGTTAAACTACTTTACAACTTTCATAACTACACTTCCAACTCTGTTACAACTTTGAATCACTCAGTTACAACTAAGTCCACTTGCATGTCCCACCAACCAACCACTCAACTTGAAATTCTTTTAGCTAACTGATTTTCCACTTCAGTTAACTATTTCCAAGTTCTCATTGGGAATATATTATTGTTTATTTTCCAACTAATATTAAGGGATAATAATAGTCGACATCCATCTATAAATAGACATGCAATCTAAAGATAGAACTTGCACATAAATCTACAAATAGACCTCATCTATATATAGAATTTGCTCATGCATCTATAAATAGACATCCACCTAAAAATAGCCCGAGGCTCCATCCTTATGTAGGTGCATAATTTTCACTAGGATCTTCTTGTTGAATCTCAATAGAAATCAAGAGGAAGATTCAGGAGCTACTGCAGAAAGGTCACATCCAGTCAAGTAAATCACACGGTGGGAGCCCGATCGTGTTGGTGCAGAATAAGGATGGGACTTGGAGACTTTGTATTGACTATCGGGCGCTGGACAAGATCATTGTCTAGAATAGATATCCGATCCCATGGATGGATGACCTTATAGGCCAACTCAAGGGGGCCAAATATTTTAGTAAGATTTACTTGAAGTTTGGGTATCACCAGGTACCAATCAAACCCTACGATGAGTGGAAGACTGCCTTTAAAGCCAATGATGGCCTTTTTGAATGGCTGGTCATGCCTTTCGAGTTGACGAATGCTCCTACAACCTTCATGAGGCTAATGAAAGACATCTTGTGACCATTCATTAACTCATTCATGGTGGTGTATTTGGATGACATATTTATCTTCATCCAAAGTTGTGAAGAGCACCTCCGCCACATTCGAAAGGTCCTCCAAACATTGCGATGACACAATTTGTGTGCCAATTTGGAGAAATTCACTTTTGACATGACCCAAGTTCAACATCTGGGGTGCATTATTGATGAGCAAGGGGTGCAAGTGGACCCAACCAAGATCTAGGTCATTCCAGATTGGCTAGCCCCAACCACTCTAATAGAGCTCCGCAACTTTCTGGGTCTTGCCAATTTCTACCGCAGGTTCATGTTGGGGTTCTCTCATATCACTTGGCCTTTGAGTCAAGTCACCAAGGGAGGAGCACAAGAAAAATTATTTTGTTCTGAAACTCAACATAAGGCATTCACAAAGTTGAAGCATCGCCTCTTCTCTACACCAATGCTCACATTAATAGACTTGTAGCAACCATTTGAGATCGAGACAGATGCCTCTGACTATGCTATTGGGGCAATACTTACTCAATAAGGGCATCCAAGGGCATCTAGTGGCATATCATAGTGAGACACTTTTAGACATAGTATGAAAGTATCCCACCCATCACAAAGATATGTATTCCATTGTGAAGGTCTGCCAACAATGGAAGCATTACATTTTTGGGAAGGAAACGGTCATCCACACAGATCACCAACCCCTGCAGTTCATACAGACAAAAGGGAAGTTGCAGAATGATCACCATCAGAAATGGGACACATACCTGCAACAGTTCCATTTGAACATAAAGTACAAGAAGGGATGCACCAAAAATGTTGCAAACTACCTCAACCGACCACCTATCGTGGCGTTAACCACTGCACTCGACTCTTGTGGGAATGAGACTTCAGGTTGGACGCATCTCTAGAAAAGTGATCCAGAATTCAGCAACACATACCAGACGTTCCTGGAGGGTAAGAAAGTTCCAAATTTTCACCTCCAGGATGCACTGCTATGCCACCTCAGACACCTTTGTGTTCCTTCAAGCGAGCGTTCTAAGATGATTTTGGAAGCGCACTATAGTCGGGTCGCTGGACATTTCTGGGTCGAGAAAATAGTGGCAGTACTGTAAAAGTATTTCTATTGGCTGAACCTTCGACATGATGTTGGGAAGTACATCAGATCCTGCACTGCCTGCACCATTTCCAAACCGACCATCAAGAAGCAAGGCCTATATACTCCAATGCATACCCCTAGTTGGCTGTGGGAATCCATCTCCATGGATTACATGTGGGGCCTTCCTTCTACCAAGCATGGCAATGGCTTCCTTTTTTTGGTTGTCGACAGATTCTCTAAGATGGCCATTTTGGTGGCCTACAAGAAGAATATTACAGCAAAATCCACTGTGTTGATGACAAAATCTGTCCAACCAACAACAGGGGATCTCCCTGGTAAAAAGTCCCAATTAGACCTTGAACCATTTGGAATAGGGATCCCATCCGGGGTGTGGGTCCGGCTACCGCTGATTTCTCCTTTCTTTGGGTCTCTCTTAAACTCTATAAACCAGTGGATACACACTTAATCAAATGATACAAGACATATGATTGATGCATTAAATGTACATATAACACTATGAGTGGCAAGAGGAAATAATAAAGCATAAGTACCGAAGGAAGTGTTGTTAACAACACATCATTAGGGTCATGCTTGTAAACTGTTCTGACCACAAAAGAAACAATTCCTTATGGCAAGAACACCCTTCACTTCCTAAAAGTCTTAAATGATAACACAAATGCTAATAAACAAAGTCATCAACATTATTTAAGAAATTGAAATGAAATCAACCACCATTAACATATACTCAGCAAAATGTTATGCAATTGTGATATGAATTGAAGATACAGTTCCCTTAATCTAAAGATGTTCAGAAACTGAAAATATAATACTCAATAGTGCTCATACATATGTCAACACCAGATCCACAAAGGGATTTTTCAAAATGCTTGTATTCATACTCAAATTGTATAATCCTGGTAATACAGTGTACTCAACTCAAGTCCCAAACAAAATATCCATTACAAGTTCTCGAAGGAAGTATTTATAGAGCAAAACTTGCCCTTTGGGCCCCCCTAACTTTTCGTCTTCCCGACTGTTGGGCTGCCTTGCGACCCAGTCTATTCTGTGACTTGCGACCTGAGTCACTGATGTGACTTGTGACTTGACTAGACTTTGCGACTTGCGACCCTCAACAACCCGTGGCCTGCGACCCGCCATGACTTTGCGACCTTGCGACCCAGTCGCTGGGTCGCATCGTCGAGCTTTTAATAGGGAGTGCGACTATGCGACCTGGCGACCTGAGGAAATCTGCGACCTGCGACTTGAGGAAATTTGTGACCTGCGACCTTAAGAAAATTTGCGACTTGTGACCTCTAGCATATCTGCGACTTGCGGCCTTCTTTTGGTGATCTTTGGATTTCATAGCAATATTCCTTATCCCGCCTCCTTTGCTTTGAAAAGGGTCCTCTTGCTTGTTGGGAAAAAATTTGGCTCATTGCGTAGACCGATAGCTTCCACCTGCAGTCACATAGCTTAGGTTACATGTCTTCATTGACGAATAATAATGTTAGGGGCATAATTAATTAATTGCACAAGTGAAAATGATAACTTTAGACCCATGTGTGGTCAAATGTTGTGTCATTATGTCATCAGGGAGAATGGCTCATGTGAGTTTTCCTGCGCCTTTCCAACCACTGTAATGTCTATTGGTATTGCTATGGACTGCGTGTTGAATGTGGATCCATAGTTTAACTCGTTTTGGGTGATTTTTACTTCATAGAGGTAAACTTCCGGAAGTCGCATAGTCGTAATGCGGTGTAAGCTAGGCTGTTTGAAACTTTGCAACTTCGCGACTTGGTCGCATGGTCGCACAGTCGCTATTTTGGTAGCTTCATTCGTTATGCGACCTAGCGACTTGGGTTGGAATGCGACCTCTCGGTGGTCGCACAGTCACAACTTCATGCGGGTCGCACACCTTATTCATTTAGCATGATTCGCGACCTAGCGACTTGGGCAAGACTGCGACCTCCCTGTGGTCGCACAGTCGCATATCCATGCAGGTCGCATTTTTCATCGATTCCATGTGCTCTCTACGACCTTCGAATGTGATGGGCTATTGTATCTTTCATCTCTATAAAATATTTCTCATGCTGTTGTCACCTTTTCATCATGCTTTCGGGTAGCTTATAACAATCCTCATAACATTCTTATGAAAATTGAGAGGGTGATATTCATCATAATGTCCTTAAACTCACTCGGATCCTGCCGGATGTTATGCGAATGGGAATTTGGAATGACAAGGGTTGCCTTCGAAAGCCCTCCTATAACTACCATATTGGAAGTTGATGTTTCCAATTCAAGCCATCATTAACTTTAATACTATAACCACTTGGACGAGGTACCCCTCTCCCTTTGGGAATGAGGCTATATGTCTGAACAGGTGTGGCTTAACTGTGACCGAAAGTTCCCTTGACTAGCGCGGTCTTGTTCCCTACGTACATGAATACATGTCTTCCACTTCTCCTATTTCAGGTCGCACTACTCTTATCCTTTTCATCGATGTGGTGATGACATTGTTTGGTGTATCATCCGTGGGATTGACCTACATGAAACATATAGATTTTCAATTTTTACAGTTACCCTTTAGAGAATGATATCCCCAAATAATTAACATCAGATTATGAGCTTGGTGAAGCACCCAAACCGAGTGCCTAAACAATCCATGGTGCAAGAGCTCTTAATGTAAATACACAAAAAGGTTTCCATTCGAATGTATGCATGGTGATCCCTTCACACATGGCGCGACTGGGGTAAGATTATCTCGTCATGATGGTGAGAAGGCTCACGAGGGGCTTGGGACAGGTTACGAGGATGTCATTGTCTAAAGGCCAACCTTAACGGCTAAGCAAGGAGGGGGACCCGAAATTTCAAATATACCCAAAATTTTGGGTTGTGTTGTAGCGACTACAACAAATGGCGAACCACTGGTAGAATCCAACATCTCTGTCAATATCACAACAATAGTATGAGCCAAGATAGTGATGCAAGGGAATATTGAACAGGTTCTGCGGGTACCCTTTGTATTACTTTGGCCTTTACAGGTATGCCTAGTCCTTATGCCTCAGCTAGGTCTCCCTAATCAGAACACATCAAAGCGGAAGCTCACAGACGCCAATAGCTTGTTGATGATGTGAAGAGCTAGGCATCGGGTTTATTATTCTCAGGATTTTTAAAGTAAGTTTCTATTGACGGGAAAATCTGTTCAGCCAACAGCAGGGGATCTCCCCGGTAAAAAGTCCCAATTAGACCTTGAACCATTTGGAATAGGGATCCCGTCTGGGGTGTGGGTTCGGCTACCGTTGATTCCTCATTTCTTTGGGTCTCGCTTAAAATCTATAAACCAGTGGATACACACTTAATCAAATGATACTAGACATATGATTGATGCATTAAATGTACATATAACACTATGAGTAGCAAGAGGAAATAATAAAGCATAAGTACCGAAGGAAGTGTTGTTAACAACACATAATTAGGGTCATGCTTGTAAACTGTTCTGACCACAAAAGAAACAATTCCTTATGGCAAGAACACCCTTCACTTCCTAAAATTTTTAAATGATAACACAAATGCTAATAAACAAAGTCATCATCGTTAATAAATTGAAATGAACTCAACCACCATTAACATATACTCAGCGAACTGTTATGCAATTGTGATATGAATTGAAGATACAGTTCCCTTAATCTAAAGATGTTCAGAAACTGAAAATATAATACTCAATAGTGCTCATACATATGTCAACACCAGATCCAAAAAGGGATTTTTCAAAATGCTTGTATTCATACTCAAATTGTATAATCCTGGTAATACAATTTACTCAACTCGAGTCCCAAACAAAAGATCCATTACAAGTTCTCGAAGGAAGTATTTATAGAGAAAATCTTGCCCTTTGGGGCCCCTTGACTTTTCATCTTGCTGACTATTGGGCTGCCTTGCGACCCAGTCTATTCTGCGACTTGCGACCTGAGCCATTGATGCGACCTGCGACCCAACTAGACTTTGCGACTTGCGACCCTTAACAACCCGCGACCTGCGACGCGCCATGATTTTGCGATCTCACGACCCAGTCGCTCGGTCGCTGGGTCGCGTCGTCGAGCTTTTAATAGGGAGTGCGACTATGCGACCTGGCGACTTGAGGAAATCTGCGACCTGCGACTTGAGGAAATTTGTGACCTACGACCTTAAGCAAATTTGCGACTTGCGACCTCTAGCAGATCTGCGACTTGCAGCCTTCTTTTGGCGATCTTTGGATTTCACAGCAATATTCCTTATCCCGCCTCCTTTTCTTTGAAAAGGGTCCTCTTTCTTGCTGGGAAAAACTTTGGCTCATTGTGCAGACCGACAACTTCCACCTGCAGTCACATAGCTTAGGTTACATGTCTTCATTGATGAATACTAATGTTAGGGGCATAATTAATTAATTGCACAAGAGAAAATGATAACTTTATACCCCTGTGTGGTCAAATGTTGTGTCATTATGTCATCAAAGAGAGTGGCTCATGTGAGTTTTCCTGCGCCTTTCCAACCACTGTAATGTCTATTGGTATTGCTATGGACTGCGTGTTGAATGTGGATCCATAGTTTAACTCGTTTTGGGTGATTTTTACTTCATAGAGGTAAAATTCTGGAAGTCGCGTAGTCGCAACGCAGTGTAAGCCAGGCTGTTTGAAACTTTGTGACTCTACAACTTGGTCACATGGTCGCACACTCGCTATTTTGGTAGCTTCATTCGTTATGCGACCTAGCGACTTGGGTCGGAATGTGACCTCTCGGTGTTCACACAGTTGCAACTTCATGCGGGTCGCACACCTTATTCATTTAGCATGATTCGTGACCTAGTGACTTGGGCAAGACTGTGACCTCCCTGTGGTCACATAGTCGCATATCCATGCAGGTCACATTTTTCATCGATTCCATGTGCTCTCTACGATCTTCGAATGTGATGGGATATTGGATCTTTCATCTCTAGAAAATATTTGTCATGCTGTTGTCACCTTTTCATCATGCTTTCGGGCAGCTTATAACAGTCCTCATAACATTCTTATGAAAATTGAGAGGGTGATATTCGTCATAATGTCCTTAAACTCACTCGGATCCTGCCGGATGCTATGCGAATGGGAATTTGGAATGACAAGGGTTGCCTTCGAAAGACCTGCTATAACTACCATATTGGAAGTTGATGTTGCCAATTCAAGCCATCATTTACTTTAATACTATAACCACTCGGACGAGGTACCCCTCTCCCTTTAGTAATGAGGCTATATGTCTGAACATGTGTGGCTTAACTGTGACCGAAAGCTCCCTTGACTGGCGCGGTCTTGTTCTCTATGTACATGCGATACATGTCTTCCACTTCTCCTGTTTCAGCTCGCACTACTCTTATCCTTTTCATCGGTGTGGTGATGACATTGTTTGGTGTATCATCCGTGGGATTGACCTGCATGAAACATTTAGATTGTCAATTTTTACAGTTACCCTTTAGAGAACGATATCCCAAAATAATTAACATCAGATTATGAGCTTGGTGAAGCACCCAAACCGAGTGCCTAAACAATCCATGGTGCAAAGGCTTTTAATGTAAATACACAAAAAGGTTTCCATTCGAATGTATGCATGGTGATCCCTTCACACATGGCGCGGCTGGGGTAAGAGTATCTCGACATGATGGTGAGAAGGCTCACGAGGGGCTTGGGATAGGTTACGAGGATGTCATTGTCTAAAGGCCAACCTTAACGGCTAAGCGAGGAGGGGAACCCGAAATTTCGAATATACCCAAAATTTTGGGTGGTGTTGTAGCGGCTACAACAAATGGCGAACCACTGGTAGAATCCATCATCTCTGTCAATATCACAACAATAGTATGAGCCAAGATAGCGATGCAAGGGAATATTGAATAGGTTCTGCGGGTACCCTTTCTATTAGTTTGGCCTTTACAGGTATGCCTAGTCCTTCTGCCTCAGCTAGGTCTTGCTAATCAAAACACATCAAAGCGGAAGCTCACAGACGCCAGTAGCTTGTTGATGATGTGAAGAGCTAGGCAGTCGGTTTATTATTCTCAAGATTTTTAAAGTAAGTTTCTATTGACGGGAAAATCTGTCCGGCCAACAGCAGGGGATCTCCCCGGTAAAAAGTCCCAATTAGACCTTGAACCGTTTGGACTAGGGATCCCGTCTGGGGTGTGGGTTCGGCTACCGCTGATTTCTCCTTTCTTTGGGTCTCGCTTAAAATCTATAAACCAGTGGATACACACTTAATCAAATGATACAAGACATATGATTGAGTCATTAAATGTACATATAACACTATGAGTAGAAAGAGCAAATAATAAAGCATAAGTATCGAAGGAAGTGTTGTTAACAACACATCATTAGGGTCATGCTTGTAAACTGTTCTGACCACAAAAGAAACAATTCCTTATGGCAAGAACACCCTTCACTTCCTAAAAGTTTTAAATGATAACAAAAATGCTAATAAAAAAAGTCATCAACATTCGTTAAGAAATTGAAATGAACTCAAACACCATTAACATATACTTAGCAAATTGTTATTCAATTGTGATATGAATTGAAGATACAGTTCCCTTAATCTAAAGATGTTCAGAAACTGAAAATATAATACTCAATAGTGCTCATACATATGTCAACACCAGATCCACAAAGGGATTTTTCAAAATTCTTGTATTCATACTCAAATTGTATAACCTGGTAATACAATGTACTCATCTCGAGTCCTAAACAAAAGATCCATTACAAGTTCTCGAAGGAAGTATTTATAGAGAAAATCTTTCCCTTTGGGGCCCCTTGACTTTTCGTCTTGCCGACTGTTGGGATGCCTTGCGACCTTGTCTATTCTGTGACTTGCGACCTGAGCCACTGATGCGACTTGCGACCCGACTAGACTTTGCGACTTGCGACCCTCAACAACCCGCGACCTGCGACCCGCCATGATTTTGTGACCTCGCGACCCAGTCGTTGGGTCGCTGGGTCACGTCGTCGAGATTTTAATAAGGAGTGTGACTATGCGACCTGTCGACCTGAGGAAATCTGCGACCTGCGACTTGAGGAAATTTGCGACCTGCGACCTTAAGAAAATTTGCGACTTGCGACCTCTAGCAGATCTGCGACTTGTGGCCTTATTTTGGCGATCTTTGGATTTCATAGCAATAATCCTTATCTCGCCTCCTTTGCTTTGAAAAGGGTCCTCTTGCTTGATAGGAAAAACTTTGGCTCATTGCGCAAACCGACAGCTTCCACCTGCAGTCACATAGCTTAGGTTACATGTCTTCATTGACGAATACTAATGTTAGGGGCATAATTAATTAATTGCGCAAGTGAAAATGATAACTTTAGACCCCTGTGTGGTCAAATGTTGTGTCATTATGTCATCAGGGAGAATGGCTCATGTGAGTTTTCCTGCCCCTTTCCAACCACTGTAATGTCTATTGGTATTGCTATGGACTGTGTGTTGAATGTGGATCCATAGTTTAACTCGTTTTGGGTGATTGTTACTTCATAGAGGTAAACTTCCAGAAGTCGCGTAGTCGCAACGTGGTGTAAGCCAGGCTGTTTGAAACTTTGCGACTCCGCGACTTGGTCGCATGGTCGCACAGTCGCTATTTTGGTAGCTTCATTCGTTATGCGACCTAGCGAATTGGGTTGGAATGCGACCTCTCGGTGGTCGCACAGTCGCAACTTCATGCGGGTCGCACACCTTATTCATTTAGCGTGACTTGTGACCTAGCGACTTGGGCAAGACTGCGACCTCCCTGTGGTCGCACAGTCGCATATCCATGCAGGTCGCATTTTTCATCGATTCCATGTGCTCTCTACGACCTTCGAATGTGATGGGCCATTGGATCTTTCATCTCTATAAAATATTTCTCATGCTGTTGTCACATTTTCATCATGCTTTCGGGTAGCTTATAACAGTCCTCATAACATTATTACGAAAATTAAGAGGGTGATATTCGTCATAATGTCCTTAAACTCACTCAGATCCTGCCGGATGCTATGCAAATGGGAATTTGGAATGACAAGGGTTGCCTTAGAAAGCCCTGCTATAACTACCATATTGAAAGTTGATGTTTCCAATTCAAGCCATCATTTACTTTAATACTATAACCACTCAGACGAGGTACCCCTCTCCCTTTAGGAATGAGGCTATATGTTTGAACAGGTGTGGCTTAACTGTGACTGAAAGCTCCCTTGACTGGCGCGGTCTTGTTCTCTACGTACATGCGATACATGTCTTTCACTTCTCCTGTTTTAGCTCGCACTAATCTTATCCTTTTCATCGGTGTGGTGATGACATTGTTTGGTGTATCATCTGTGGGATTGACCTGCATGAAACATTTAGATTGTCAATTTTTACAGTTACCCTTAGAGAACGATATCCCCAAATTATTAACATTAGATTATGAGCTTGGTGAAGCACCCAAACCGAGTGCCTAAACAGTCCATGGTGCAAGAGCTTTTAATGTAAATACACAAAAAGGTTTCCATTCAAATGTATGCATGGTGATCCCTTCACACATGGCTCAGCTGGGGTAAGAGTATCTCGTCATGATGGTGAGAAGGCTCACGAGGGGTTTGGGACAGGTTACAAGGATGTCATTGTCTAAAGGCCAACCTTAACGGCTAAGCGAGGAGGGGGACCCGAAATTTTAAATATACCCAAAATTTTGGGTGGTGTTGTAGCGGCTACAACACACTGCTAAACTATTATTTAAGAAAGTGTGGATACACTTTTGGATCCCACAATCCATTATATTAGATCAGGACAATAGGTTCCTCAGTAAATTTTGGTCAAGTCTCTAGTCGATGTTGGACACCAAGCTCACTAATTCTACAACTTTCCACCCCCAAACTGAGGGCCAAAAAGAGGTCGTCAACAGGATGATCGTACACATTATGCGCATGTACAACTCAAAGCATCCCTGAACATGGGATGAAAGCATACCCTATGTCCAACACATCTATAATCGGGATCTCCACAGCTCAACTAGCCACAACCTCTTTCAGGTGGGCTTGGGTTTCCAACCACTATGTCCCATTGATGTGGCCATACCATTTGCAGCTACTCAGGCAGATTCGGTTCATGTTTAGTTTGAAGCCGAAAAGGCGAACAACTTCATTGAGCACATTCAACACATTAGCCAATAGGTCCATTACATATTGGACAAATCCAATGCTAAGTACAAGCAGCGACAATATCATCATCGGGTGCCACACAAGTTCTGGGTGGGCGACAAATTTTGGCTACATTTGCAGAAGGAGCGCCTCGTTGGACCCCACTGTAAGCTTCGCCCGCTCCGGTATGGGCCATACACCATCACCAAGGCTATTAGGGACAATGCCTTCAAGCTTAGTATTCCATCATTCCTTGGTCTGCACCTAGTGTTCAATGTTGACCACCTTCGGCCCTAATTTCCACCATTACTGGACACATCAGACATGGTAGAACAACTCACACCAACAAAGCTAAGCCTCGACTACATGGAACATGCTACAACTAATAATATCATCGACAAGCAGATCAAGAACACTCACATGCAAAATATGTATCTTTATCGGGTTGTCAAAGCTGGCCAACTCTTGCACCAAGGCAAGTGGCTCACCAGGGACCAAGTTCAGTAGAAGTTTCCTCATCTCATGAAGGAACTCAACGAAATAGGGACCATTTCTTCCTAAGGGGGGAGGATTGATCAAGGTGGATACTGGTGGCCACTTGCCTATTCCATTTGGGGCCCCACCATTCTTTCTTTCATTTTTTCAATTTTTTTAATTGTAGCACAATGTACTATTTTTGGCTGTTTTTCGGGTCCTAAAATTCCAGAGCTGTTTTAAGGCCCTAAATGGAGTTTTTTTGGAAAACCAGGACCAAAATTTATATTTGGTTGATGTTGGTCACTGGAAAGTTGTAGTCCTCATATATATATATTTCTAATGAGGTATTGTGCACGTCAAACAGAGATCATATGCTAAAGTTACGACCTCGGGAAGTTAACATACCAATTTACCCAAACGGGGCCCATTGTAGCTGCATGTGGCCTGCCACATCTCTTCTTAGAGATAAGCTACCATCGCTCGAGCTAGTTTATTTCCCTTCTGTCTGTAAGCTTATTTCAGTTGTTTGATATTAATGAAATGACGTATATTTTTTGCTGCATCTCTGTGTTTATGTTTATTTCTGTATTTTATTGCATTCCTGCATAAATCTAGATCACATTTCTGCAAAATAATTTGTCTTCATTGTTGAATCACTAAGATTCACCATTGATCATATTGTTGCAAAGATCTACAAAGAAATCCACATGATATAAGCATAGATTGACCGACAAGGGAAAAAACCTAGTAGGCACAAGGGTTTTCAGAGCTCCACCCATCTCCTCTACACATTTCATGTTTTTATTTTAAGTTTTTTTAATTATCAAATAAATAATTTTTTTAATAAAATATTAGCTGAATTTATAAAGTATTTATATCATAAGTAATGTTAATATTAGAGTTATTATCTCATTAAGAGGATGATTAACACCCTCTTTCCAATTTATAAATTTTATTTTTGAGTATCTACAATGCCACATAGTTGAATTTAATTAATCTCTTTTAAAATGTTATGGAAAAAGTATAATATTATATAAATAATTTTCCATAAATTTATTTGTTCTGCCAAGACAAGATTCTACCATTTGATTGCTTGTTGATCATTATTAGTTTAACATTGACCAATGCATTTTATAATGTCTAACTTTGATATATATATATATATATATATATATATATATATATATATATAAAAGTTCTGCCAAGACAAGATTCTACCATTTGATTGCTTGTTGATCATTATTAGTTTAACATTTACCAATGCACTTTATAATGTCTAACTTTGATATATATATATATATATATATATATATATATATATATAACTTGACAGGACTACATCTTCATCATGTCTAATATATCAACCCAATCGGGGCAGGGAATTGAAATGGTGACTTCACATCAAGGAGTGCCTTAATAGAGCACCTGATCACCGTCTATCCAAGGCCATGTGGACCTTTTTTTTTCAATACTATTAAAAAAAAATTATTTTTTAAACATTTGATTGGACCACAACTTGAATGCCTTATTTCACTCTTTGTAGAAGATAATACCACGTGGATAATTGTCTTACATATTTTATGCCGTAATTTATGGATATAGTTCCAATATTCATGCATTATTTTTAGATATTTGTGTAGTGATATTTTATTCTTAAGCTTTGAAGGACGTAAATAACATGTTTAGCATCAAATTCTTCTCCCCATAATTTAATCAAATCTTTGCATAGAAAATGGATACAAATAAGATGTAAATAAATACATGTACCAAGAGTTATAACATAATTTTTAACTTGAGTGACATGGACTAAGCTGCCCTACAACGCTTGTTTAAAGATAATTCTTCCTTAACATCATGATTATTAAACATTCGCTACATCTCATGTTATGTCGTAATTTGACATCTTTTTATCTTAACTACTATAAAAAATTATATTAAATAACAAACACTTTGAAATAGGTCAATATATAAAAAGTGAACATATCATAAAAAAAACCTAAACCTTAATAATAACAATAATAAAAATAACTCAATGAACCCCCTTTAACAAATGCTTTTTTTTTAAAAGATAAATTACATTAACACACACCCTTTTTTTTACTCAATTAGTCCATGATATAAAATAACGCTACATTTCAAAGATAAGGACAAATAAATACAAAACATATATCGATTTTTTTGGTCATATCCATATTAGTTTGGGTTTGACAAAAAAAAAAATTGCAAACCAAATTTATTATTTTTTAATAATAATTAAATTTGTTTATGATTGACTATCAATTTACACTTGTTATTTCTCATTGTCTCGAGCACCCATAAATACAAAAGGTCTCATTATATAAATAACCCAAAAACAAAAGCAAAAAAATACAAAAATTAATGTAACGATAGCAGGAGTACAAGGGTCACATCTTAAATAAACCTCCATTCTTTCCTAAAGCCTTATCCAATATCAAGAAAATAGAATCCAAAACATGGGTAATGCAGATTTTCTACCAACCACTTTGAGAAAGCAAACAACATATGCCATTATATAAGAAAATAAAGCAATCAAGGTCTATTTTATTATATAAGCAAATTGTTTTTAATACACTAGATCTGTTTTAGCTCAATTGGATTAAAAACCAACTGAACCGATAACAAGAACCAACTGCTTCAACCGGTTCGCCCTCCCTAGCGCATATAACAAGGCCTTAAAGTGAACCAGTAACCGACTGGTTCAACCTTAACAAGCACATATTGGCCCACTTAAAATTTTGTTTAATGATGACGTTGTCACGTTTACTGTTGTGTATCCAACACATTTGGATGCGTGCTCTATTTCCCATCCATGTACAATTATGGGGACAACATAGTTCATTGTGCATTAACATTCCTGGCCTCAAATAATTAGTATTGATTACCACATGTTAAGCACCTTAATCTAGTAAGAAAGTGTAGGGAATTTAGCTTAATTTTATTTTAAAGCATGAATTTAGTGCTTATTTAATGCTTTAATTTTTTTTTAACATTTAAATTTTGCAAACCACACCGATCAAATTTTATAATTTTAATCGAGTATTTATGGAAACATTTGGATGAATCCTTTGTTTTCTTTAAATAATGAGATTTTATGATAACAAATTTTGATGTGTCTTATTCAATAATACGAAGTAATTTAAGGCAAAACCTGGACATGGAGAAGAAAATGAAGGATGACCATGAAGAAGAAAAAGTTTGAAATTTACCGATAGAATTTTCGATGTGGGTGTATGGAACTTTCATAAGAAGTTTAAACTAGAAATTGCACCATATGTTGCAAAGGAAACACTGTAAAGCAGTAACATAGGAAAGTGTAGTTTAGAGGAAAAAATATGTGATATGTTATGTGATTTAATTGAATATTTTACTTATAAATTTGAATTATTTTATTTAAAAGAAATTATAGGTTTGGAGAATTTTTTAAATCACCAGCTTCTCTTGGATAAGGAGCTCCAACTCGATTAATATGTGTGGCCTTCACTTTGGATGCAAACTTATTCCAAGAAATCTGTCCTCATATCCATTTCGTCTATCAATTTGATTAAATTTTCCCTAATGACAGAAGAAATCACAGTCATTACACTCATTGAAATCCTTGAAACACTACTTTGTAAAATTTGAACCCTAGTTAGAAGAGCCTAACACATTTTGTCTCTCCATCCATGGAACACTACTTTGTAGAACTTGAACCCTAGTTAGAAGAGCCTAACATATTTTGTCTCTCATTTCCGAAACCCTCTCATTCCTAGAACTGCCAAGTTCTAAACCCGAGGCTACGAAGATGTTTGAAGCCCTATATCTACCATGGACATAGATGGAGAAGCAAAGGACAAGAGTAACATCTCAATATGGAGAATCAAAAGTGTTGAGATTCAACAAGATGATGAAGCTTAGTGAAAATCTATCAACTTCACTAAGTGGGCCTGCCGGCTATTTTTAGGTGCAAGTCTATTTTTAGACATGATAATCATATTTCAGAAGTTGCAGGATGCTATTTGTGGATGGTTGGTCAAGTTGGAAAAATAGATGAAATTCTATTTTTAGAATATTGGGCGAAGTCTATTTATAGATCATCAATCTAAAAATAGATGCATGTCGATTATAATTAGCTATTAATAATAATTCGACAATAAACATCAACTTATTCTCTTGGAGCACTTTATTTCAGTGAACAGATTTGGAAAATCAGTGGGTTGAAGGAATTACGCAATTCCTAGGGTCTATTGGTGGCTCATGCATGAGGACTCAGTTAGAATTGAAGTGGCAAAGTTATGACACAGTTGGAAGAGTAGTTACAGGAGTTGTTATTTAGTTTAACTCAGTTAATGGAGTTAAACTCAGTTTGTGAAGATTGTATTCCTTGTAGAAATTATATAACATATGCATGCATATATCCATATTCTCATGATCTAACAATATTTATCTTCTTGCTAAATAATCCTTCCACTGTTAATCTTTTGTGGAACTTTAAAACTCAATTGCAAACACATGAAGCAATAAAACAATCGCACATAATACAGTTGTTTAACGGGAAATATTGAAGCTAAAAACCCCAACTATCATATTATGTATATCATGGAGATCATGTAACAATCTCATCACACACTAACATGAAGAAATTTGCAAATCCATGCACTGATTTCTTGCCACCTGATAGCCTGCCTCCACTGCGCAATCCCTGCTGAAGAAGACCCTTGAATGAATTCGAATTGGCCTTGCCTTGACTTCGAATCCTCATTGGCAAATCCAATGTGTGTGTGATGCAATCAATGCATCACTATAGTCACAACAGATAGTCTATCTCACCCTTTCACCTATCTCTCCACTGGGTCTCCACTGGAACTGACATGCACTGTAGTTAACTGCTGTATCTGTTCAGTTGTTAGTGAGCTATTAGTTGTGAATTAATTAACTAATTAATTCACTTAACTCTCACTAGTTGTATCTAACTGAAAGATACACTAGTGAGAGTTAAGTGAATTAATTAGTTAATTAATTCACAACTAATAACTCACTAACAACTGAACAGATGCAGCAGTTAACTACAGTGCATGTCAGTTCCAGTGGAGACCCAGTGGAGAGATAGGTGAAAGGGTTGGATGGACTATCCGTTGTGACTATAGTGATTCATTGATTGCATCACACACACATTGGAGTTGCCAACGAGGATTGCACATTCAAGGCAAGGCCAATTCAAATTCATTCAGGGGTCTTCTTTAGCAGGGATTGCGCAGTGGAGGCAGGCTATGAGGTGGCAAGAAATCAATGCATGGATTTGCATATATCTTCATGTTAGTGTGTGACGATTGATTGTACTGAGAGCTTGATGTACTAAGCTTTGTATGAGATTGTTACATGATCTCCATGATATACATAATATGATAGTTGGGGTTTTTAGCTTCAGGCTTTCCCGTTAAACAACTGTGTTATGTGCGATTGTTTTTATTGCTTCATGTGTTTGCAATTGAGTTTTAAATTTCCACAAAAGATTACCAGTGGAAGGATTATGTATTTAGCAAGAAGATAAATATTGTTAGGCCAGGAGAATATGAATATATACATGCATATGTTATATAATTTCTACATGGTATCAGAGCAGTGTTAATTCTTGAAGATTGCAATTGTGAAGAATTTTTGAGTTTGTGCTGGTGGACAATTCGAATTTACTGCAGAAATTTCTTGGTGCGACAGTTGAGTATTCATTGAAATGTCTTTCGATGGGTTGCGATTGGAGTATTCCCTTGAGGGCAGCTTGAATTACATAGCCTAGAAGGATAGGATGGAGGCGGTGCTGAAAGATAATGGACTGAAGGAGTTCATTGATAGCGATGTTCCTAAGTCGGGTTCTAGCGATGCTGCATTACTTGACGCATGGAAAAATAAGGTAGAAAAGACAAGAAGAATTTTGTTGGAAGGTGTGAAGGAACATATTGTGTCCAACCTTCATGAGAAAGACACTCCATTGCAATGTGGAAGGCTTTGACAGATTTTTTCCAAAGAAACAGTGACCAAAGGAAGTTGGTGCTGAAAGATAAGCTCATAAAAATAAAAATGGAGAAGGGCAACAATATTCCAAAATATCTCACGAAGTTTGTCCACTGTAGGGATGAATTGGGAAGTGTGGGGATTACTGTTGATGATGATGACTTGGTGAGCTTGGCTCTCCTTGGGCTTCCGAAGAGTTGGCATAGCTACTAAGACTCTGTCATTAGATGGGAGAAACTTCCGGGTTGGGAGCGACTTTGGTCGGATCTTGTGCAGGAGGAGATAAGGCGAAGTACTAGGGATGGCTCTTCATCGAAAAATGATGATGAAGAGAATTGTGCTTTGGCTGCCAAAGCAAGGAAGGGGAAGGGGAAGAAATTCCATCCAAAATCTAAAGCTAAAGGCAAGAAGCAGGATTTGTCCAAGGTGAAGTGTTTTCACTGTCACGAACATGGGCATTTCGCCACTAACTGCCCACAGAAAAAGAAGAACAAGAAGGCTGCTGGAGCTGCAGCTGGAGAGGCCTTAGCCTCACAATTTGAACTTGATTTCTCTTTGATCGTATGCTTGGTTTCAAGCTCAATGGGATCGGTGTGGTATCTTGATAGTGGTGCGTCTTTCCATATGACGGGAGACAAATAGTTGTTTAGTGACTTGGAGGAGAAGGATCTCCAAATGCATATAGAGATGGGTGACGATGGTCAATTCAGTGCGACCGAAATTGGGACCATTAAATTTGAGAGGGAGCCAGGTAAAACATTTCTGTTGAAAGATGTTATGCATGTTCCAGGTCTGAAGAAGAACTTGGTCTCGGTCGCAATGTTGGAAGATAGAGGTTATGACATTGTTTTCAGTGAGGGAAAAGCCTTCCTTCAACATAAAAAAATGGGTCAAACCAAGAGGATAGGGATTCGAGTTAAGAATCTCTACAAGATGGAGGTAGATGGCTGTGCTGCAATGATGGAAAAATCAGAAGAAGTGGTGAGCCAGGATGAGGGCGAATTATGGCACAGGAGATGGGGCCATCTTCACCATGGCGCCTTGAAAATTTTGCAGTATATTTCTAATGGACTTCCCAAGGGTACTCTTGCGCAGTTAGATCAATGCAAGGGATGCACTATGGGTATGTTTGTGAAGACCACCTTTCATGAGAAGGAGAACCGTGCTTCGGTGATACTGGAGAGAATTCACACAGACATGTGTGGACCTTTCTCGGTTGCTTCAACAATAAAACACAGGTATTATGTTATATTTGTTGATGGCTATTCTCGTAGATGCTGGATCTTCTTCATGAAGAAGAAGAGCAAAACATTCTCAAATTTCTATGAGTTTAAAGCATTGGTGGAGAAGGAGTTGGGGAAGCAAGTGAAGGCTCTACGGAGCGATAATGGTGGTGAATATATCTCGAACGAATTCAAAGACCTTTGTAGAAAAGAAGGAATTCAAAGAGAACTCATAGCGCCTCATAACCCACAGCAGAATTGGGTCGTGGATAGGAAGAGAAGAACGATTGTGGGTGCTGCACGAGCTATGCTGCATGACCAGGGCCTACCGATGCACTTGTGGGCAGAAGCATGCAACATTGCGGTTTATGTGCAAAATTTTTGTCCTCATAGAGTACTTGGCATGAGTACACCTGAAGAAGATTTTACTAGTAAGAAGCCTGATATTTCTCATTTGAATATTTTTGGCTCATCTATTTACATTCATGTGAAAAAGGATGCTAGGAAGAAGATGGAGCTGATTGCAGAAGTTGGGATATTTGTGGGGTACACAGAAACACCCCATAATTATCGTGTGTATTTTCCAGACAGTCAAATGACTGTGGTGTGACGGGATATAAAATTCAATGAGGTGAAAACCATGAAGTTGTTGCTTGAGAGGGAGCTACACTTGCATGCAGAGGAGGAAATTCTTGTTCCCAAAGATGAGCCTCTAGATGTGGATCATCCATAGGAGGAGATTCGTGGAGTGGAGGATTCCACTCATGCAGAACCAAACATCAAAACAGACAGAAAGCGTACCACATAAGATGAGAGACTGAAGCTTGATGCGACACAGAATGTAGGAGTCCCTACATCACAACACAGACAGAGACAGTCACCTGACCGTTTTACTGGATACATGGATCTTATGAGCAAGTGTATCATGACAAAGCCATCTTATTTTGAAGAAACAGCACAGGAGCCCACATGGGTAGATGCCATGGTGGAGGAGTATGACTCCATTTTCAGAAACAATGCTTGGGAAGGCCGGTGGGTAAATCAGTGATAGATTCGAAATGGATCTACAAGGTAAAGCAAGCTGTTGATGGGAGCGTCGAGAAGTATAAGGAAAGATTTGTTTCTCGGGGCTTCTCACAGATTAAGGGGATTGATTATGAAGAAACCTTTGCACCTGTCGCACGGTATTCTTCCATAAGGACCATCCTTGCTCTCCCGGCACAGATGGGTTGGCACATTCATCACATGGATTTGAAGACTGCGTTCCTTAATGGGATCATTGAGAAAGAGGTGTACATTGAGAAACCTGAAGGATTTGAGATCTTTAGCAGCGAGTCGCATGTGTGCAGACTCAAAAGAGTGCTGTATGGGCTGAAGCAAGCACCACGTGCTTGGTACACACAGATTGACAACTATTTCACTGGACTTGGCTTCACCAAGAGTGAGGCAGATGCAAACCTGTACCAAATTGTGGTGGAGGGTAAGCTTTTAATCATTGTTCTTTATGTTGATGATTTAATACTAATGGGTGATGAGCAGTTGATACACTCATGCAAGGCAAATCTTGCAAAGGAGTTTGAGATGAAGGATTTGGGCCTCCTTCATTATTTCCTTGGATTGGAAATATGGTAGCGGGAAGGTGAACTGTTTGTGTCTCAAGGCAAGTATGCCCAAGAGATACTGGAGAAGTTTCACATGCAAGGCTATAAGGCTATCGACACTCCTCTTCTGGGAAATTGGTGGAAAGAGGATGCTACATCTGCAGAGGTATTGGATGCCACTGTTTATCGACTGTTGGTGGGTTCGCTCATGTATTTAGTTAATACAAGACCAGACATATGCTATGCAGTGAACCAGCTTTCACAAGCGATGGTTAAGCCTACCAAGCTAATTTGGAAGGCAGGAAAGCATGTCCTGAGATATCTCAGGGGCACATATGAGTATGTTTTATGGTATAGATAGATGGATGAAGTGAAGTTGCATGGCTTCAAAGATGCAGATTGGGTAGGTAGCCCAACAGATATAAAGAGCACATCAGGAGGGGTTTTCAGTGTATTGGATCTACAGTAGTTTCTTGGTACAACAGGAAACAAATATCCGTGGCACTCAGTTCAACGGAAGTAGAATACATGGCAGCAAGTCAAGCTGCATGTGAGGCTATCTGGATGAGGAAGATCCTGGTCGGTTTGTTCGGTTCACATTTATATCCTACAGTGATACATTGTGATAATCAGAGTTGCATTAAACTCTCGATTAATCCTGTGTTTCATGATAGATCTAAACATAGTGATATCTGGTATCATCATATCAGAGATTGTGTGTAGCGGAAGATCATGTTGCTTCAGTACATTCCTACAGGAGATTAGGATGCAGATATTCTGACGAAGGCACTCAGCAGGAGAAAATTCGAATACCTTAGAGGCAAGATCGGGGTGAAGGATAATCCCTATCTTGTTGAGAGGGCATATTGAGATTCAACAAGATGATGAAGCTTAGTGAAAATCTGTCACCTTCACTAAGTGGGCCTGTAGGATATTTTTAGGTGCAAGTCTATTTTTAGACATGATGATCATATTTCAGAAGTTGCAGGATGCTATTTGTGGATGGTTGGTCAAGTTGGAAAAATAGATGAAATTATATTTTTAGAATATTGGGCGAAGACTATTTATAGATCGTCAATCTAAAAATAGATGCATGTCGATTATTATTAGCTCTTAATAATAATCCGAAAATAAACATCAACTTATTCTCTTGGAGCACTTTATTTCAGTGAACAAATTTGGCAAATCAGTGGGCTGAAGGAATTACACAATTCCTAGGGTTTATTGGTGGCTCATGCATGAGGACTCAGTTATAACTGAAGTGGCAAAGTTATGACAGAGTTGGAAGAGTAGTTATAGGAGTTGTTATTTAGTTTAACTCAGTTAATGGAGTTAAACTCAGTTGAGCTAGTTGTATCTAGTCTAACTGAAAGATACACTAGTGAGAGTTAAGTGAATTAATTAGTTAATTAAATCACAACTAATAACTCACTAACAACTGAACAGATACAATAGTTAACTACAGTGCATGTCAGTTCCATTAGAGACCTAGTGGAGAGATAGGTGAAAGGGTGAGATGGACTATCCGTTGTGACTATAGTGATGCATTGATTGCATCACACACACATTGGAGTTGCCAATGAGGATTGCACAGTTAAGGCAAGGCCAATTCGAATTCATTCAGGGGTCTTCTTCAGCAGGGATTACGTAGTGGAGGCAGACTATCAGGGGGCAAGAAATCAGTGCATGGATTTGCAGATTTCTTCATGTTAGTGTGTGACGATTGATTGTATTGAGAGCTTGATGTACTAAGCTTTGTATGAGATTGTTACATGATCTCCATGATATAAATAATATGATAGTTGGGGTTTTTAGCTTCAGGCTTTCCCGTTAAACAACTGTGTTATGTGTGATTTTTTTTATTGCTTCATGTGTTTGCAATTGAGTTTTAAATTTCCGCAAAAGATTAACAGTGGAAGGATTATGTATTTAGAAAGAAGATAAATATTGTTAGATCAAGAGAATATGGATATATACATGCATATGTTATATAATTTCTACAGAAATTTAGAAGGCAACACCCTGATGGGGATTATGACATCATCTTTGATGGGAATTTGTTGAATGGGATTGTCTGTTGACGTAATATTTTTGATGATTTTTGTGTTACAAAAATTTGATTACATTTTCTAATGTAAAAATGAATTCAAAATCCTGGAAAAACCTTTGAAAGAGTGCAAACTCAACAACTAAAAAAACTCAAGAACTATAGTTTTTTAAAAGCATACCAAACATAGCCGAATGCTTAAAAATATTTATTTGTTTACAGAGATAATATTTTTCTTCAATGAATTCATTTTTACGTTAAATAAAGATTGTAATTCAAAAATACAAATATTTTAATAGATTTATTTTAAAAAGTGCTATACCAGGCAACTCCCAACACTATCATATAGAATGTAGAAAACACATAAGAGACAGTTTTAATACTTATTGAATACATACCTTTCGTGAGAGTTAACATCACTAAGAGGTTTTCTCTTCATACCATAATTGAACTCCATGGTGTTATCATTCCTTTATTCGCTTGAATCCATCATACCCATATAAGGGTGGTTAAGGCGCAGAGGATGACTTGCTCTTCCATGTTTTACTTAACCATCACGACTCGCATTTGCCAACTGTTCCTCAAAGGGACAAGCATCCATCATGTAATCTGATTTCCTTGGGGTAATTTTCTCTTACTCTCCATTTCTTCATTCAATCACAATTCCCTTTTAAATTTTGAATTTTGGTTCTCCAGTAGTGTAGCCAAGTATTAACATCTTCATATCATCCTCTCTTATGCAAAGTAACCTTCACTGGAATGTGAAGCAATGATAGGAAGCCCCCTTCATGTTAGTTATCTTTTGCTTTTATATTAGGTACCGAATCATAGCTATGCTGTCAATTGGTGGATAGGGTCTACTGGTTTTTATTTTAAATTTATAATTTATGAGGATATGCATATTTATATTAGGTACTAAATCATAACTATGCTGTCAATTGGTGGATAGGGTATACTGGTTTTGATTTTAAATTTATAATTTATGAGGATATGCCTATTTATGAGAATATGCCTATTCTCTCATACACGAGAACCTAGATATAAAAATAAATTGAAATTTAAAATGCACTAATGCCCAGTCGTCAAAAAAATTAGTTAAATAAACATAATTCACTTTCAACAGCTAGACCACAATGCAATGGAGCCTAATTCTCTTTGTTGAAGATAATGGAAAATTTTATAAAAGATGTTGGCACTGCAAATTGTTTTAGCCATTTATTGTTGGCTTCTTACAACATGAGAAGGAATCAAGTAACTTCTTAAGTCTTTGCCTTGATGTTCCTTTTTAATGTTTTGTGTGTTGATATGAGGATTTTGCAGTGTTCAGGTGCTGATATCCTTGCTCGGTGCTGGAAATTTATATTTCTGGGAGGGTTATTGGGGTCAGGTATTAATATTTTGCTATGGTTTCAGTTTGCATCGGTTCTTTTTGGTGGCTCTAGTTCTATCTAAATAAACGTCAATGACCCCATTGAAATTTCATAGTAAAACAAGTTTTCAATGCACATTTGTCATGTTGACAGTTGCTAGTTATGTATAAGTTCCGAAATATTGGTTTGATACTTCCTTCAACATATACTCTGGCACAACATTTGTGTGTTGTGCAGAGAAGTGCATTTGTAAAAGTATTGTTTTTGTGTATAGTTTAATTTTCTGTGTTTAAATGGAAAATCGGTTATTCATATGAAGCTATTAAAAAATGTTAGAATGACTACCTCATGGAATTTGATACTAATTGGAATTTGGCACATAATTTAGATGGCTCTGTCCTAATTAAAAATCTTTAAGCTTTGATATAAAAAATGCTATCTTTAATTCTTTTAAAATTTTGAGGAATATTTGTAAAAATTAAAATAATGTAGTAGCATCCTTTGGGGAGATTGAGAAAGGTTCCCCAATCACTATTATATGATTTTTAAAGAGATGGTGCCAGGTATAGTGTACAAATTTCAGGCAATTTTGTCAGGGTTGATATGAGGAAAAACTTTAGAGTTAAATATAACTGTTTTGATAATTTTGCATTTCTATTTTCACAAATAGATTTTATAATATATATATATATATATATATATATATATATATATATATATATTCTCGCGCCTAATGTACTTCTTCCAAATTGCTTTACATTGTATCGCATTTCACGCAACTCCTCTGCTTCATCCCATATAAGGTTGTGTGCACAACCAGTGAATCTGTAAGAGCAAAGTGTACACATAGTTTTGTTCAAAGAATGGATATAGAATTTCATTGAATGCGACAATGCCAATGACAATATCAACCATACAACACATAATGAATTGGTTTCTGTGTCTGGCATGGAAATCCCACTGTCAATAGATTCTCTCTCGTTAAGTTTCAGAGAATATTAAAGAATACATATTAACTCCCTGCTTTCCTTTCTAAAGATTGATAAAGGGTTAGATTTCAAAACCCTCAGAATTACTAGCAGGAAGTAAGAATTTGTGTTGATAAGGAAAGAAAATTTCTTATTATTTTCTCCTTTAACCATTTCCAATATATTTTACGAGAGCATGGTTAGCTAAGCTTCGTGCCACAGATAATTGGTCATCAACATCATGTCCTACATGTACATCTCCATTGAGCTCATGACCACCCATCGACAAACCCCTCATGCTAACCATTAGACCAAAACCAATTCACCTTCGTGCTGCAATTTATAGCACAATACTAGAGTATCGAAAGTCTAATATATAGTAAGGCATGCTTAAGCATGGTATTGTTGCTTCAGTAGTCTTTGATACAATACCAGAGTATCATAAATCTAATATATAGTTGGGCCATGCTTAAGCATGGTATTTTTGCTTCAGTAGTCTTCGATTTTTCTTATGACTTTCACATACAACCAGGGAAGGGATTGGCATAGAAGTTTTCCTCTAGTCTTGGGAAATCACTAGCTTCTCTTGGATAAGGAGCTCCAACTCAGTTAATATGTGTGGCCTTCAATTTGGATGCAAATTTATTCCAAGAAATTTGTCCTCGATCCATTTCGTCTATCAATTTGATCAGATTTTCGCTAATGACAGAAGAAATCATAATCATTACAGGATCCCTTCATTTTTATATTGTTGTATAGCATGCAAAATTCCTTCTACCAATGAATGTTTAAATCAAAGAAAAATACTAGTCATTTCCTTTAGGCTGGTAATTAAAAATGAGTAAAACTCTTACCTGTCAGGTTGGTAATTAAAAATGAGTAAAACTCTTACCTGTCAGGATTTATAGTTTTCCTGAAACCTTCAAACCGTCTATGCCCTTGAACAACCTTTGCCATGTTTCCATCGTAAGTATACAAAAACACATCACTCTCTAGTGCTAAAATATAGTCCAATGCAGCAAGTCTATTAAGATAGTTTTTAAAAGTCTCAAGCTCCTCTTCTTTAGCAAGATTTGAATGTGAAAATTCATTTTGTAGAGCTCCCATGCTGCCATTGCCATAAATTTACCTTGTTGCAATGTAAATGTTTGTTGAGGGTGAATAACCCAAGGCTTTCAAGAAAATAGTAGTCTCACGTGAAGTTAAAGGACAACCTCCCTGCTTCCAGTTTTCTTCAGCATCAATGTCCTTCTCCTTCTAGTGCTTTACATTGTATTGCATTTCACACACAATTCCTCTGCTTCATCCAATGTAAGGTTGTGTGCGCAACTAGTGAATCTGTATGAGTAAAGTGTACACATAGTTTTGTTCAAATAATGGATATAGAATTTCATTGAATGTGGCAATGCCAATGACAATATCAACCATACAACAAAGAATGAATTGGTTGCTGTGTCTGGCATGGCAATCCCACTGCCAACAACTTCTCTCTCATTCAGTTTCAGGGAATATTAAAAAATACATATTAACTCCCTGCTTTCCTTTCTAAAGCTTGATAAAGGGTTAGATTTCAAAACCCCCAGAATTACCAGCAGGAAGTAAGAATTTGTGTTGATAAGGAAAGATAATTTCTTATCATTTTATCCTTTAAACCTTTCCAATATATTTGATGGAAGCATGGTTAGCTGAGCTCCGTGCCGTGGATAATTGGTCATCAGCATCAAGTCCTACATGTACATCTCCATTGAGCTCGTGAACACCCATCGACAACCCCTCATGCTAACCATTAGAACAAAACTAATTCACCTTTGTCCTGCAATTTATAGTACAATACCAGAGTATCAAAAATCTAATGTATAGTTGGGCCATGCTTAAGCATGGTATTGTTGCTTTAGTAGTCTTCGATTTTTCTTATGACTTTCACATATACAACCAGGGAAGGGATTGGCATAGAATTTTTCCTATAGTCTTGGGAAATCACCAGCTTCTCTTGGATAAGGAGCTCCAACTTAGTTAACACGTATTTGTGCAAAACCTCGTTGCACAATTTCTCATTTAGAAGCTCCAAATCCCTTGGCTTTATTTTCCTTCAAAAGGTTACTCGCCTCTTGATGTCGACCTGATTTGCTGCAAACCTTAATCCAATGTGAATACATAAATGAATCCGATTTAGGATCCTTACCACACTGTTGGGTCAGGAATGAATGTGCTTGCCCAAAAGACTTGATTTGGAAGAGTTTGTTAAGGAGAATCGAGTAAGTAGCATACACAGGGTTAATTCCTTATTTTTGTAGTCTATCAAAGAGCTGAAGCGCACCTTGGATTCCCCCTCTATTTTGAGCATCACGAATCATAATATCATACATATAGGCATCTAGTTTGCAACCCATATTAACCATAGATTGAAGCCATTTAGTTGCTTCTGCAAATTGGTTCCTGTTACAAAGTGCATTTAAAACAACATTATAGCAGAAGGAATCTCGAGGAGAGTTTTTCATCATCTCAAAAATCCCTTGTGCCTTATCCATCTGGTTGTTTTGACAGTATGCCTTTATAAGTGGATGATATGTTGACATTCTTGGAGCACAATCAACAATCGCCATCTTTTCCAATAATTTTAAGGCTGCATTGACATGATTCTTTTCACAGAAAGTCGCAAAAAGCCTTTTGTAAGCTTCTCTTCTGACAGAAAGCTCCAACTTGTCAAACATTTTCATGACTTCATTCAACATATCTGAATCATCGTGCTAGCCTGCAGCGAATGAAAATGTCTTGGAAAAATTATTGTAACGCGCACCTGATATCTATGGAAAAACCCTTTACAGGGATTCGAAGTCTTTAGAATGACCGAGAATATCGACAAGCTTGTCATAAGTTGAAATATTATGTTGAAAGCCTGGTTGTGATTTGGCCCATTGAAAACCCTCAGAGCCAAGTTTGGGGAACTTGTTGTACCCAATACTGACTTCACGAGTCATGGAGTTAGCTAAAGCCCCAATTGAGTTAGGGTTTCTTTCATGTATTCATCCCCATTTTCAAGGACTTGGTGGATTTCTCTTATAGCATTCTCCAGCTTCCATTTCTCTTTTTCTGGGGTTTCCACAGTTCCAGTCAATCCAGGCAAGCTGTCTTCCTCTTCTTCATTTTATGACTCGTAATTTAGAGTATTCGTCCTTGTCCGAGGTTGCTTGAGTTTCCTCAAGGATTTGAACCATGGCAGATGAATCTGTTGAATAAAATTTCTAGCTCAAAATGAGTCCATGAAAACGTAGACAACTCTGACCACTTTTGAAGGTTTTGAAGGCCGTGGAGTACAAATTTTGGGGCCATTCCGGCGATGCAGAGCTCCATTGTTGACGGTGCAATTGGTCAAACCATCTATGCCCTTGAATAATAGCGTTATCATAGGTGCTGATAATATGAAAAATGCCACCCCTTTACAGCCCTGTTTTTGCAAAAGTTGGACGAAGCGGTACCGGGCAGCCGAAAGTCGTGGTGTGTCTCAGTCGGATATGCAGACTTAGACGGATTGTTCTTTGGCTGTAAAAACCTTGCTGAAATCTCCAGTACGCCATAGCCATTGGAGCAATGCCAAGTTGAGATATTATTTTAAAGGTGTAAAGACATTTTTCTTTCACATTTGTTCCAATTTCATGCGCACAGTTATTTTTGTAACTGATTAATAACAATATTGAATCCTAAGGTAGATATTATATTTAATCGTCTAACATCAAAATCAACGGTACCAAAATGTTACAAGTGGCACTTCAGGGAAGTTGTTTTCAAATAGGGATGCTTTACAATGTAATAATTATTTCTATGTGACAATGCATAAAATGTTAATTTACAAAAAATATTAATACATTTAATTATACTTTAAAATTAATCTAATTATGTAGCATTTTAAAAATTCATTTTTTTTTAATATTTTCTATTGTTTTCTACTTTAATTTAGTTATATTTAAATTAAGCGACAAAGACTAGCTACTGTGTAACACTTCATAAACATACATATAAAATATCAATAATATACATATAAAAAATTTATAATTTAGTACTTATAATCGATAATAAAGGTTCTCATACTTAAAGACATGTTATTTCTTTTAAATTTATTTGAAAATAACAAAGCTACATGTTACCTCCCTAACAATTTGGTACTTATTGGTTGGCTTTTTTTAGGGGAGAGAGAGTATGCAAATTCACTATATGACAAAAGAACCAACCATACTTAAAGACACGTCATTTCATTTTATGATATTTTGAAAATAACAAAGCTACATGATCATTACCTCCAACTTCGAGAAAGGAGAAAGATAATGCTTTCTATTAAAGTAAAGAAGTATAATCACAAATAAAAGATCTAACATTTTCAGTAGTTTAATGGATGCTAATATAATAATTTATATTAAATTTTTTCCTAGAATTGTGAGAACATGTGCTAGATCTATACTCTTACAAAACCATCAATTTCAAATTAGATACAATAGGGATATTAAAACTGTGATTAACAAGATAAAGACTCCTGCACAAAAAACTATGTTCACCACGAGAGACAAATTGACTGACCATGTAAAATCGAAACACTAGATCACTGAGATGTGGATCTGTATGCAAAAAAACTGAGCAAGTTAAAGATATAGAAGCTGATGGTTGGAGGGAACCGGGAAGTGCCCTCTCCACTGGAGATTATTGACTTGAAATTTTTCCACAATGATAACACCATCTCCCAGCAGGACCCTTTTAAATAAAGCATCTTCCTTGTAGTTCAACTCTCTGTGGACATGTTGGAAAGTGAGATGTTGAAAGTGTTCTTTCAGAAATATGATTCTCTCCTTCCAACAAAGAAGATCTATAGCTTTAAGTTTATGTCTTCCTTGGAGCCACCCAAGCACACACCAAGAGTCTCCTTGCACATCAATTGAAACCACCTTCATAGTAGAGAAGAGCCCAACATGCTACTATTGCTGATTTTGTGCTGGAACCCGGTCCCACATTCAGATAAATATGCATTGAGATTTTTCAAGGGAGATAAATACAAACACTACTACTACAGACTCAATTTTTCCGAGATCCATAAAAAAAACAGAGTCGTCCCCAGAGAAATCCTAGGGAGAAGCTATAATGCATTACTGTATAGGATTCTTTTGTTTCAGATGGTCATGGAAAAAGCTGAGAATTTGTGGAAGGATACATTGGATGCTAACCAATTGATTTTCAAAAATCAGTTTATTGCGAGTTTTCCAAATACTCCAAACCACATAAACTAGAAGGAACTTGTGAATCCCCATATTTTTGTCCCACTAGAGTAAGCATGCCTCCAAATAGCTTAGTGGACCAAAAACTCTGAGGTCGAGGCTTATGATGACTTCATGCCACAAAGATTTTGTAAAATCACATTGGAAAAATAAATGCTCAATTGATTCAAGCCCTTGTTTACATAGAGCACAAGCAAACGACCCCAAGAAACCACGCTTGGACAGGTTGTCCCAAGTTAGAATTTTTTTTTCCAATGTCAACCAAAGAAAGCATTTGAGCTTTGGAGGGATGTCCCAAATCCAAATTTTATGATTCCACCATTTAACTTGTGAGACCATATTTTCTGCTTATATTGCTGCATAGGCTAACTTAGCCGAGATTGGGACTGACGTAGGATTCTTTTGCTAGGCTATGGTATCCTTCCTGTCATTAGGAATGAGACCACTCTGAGACAATTTTAGGGTGAAGCCCTCCCACTACATCGTCATATTACCATGCAAACTCAAGTCCACCGAGGACTTCCATCTTCCATTAAAATCACCTTCGAAGCCTAGCATGAATGCATGACTCAACCTTGTTATGCCATCTGAATTAAGCTGCTTAATTAGGTCCTTTGACAATTTGAAAAAAGTTGTTCCTCCAATGAATGGTTCCATTCTAATCTTGATGCTCTTACCATCACTAAGGTCCCACACTAGAAATCTTTTTATCTAAGGCACAATAGCCACCAGACCATTCCATATATTCGATCCTCTTTTGAAAGATGAGGGTTGTGCCAACCAGATCCATTCTATAAAGGGTCGATTTTTCAAGTACTTGTCTGCGATTAATGTGCTCCAAATACCTGCACCAGAAATCACCTGCCATAGATTTTTCATTGACAATGTTATACCAAACTTGTGAAGGTTTTTAAAGCCCCAACTTCCACACATTGTGGGCTAGGACAACACCTCCCATTTTGCTAGATGAAAGCCAACCCACTCTTTCTTGCCAACCCACAAAATAAAAATAAGAAAGTTTGCCTAATTCTATTGACAACAACTTTGAAAACCTTCAACAACAAGAGCCAATAAATTAGAATACTCTCCAATACCAATTTTAATAGTGTCTACCTTCCACCTGTAAACAACCACTTGTTACACGAGTTGTCAATGTGACTCTCAATGCACTTTTGTAGCCAATTCCAATCCTCAATCATATAGAAATTTGGCTTAGGACGATAACCAAGATGTGTAAGTCCATGCTCCAAGGATGTCACTTTGAAGGGGAGAGGTGTGATAATCCTCTCCGAAATATCAGCATCGACTTTGTGCTTATTACCTCCAACTTGTTGCTTATTGGCTTCTTTCTGGAGAGATATTATGCAAACTATCTCACAAAGGTACCAACCATAACAAATTTGGAAATAGTGACTCCATTTGAAAATTTGTCTTATACTTTGGCACGTGATTAAGTGTGAGAAACACATTTGTAAAATTCCTCCCACAGCATGCAGACTCTTCAGATCTATAGGGATATTTGTCCTTTTCCTTTTGATGGCCTTCGTACCGATTCAGTTGTTGAATTGGCCCATTAAATCTATGAGAATATTTGTCCTTTTGCCTTCGCACTGATTTAGTTATTGAATTGGTCCATCACACTTTATGATTGCTTTAAAGTAAATGATTTTACTTTTGCCAAAGTGTAATACTTTTGCTAAAGTGTAATCTACTGATCATACTTTTGCCAAAGTGTAATACTTTTGCTAAAGTGTAATGTATTGATCATTACGAGTTTTAGTGCTTTAGTTGTGGTTTCCACTCATTTCCATATAAAATACACAAAATTACTTTATCATGGAATTAAAATATGGAGGTAAAGAGGAGGGGTTAATATTTCTATATTTCGTAGGGAATAGCCATGTGTTTATTATAATAATTAAAAATTAAATAATATTATTAATAAACATTGGGTTTTGACTTATCGATGATGGTATTTTTTTTATTTTTATTTCTAAATATTATATTGGTGCGATATTATTAAAATTAAAGATAGATTTTGAATTTTAATTAAATCTAACTATTTTAATTAAATATAACTTTTAAATTATTTGAGTAAAAGTAAAAGATTCATATATTTTTTAAAGTTAAATTTTCTAAATTGAAGATTGTTCTTTGATTAAGGTAATGATATTTTATTGTAAAAAAATGAAAATGTGTATATAGATATGAATAAGGTTTTTTTTGGTTTAGATAATGATGGATATTTGTAAGCATTTAGATGACAAAATTTTGAATTTAAGATCAATTAATTCTAATATAGGCAAATTCACTTTGCCAAAACTTACACTCACTAAAATAGAATGAGCTCTTTTACAATAGAAAGTTGATGGTGAGGAAGGCGGATGGAAGAACGTGAGAGCATTTAGGGTTTCTTCACGTGTTAGGATAACATAGTTTTGAACATTCACAAAAGAGATTGATCAACTCTAGCATAAGTAACTTCAAACATTTCAGAGGGAGGTGGTTGCTAAGGTAAACACTAGCCACTGAGGATTGTTTAGTCGCATGGAATTGTCTTCCCAAATTCATAACCATTGTCTCATCTTGAAAGTTTCCAAGAGAGGGACCATATGGAAAACATTAAAAGGAGGCTCTAATCTACCATTTGGAAAATGTGACCTTGGGAAACCCTAAACTCAATAGATGGAAATATGGCTAATTTCATTTATGTCACAGTGGTTGATACTTAAGGCATGTGTTTTTGTTTGTTTGTTTTTTATTTTTATTTTTTATGTTAGACATTCACTCCCTTAAGGAAACAAATATCACTTCCCCTTGCATGTAGAGATAGTATTGTAGCTCATTGGATGAAGAAGAATACAATGACAAAGGTAATATAGCAAGTTTGATGATGAAGAACATGAGGTTGGTGCATGCATATCTACTTTCTTGAAGAACATCCTGCTGAAGGAAAGAGATTTGGATGTTCGATACATCTCTGATTTACGGTGATATTGATACAGAAATTAAGGTTTATATGCATTATAGTTCAAATGGTTATGTAGTAGTTATACCCCGGTTTTGAAGAAAACCCATTTATATAATATTTTCTGGTGTCAGAGATCATCTTATCGCAATGTCCTTTAGAAGATTCAAATCTATGAAGTGGACAGTAATAAGATTCGTCTGAAAAGCGGTCGCCTATGATTATTTGATGATCCGATGGCTGAGAAAAAATTACGTGCCATAATAAGTGCTTTGTCCTCCACTGGTTTAGTCAATTTAAGATTCTCAAGGGCTTCCATGTCATGATGTGATGCAGGAGCATTAGGCTCAGAAATTTCTGTGTATTTTATTAGACATAGGGGTCTTGTGTTTTAAGGAAGTTGGGTTCACTAATGTAATTATTAATGTTTTGAGTGATTTTAAATAGGAATTAATTAATTATTGAGAGAAATTTGTAAATGTTCCTGAATGATTGGAGAACACGAGGGAAGTAGGATAGTTGAGATTCCATAGGAAATGAGAGATTTGAAATTTAATTGTAATCTCTAAAGTAGAATTGCTTCCATGATTTTATGAGTTTGAAAGGATTTTTAGGGATAAAGGATAGATTTTAGGACTAAGAGGATTCTTAGGAAATTGTTGAGTAAATTATGGATTTAAAACCAGAATTGGTTATAGAGTCCACTTGTATAAATAATTATAAGCCTCAAGGCATAGAAAAAGGGTAGCAGAGAGAAGAGATTTTAGATAGGAAGTAGGGTTTTGGACAAACAGAGGTTTGTTGTTGTAAGCCTATGGGAAGTAGGAGAAAAGGGCCATTGATTAGAATATTATACCAGAGACAAGAGGTCTTTTGTAATTATTTGACTATATGTATATATGGAGGAATTTGATTTCTGAATTATTGTGTGTACTGATTTATTGAGTTTTAATGAAGGAAATGAATGAACAAAGTACTCGAACTTGAATGATGTAATGAATGAGTTCAGGAGATTGAGTGTGGTTTTAAAGGGTCAAATATTCATTGATAAATTGAATGTTGTGTGGATTTCCTTTACCAAAGGTCGATCATTGATCACAGTATGGATCAATGCTTTTGAAAGAAATATGACCTTGTAATTTGATATCCAAACATAATTGAATAAAGGCGAGAAATATGTTCCTATCATAGTATATACATGAAGGCTGAGTTATGAGTTGAGGGTTAATATATAGGGATTTTATGAAATTCGTGAATTGATAAACAATGGAGAGCGCACAAGAGTGAAGTCAAAAATACTATTATACAGTGAAGTGATTGGATGGATAGAACATGTTTTTGTTAAAAAAATCAACTGAATCGAGGCAGAAGATTTAATTACTGTTGATGCTTGAAAGTATACCAGAGAAGAGATCTCTGTTTGCCGCAATGAGAAGTGGAACTATGAATCAATGGCTTGAGCATTTCACTAAGTGTGCAGAGGAACTACATTAAAGGATTTAATGCGGAACTGTGAGCCAATAACGAAAGCGGAATAGTAAAGATAGTTTCTTAAAATCGAAGTGGTTTTATCGCACCACTTTTGGAGGATAAGTGGTAAAAGATGAAACGAACACGATAGCGTTAAGGAGTTGACGCGTGGTATCTTAAAACCACTCATTTTGCGTGAGTTTTAAACATTAAAGGTTGAGAATCTTTGTTATTCAATAGTCATCGGATTGGGAGACGTAATGCGATGATCGTTCGATGGATGGACGGGTATGGAGAGATCAACAGCATATGTTTCTTTGGTAAAGTGTGGGCCCATATATGATTTAACATGCAAGTGAGCCTCGACATATGTGCGGCCTGTTGATAGGCGGAAATGGTAAGTTCATAAAGAGTTATGATAATTCTATTATAATAGTATTATGATAGAATTATAGCAGAGTAAGGGGAACTAAACCAAAGTTTAAGCTTTGAAGGATATTGTGGATATGCGGGGTTAATAAAGATTAATAAAAGTATCTGATAAGGTTTTAAAAAGAATAAAAGGCCCTCTGTTTAGTAATTTAATTAAAGATTGTGAAAGGTTCCGATGGAAAAGGTTCAATAAAGTTTTAAACCTTGGGTTGAAGAAAGAATAATGCTTCCGCCTATGAAGTTTTGTTGTTTGGGTTTTATAACCATAAATAAGGAAGAGAAAGATTCCGCTTATAAGGTAAATTTGGGGTTGTTTAAAAGGGTATGAAACCTTAATGAAGAGAATAAATTTCTAAGTAGGAGATGAAAAATTCTAGGTATGAATGAGACATGCATTTTTACATGGAGAATGTGAGTTAATGTAGTTTTACTGCATCATGATGCGTTATGGATAAGGGGCAGGGCATGCAGCATCCTCCTCAACACAACTCTTTATAAGGTTTCCAGAACTTGTCTAGTCTTTATTTTATCAATGCTTCCCGATGATCAATCTCAAGGGAACCATGGATGACAAAATCTAGCTAGTTATCTAGTTTGTCGATGACCTTTCAGAAGATTTATTTTCTACTCCCCACCAAGTGTCACCTCACTCATGGAGATATTGTCATGCTCACTAGAAAGTGATGAGGTCACCTCATCAAATATTAAGGTTGGGAAGTGCAGAGATCCATCTAAATGTGGCATATAAAAATTTATTGCTTAGGGATCTTTATCAGAATTAAGGTTGAAACCCCTCATGTTTATATGTCTTCATGTGTACCATCTATGCTAGAGATGATTTTATTGCTAGTCGAAAACTTGAGACAATTTCATCCACCTACTTATTTGAAGTCAATAGGTGCTAATTTTGTTGAGTGACGTTGGAGCTCAGGGGTCATTCCTATTTACATATGTGAAGGAAGCGGATTTTGGTTTTACAAGGTCTATGGTTAGTTTGAAACATTTATAAGGAGGGTAAGGCATTAGTGATGCAGGGCACGATAAAAATAAGAAATGAAGGATAATCATAAGTTCTGTTAAGGAGGCCATACTAGTAGTGGGAGATGACATTGTAGTGGACCAAGTTCTTAGGGATACCTTTGTTAAAAAAATATTAAGTAGGAAAGTAGGGATGGACTCCTTGTTGTAGTGGATGTAAGGGAAATCATGATCCACTCTTAGTTATATTCCAATAGGTAACCTTTCAAATAGAGGTTGGGTAATATCCTTTTTTCTCTTGGATGTTGTTTCAATCTCAAGGGGGGACCTATGGTTATAAAACCTTGGCACCCCCTCTATGTTTTCAAGAATGAACCAATCACAAGCACTCATATTTAGATTAAATGTTTGATACTTTTATGTAATTTTAGATTGAATAAGCTCTATGAACCATATGTAACTAGCTTGGTGAGACACTTATGATTGTTGATAATTTAATCAATGTTGGATTTAGATATATTACTCGAATCCTTGTAGATATGGACATTAGAAAAAAATTATCCAAATCTATTGAGCTATTTTTCAAGGATAAAAGGAATACACATATCAGGGATAATGTTAACACCCCCTGTTGATGCTCTAGATGTCACTTGTATGGCCATGCATTCCTCCAAACCATTTGCTGAGATGGTTTGAAGGAAGATTTTTTTTTTTTGCTGAGGCTTTCCATGGATGAATATGGTTTGCCTACTTAAATTTTAGTGAAGGAGTTCTTTATGGCATTTGATAACTTGATTACATGTTTCGAAGGAGGTCAATTTGGGTAGTGGAGGAGATGAAATACTACTTGTTGAGGGTTTATAAATTATCTTAGTTTTCAAAATATGACCATAATTGAGTAGAAGTTTAGGTATCCAAGTGGAACTTGATTTATCATTAGAGCTCTCCTCTTTAACACTTACAGGCACTAGGATTCCTAATAAGGGTCACTTGGTTGTTTTGGGTAATCTGTTTTCTTCCCCTTCATGTTCCTTCTCAAATGATATGGGGGTGGGGTCTAGAAGGGTTCAAATACGATATCCCTAAACCAAACAAAAAACCTCAAGGTAGGCCCCCGAAAATAACCAAATCGCATGTGTTTCAATTTTCTTGAGAATTCATTTGGTTAACCTTTCAGATTGTCTTAACCTTGGTGAGTGGGAAAATTTAGGGTCAATGGGTGAGTGAAAGTATTACCCTTATTACTCACATTTTAGAGGAGGATGGAACTATATTTTACATCCCATTAAAGGAAAATCTTTGGAGACAAGTCTTTTGGGGGGTTTTGGTGTGGATGTGGTACTTGCAGGTAGTAGCCTCTGGTTTGAAGGCCATTGACCATAAAACAATCCCAAGAACAACATATCACTGGATTTAACTAAGGAAAACAAAAGTTAACCATTTGGATCCTTAGAGTGGGACAAGCCCCATTGATAATTTCCCCATGAAGATCCTATATATGAACATTAACGGCCTAGGGAAGAGCCAAAAAATGATTCCTCTGAATATTTTTTGACCAAACAAATCCTGAGTTTTTTTAATTGCAAGAAAAAATGGGGAAATGGGATTATTTGATCCTTGATCTATAAATAGTTGATTAAGGACTTGGAATTTGTTGATCTCTTTTCCTGTTAAGGAGAAGAGTCAACCTCCTAGGGATATGTGGAACCACTTTTTTGTAGATGTGGTACTCCTATTTTTATATGTGGAAAATATTTTATGGTCTTGAATAAATGAAATGGGTGAGTACTAATTAATAAATCCCAACAAAGTTCTCATACAATAAATTTAGTCATTAAGCATATAAGAAATGAATATGAAAATAAGATTTTATGTACTGGCATCTCCTTTAAACAAATATTTTTCCTTTCTTTTTAAAATAATGTGAATTATGAATTAGTTATGACATTTCATGATGAAATAAAAATAAAAATAATGGACAGAACTTCAGAGAACTTTAAATGGTTGTGTACGTTAGAATCAAGCAAGTTTATAAAGCTTCAATTTCTCAAGGATCCAATGATACATCAACATACATACTCATTCTTGTAACATGAAACTTGAATAACTATTTGTGGGAGAAATTAACAATAATATCCTAATGTGAGAAGTTTAACAATGTCTGAAAACTGAAAAATCCTACTAAATGAAAAATAGATAAACTGTAATTAAACTACATTTTCTTTATTACAAGCAAAGATCCTTGGACTTGAAATACAAGATGAAGTGCTTGGAAGAGACTAGGATATATTCATCTAGCTAAGAATACATATAAAATCTAATGTAAAGGAAGATGTAGAAGAATATATGAGAGGGAAAGAGTAGTAGGTTGATTCACATAATCTTCTGAAAAGGAAAATTTGTCATCAACAAAACTCTAAAAAAATAAAAAATAAAATAAAAATAAAATTTAGCATGATTTCCCTCCTTTACAATTTCTCCATCTTTGCAACTACTTGATAGTTAATTTTTTTTTTTTTAATTGAATGAAGAATTTGTCTTCCAAGATGGGCCCCACTTCAAATATTCCAAATTTCTTGTTTTATAAACCATTTTCAAAACCGAAGGGTGAAAAGGGGGGAAGGTGTTCTCTATGGCCCTGAGGAAGTTAAATTTACTGTAGAAATTATACAAGATGCATGTATATTACCAGACTCCCCTGATCTAACAAATTAACTTATGTTAAATACAAAATCCTTCCACTTAATTCTTTGCGGAAATTAAATCGCCAATTGCAAAACACATATGAAGCAAAATCAATCACACATAAACACAATTTTTTAATGGGAAAGATTAAAGCTAAAAATCCCAACTATCATATATTATGTATATCAATGGATCATGTAACAATCTCATACAAAGCTTAGTACATCAAGCTCTTACTACAATCAACAATCATTGCACACTATCATGTAGAAATTTGCATATCTATGCACCAATTTCTTGCCTCCTGACAACCTGCCTCCATTGTGCAATCCCTGCTGAAGAAGACCCCTGAATGAATTCGAATTGGCCTTGCCTTGATTGCGCAATTCTCATTGGCATCTCCAATGTGTGTTAGATGCATTGAATGCATCACTATAGTCACAACAAATAGTCCACCTCACCCTTTCACCTATCTCTCCATTGGGTCTCCACTGGAATTGACATGCAAGTAGTTAACTGCTGTATTTGTTCAGTTTCAAGTGAGTATTTAGTTGTGAATTAATTAAATAATTAATTCACTAAACTCTCACTAGTGTATCTTTAGTTAGAACTAGATACAACTAGCACAACTGAGTTTAACTCACTTAATTGAGTTAAACTAAATAACAACTCCCATAAATACTCTTCCAACTCTGTCACAACTCTGCCAGTTTAGTTCTAACCGAGTCCTCCATGCATGAGTCACCAACCACCCTAGGAATTGCGTAATTCCTTTAGCCCACTGATTTTCAAAATCTGTTCACTGAAATAAAGTGCTCCAAGAGAATAAGTTGATATTTATTGTCAGATTATCATTAAGGGCTAATAATAATCGACATGCATCTATTTTTAGGTTAGCAATCTATAAATAGACTTCGCCCATATTTTAAAAATAGAAACTCATATAAATACATAATTTTTTCAACCATCTAGAATCAGCCTCCTGCTAATTTTGGAATATGCTCACCATACTAAAAATGGACATACACCTAAAAATAGCCCGCGGGCCCCACTTAGTGAAGGTGCTTAATTTTCACTAAGCTCATCATCTTGTTGAATCTTAACATTTACAGACTATTCATGGGGCTTAGGATGCATGACAACCAACCAAGCTGAAGTGTATGCCCTCTACCATGGGATTTAGTTAGCGAGAGAAAAAAATGTAACTTTTATCATTGTTTCGGGACACTCCCTCCTTCTTATTCAACATTTTGTGAAGGGATCCTCTTCGAGGAGCAAAAAATCAGAAATTATTATGAAAATAATTAGGAAATAATCAAAAGGGTTCTTTTAAATATCATATTTTCATGTTCTCCATGATCTCATAAAGATGCAAAATTATTTGCTAATGAAGGGTCTAAATGAAGATTAGGAGATTTAAAAATCAATGGTGAAATCAAGCCTTCTCCTATTCCTTATAGCTAATTGGATTGGCATCACAAAATTATGAAGGATTGCATTATTAATTAGTTATAGTATGACATGCAATTTTTTTTTTGGTGGGTCAGTTTTGTAAGGTACCTACAAAACCCTATTTTTCGTTGTCTAGTTTGGAGTCCTCTGAAAAAATTCATAGCTTTATAGGATAAGAGGGCTTAAGAATCATTTTGAAGATGTAGTTATGTAGTGACTTGTTGTATTTGCTATGATATAGACGTAGACTTGCATATAAATACAAAATTCTCATTCTAGTTAAAAAAATTCATTTAAAAAAACGATTTGGAAATTTATGTAAATTTTTTTTCGGTGAAAATCACATAGGATAAATTTGTGTTGACGCGTTTCGAACCAGCCAGTGTGGTTCATCATTAGGACAAGATGAGAAATCTGATCAGGAAACCAGTTTAAGTAGAATAGGACTGCTCCAACTAGCCGTTGGAAAAACGGCTAGTTTGACTAGAATAGGAAAATTATTATTATTATTATTATTTATTTATTTATTTTAATTTTGAATATGTTTTTATTATAAATTCTATATAAATAAAATATAAAATCAAATCAAATAAATTAGATAAATAAATCAAATATAAAATCAAATCAAATAAATAAATAAGTAATAAGTAATAATAATAATTAATCAAATAATTTAATATTACTAAAGAGGTAAGATTTAAAAAAAATAAAATAAAATTGAAAAGAAATAAAATAAAATAAAAAATAAATAAAATAAATAAAATAAATAAAATAAAATAAATAAAATAAAATAAAATAAAATAAAATAAAATTCAAATTCAAATTCAAATAAAAATTAAAAATAAATAAATAAATCAATAATACTAAAAATAAAAATAAAATATAATAAATAAAAAAAATAAAAAAAATAAAAAAAATAAATATAAATAAATAAATAAATAATAAAAATAAAAATACAATAATTTAAAAATAAAAAATAAAAATAAAAATAAATAATATATATATATATAATAAAATAAAATAAAACCAAAACAAAAATCCTAATCAAAACCAAATAAGAAAAATAAAAGGAGCACACCTGGAAAGAGGAATCAAGATCGACTAAGAGTGAATTGCAGGAATCCAGCATCTGCTAACATTCCACCCATCATCCCTATTAAGGTTAATTGGCCTCTTTTCTATTTCCAAGGCTTCCCTTAACTTTCGGTGGTGGAAGTGGTCAATAGTTGCAATAACCTTAGTATCTTCAATACAAATATGGTGATTTGTTTTTTCAGCATGCTCTGCCAAGGCAGAGGACCGAGATCTACCATGTCTAAGGTTAGCGACATGTTCATGAATTCTTTGGTTAATTGATCGACCAGTTTCACCAATGTAAGGGGTCCCACAGGAACAAGGAATCAAATAAACACCCTTACCATCCATCGGGCAAATCGGGTCTTTAACCGATCTAAGAGAACCACAGATAGTGCGGAGAGGCTTGAAAGTTGAAGAGACATTGTGTTTCTTCAATATCCTTGCGATTTTATCAGTAGTACCTTGGATAAAAGGAAGGTGAACTCCAGATAACCGATCGTAGGGATCTTTCTTAACCTTTGGACCTTTCATAGCTTTTTGAAAATCTCTAAGACACTGAGCCCTGCTATAACCGTTCTTACAGAAGACATTAAGGAGATGCGATTTTTCACCTTCAAGGTGGTGTTCATCGTAGATTCTAAAGGCTTCCGGTTGCTAGGTACTGAGAACCCCAAGTTTCCGAGCCGGGAAATGAGAGAACTAAGATGTAAATATTGTTCGTATGGGTCTTCAAACACTTGATGAGAGAAGGAACCATCATCATTTCTCGAAAGAAGGACATCCGTAAAGGGCAAAGCAATTATCAACTTCGAATTCCATGGTAAACTTAATGAAGTCGATTGATCATTAAGATAGCCGTGGAAGAAAAGGTCTAATTTCTCTTTACCATGGGGCCAAAATACACAGGTGTCATCAACAAACCTTTTCCAAATCTTCGGTTGAAAAAGGGAAGAGGAAAGGGCCCTCGATTCAAAATGTTCCATGAAAAGAGCAACATTAGCAAGCATGAGTTTGAGGCTCTAAAATCCTTAAACAATAACCAGGACATTGTCGTTCTTAAAGCTGATAAGGGAGGTGCTACGGTTATTTTAAACAAGGATGATTACCAGAATAAGATGTTGGATCACCTTTGAAATATCGGTAGCTACAAGAAGCTTGACAAAAATCCCCTTAAAAAAGTGTCTAAAGTTGTTTCTCTGGCGATAAAATCAAGTAGCACTGTTGGCTCCCTTAGTAAAAAGCTTATTGAAAGTAATCCCCTCACCTCGAGGATTTATGGTCTTCCTAAGATTCATAAGGAAGGTGTTCCCCTTCGCCCCATTGTTAACACCATAGGTGGTTCGACTTATCTGCTCGCTAAATTTTTAGCTAGTAAGTTGAAGCCCCTTGTGGGTCGCACCGACTCCTTTGTCAAAGATTCTTCCTCCTTCATTAATGAATTGAAAGACATTAAGTTGGATCCAGATGATAGGTTTGTGAGCTTTGATGTTGTATCATTATATACTTGCATTCCCATTAAGGAAGCCATTGATGTCATCTCTCATATCACGGATCCTGATACTGCTCATCTTGTAGAGATTTGTCTTACCTCAACCTTCTTTAGTTTCGAGGGTGTATTCTTTGAACAGACCTGTGGTGTGGCGATGGGTTCCCCCCTTTCCCCTGTTGTTGCTAATCTTTTCATGGAACACTTTGAATCGAAGGCCCTTTCCTCCTCCCTTTTTCAACCGAAGCTTTGGAAAAGGTTTGTTGATGACACCTGTGTGTTGTGGCCCCATGGTAAAGAGAAATTGGACCTTTTCTTCCAGCATCTTAATGATCAATCTGACTTCATTAAGTTTACCATGGAATTCGAAGTTGATGGTAGCCTGCCTTTTCTAGATGTCCTTCTTTCGGGAAATGATGATGGTTCCTTCTCTCATCAAGTTTTTAGAAATAAGACCCATACTGAACAGTATTTACATGCTAGTTCTCATCATTTCCTGGCTCAGAAGCTTGGGGTTCTCAGTACCCTAGTCACCAGAGCCTTTAAAATCTCAGATGTGCACCACTTTGAAGGTGAAAAATTGCATCTCCTTAATGTCTTCCGTAAGAACGGTTATAGCAGGGCTCAATGTCTTAGAGCTTTTCAAAAAGCTGAGAAAGGTCTTAAGGTTAAGAAAGATCCTTGCGATCGGTTATCTGGAGTTCACCTTCCTTTTATCCAAGGTACTACTGATAAAATCGCAAGGATATTGAAGAAACATAATGTCTCTTCAACTTTCAAGCCTCTCTGCACTATCCGTGGTTCTCTTAGATTGGTTAAAGACCTGATTTGCCCGATGGATGGTAAGGGTGTTTATTTGATTCCATGCTCCTGTGGGACCCCTTACATTGGTGAAACTGATTGATCAATTAACCAAAGAATTCATGAACATGTCGCTGACCTTAGACATGGTAGATCTCGGTTCTTTGCCTTAGCAGAGCATGCTGAAAAAAAAAATCACCATATTTGTATTGAAGATACTAAGGTTATTGTAACTATTGACCACTTCCACCACCGAAGTTAAGGGAAGCCTTGGAAATAGAAAAGAGGCCGATTAACCTTAATAGGGATGATGGGTGGGTTGTTATGGAATCTTGTGATTCTGCCACTTCCTCTTAGTCGATCTTGCATTCTCTTTCCTGGTGTGCTCCTTTTATTTTTCTTATTTGGTTTTGATTAGGATTTTTTTTTTGTTTTTATTTTATTTTATTTTATATATATATATATATATATATATATATATATATATATATTATTATTATTATTTTTTTTTTTTTTAATTTATTTATTTTTTAATTATTGTATTTTTATTTTTATTATTTATTTATTTATTTATTTTTATTTTTTTAAAATTTATTTTTATTTTTTTATTTATTTTTATTTTTTTATATTTTATTTTTATTTTAGTATTGATTTATTTATTTATTTTTAATTTATTAAATTTAATTCTGAATTACTATTTTCTTTTAATTTATTTATTTTTTATTTTATTTATTTATTTTCAATTTATTTATTTTTTATTTTATTTTTATTTATTTTATTTTTATATTTATATTTTTTATTTTTTAAATCTTACCTCTTTAGTAATATTAAATTATTTGATTAATTATTATTATTATTATTATTATTATTATAACTTATTTATTTATTTGATTTATTTATCTAATTTATTTGATTTGATTTTATATTTTATTTATATAGAATTTATAATAAAAACATAATCAAAATTAAAATAAATAAATAAATAAATAAATAATAATAATAATAATAATAATTTTCCTATTACAGTCATTAATAGTTTTCCATGTTGGATTTAGACAGTCCTATTCTACTTAAACTGGTTTCCTGATCACATTTCTCATCTTGTCCTGATGATGAACCACACTGGCTGGTTCGAAACGCGTCGACACAAATTTATCCTATGTGATTTTCACCGAAAAAAAATTTACGTATATTTTATGGATCACAGAAGCCAAATTCCTAGATTTGGAAATTGTTGATCTCCTTTCCTGTTAGGGAAAAGAATCAACCCCTTCGGGAATATTCAAGATCCCCTCTTCATTTTTATAGAGATGGTACTCCTTTTTTATATGTGGAATATTTTTGTTGAAATTTGGTTACCGGAGGACAGGTGGTTCCCTAAGGCTTTGATCTTTGGCCTAGGGAAAAGTGTCCAAAAGAATTTATTTTTTCTCCTAAAGTGACTTTATAATTTTTATAAAGTAAAATCTAATTTAAAAGTGACTTTAAGTGATAAAGTTACTAAAGTCTAATTTTAAAGTGACTTTAATAAAATCAATGTAAAATTAGAAAGGAAAAGTGACTTTGGAAATAAATGACTAAGTGGGTCTTTATTAAAGTGGGGTGAATTAAAAAATAGAAAGTGAAATTTAAATGAGAATTTAATCTCAGCCCTAGATCTCAATTTATTTCAGCCATTGGATTTAGGGATTCCCCAAAAGTCACTTAGGGTTAGGTTAAAGGAGGGAAAAGGTCATTCATTCTTTCATGAGCAGATTGAGAGAAGGAGAAGGTGAGAGTTGGAGATTTTTCTGAGCAGTGAGAAGAAGGAGGGTAGCAGCAGTGATATTCAACAAATCCGTACAACAGGAGTAGAGCATGAAGTTTGAGGCAAGAGGGCACAAATTTCGAGGGAGGAAAGACAACATTTAATGCTGCACGTTTTTTGAGGTCCGTACAGCAGTTTGAAGGCACGATAATCGAGGTATGTACAGCAGGAGAGAGAGGGATGTTTTCTGAATCCGTACAGCAGAAAAATCAGCGCAGAAATCGAGGCCGTACAGTAGATTTAAGGCAGCTGTACAACACGTTTTTCGAGGCAGTCGTACAACAATTTTTGACAGGCCGTACAACATGTTTTTCGAAGCAGCCGTACAGCATAGATTTCAATGTTGTCCGTACAGCATTTAATGCTGGACTGTTTGCTGTAATTTCTATTTTTGTGGGCACAGAAACCGAGGTGGAGTTTTGGCATGATTTTCGAGATAAGTACAATTTTTAAGGTTGCTGTAATTTTTGCTGTGTAAATTTCTGTCTCACTGTAAAAAGCATTTTTCAGAAAAATAAAGAGAAGGTTTCAGACTGGTTTTCCCCAAGAGTTGTAGGGGGTTTTTCCAGGGTCATGTTGACCAAAAATATCTGTGTTAAAATGTGTGAATGACTGTTTTAAGCTTGCTGATTTTTATTTCTGCATTTTCCAGTGTTCTGTAAATTTTCTAGAATGTGTGTTTTAAGAAAAAAAATATTTTCCAGTTTGTTGAATGTAAGGATATGGGAAAGGGCATTTAACTATTTGGATAAATAAGGTGAAACTAAAAACCAGGGTGGGAAAAAGGAAATTTTTACATGGTATTAGAGGTTGAGTGCTGAGAGTGCAGTTTGGGACAACAAGGAGAAAAATACAACCTGCTGATTTTTCACTTAGAAAATTCCAGCAAGCTGATTTTTCACAAACATAATTTTTATCTTTACTACAACAGTGCTATTTTTCAGTTTTAGGACATCAGGATGTCATTGGGATTGAGGATGGAGGATAGGTTGGATGGGTGTACCAATTACAGCGTTTGGAAGGAGAGAATGCAGAGTATCTTTGAGGAGGCAGAAGTCTGGGACATCATGGTGCATACCACACAACAGCTTGTTAATGTGCCTATTGATGCTGTTCAGTTGGCAGCATATAATAGAAAGAACAACAAGGGTAAGAGACTGATCCTAGACGGAATCAAAGACCATTGCATTCCTCATGTGAGAGGAAAGAGAAATGCTCATGAGATGTGGAAAGCATTGTCCAATCTCTACCAAAGTACCAATGAGAACCGGAAAATGGTCCTGAAGGAGAAGCTGAAGACCATTAAGATGGGTAAGACTGATAGTGCAGCTGGATATCTCACAAAGATTACTAATGTGAGAGATGAGTTGGCAGCAATTGGAGAGGTCATTCAACCCACTGAGTTGGTGCGGATCGCAGTGAATGGCCTCCCTAGTTCATGGATGAACTTTGTTGATCGGGTTTGTGCACGTGAGACCTTTCCCACATGGGAGAGGTTTTGGGGTGATGGCATTCAGACAGAGATCAGGAAAGGTCAGCTTGGGGAGCCAAGCCAGTTGAGCAGGATGAGGATGTAGCACTGTTGGCAGGAGGCAAGAAAGGCAAAGGGAAGAAGCAAACTTCCACAAGTAATGGTGGGGGAAAAGGTAAAGGTAAAGGTAAACAGGGTAACACATAGAAGGACTATTCCAAGGTGAAGTGTTGGAATTGTCAGAAGATGGGACACTATGCAGTTATTGTGTTCGGAGAAAGAAGAAGATAAGAAGGAAGAACCAGGAGAATGGCGGCATCGGCGGTTGAGGACTTTCCCAGATCACTTTGACCAGGGAGTTTGGAGTTCATTGCGTGTAGTCTCTAGTGCGATTTTTGCACAAGGTTCGGAAGGGAGCATGCATTTCCTCGACTAGACATCTTGCCTTATTTGGTATGTTGACAGTGAAGCTTCACGTCATATGCCAGGAGTCCGTGAGTACTTCTCAGAGCTTTCAGAGAGTGGCACTAATATAGTAGTGCCGGTGTGTGAGTTGTTAAGCGATTAGTGTGGGAACCATGACATTTCAAGAGGAGTCAGCCTCATGAAGGTGTGATGTTCTTTATAATGTAGGGATGAGGAAGAACCTCATATACGTCTCAGCTTTGGAGGACAGAGGATATGAGATACTATTCAGCGGAGGACAGGTGTTGATGTATCCCAGGGGCACTCCGGCTGATTCAGCTAGAGTGATAGGTGTGCGCCATGCAAAGGTGTACAAGTTTGCATTTCAGTCCCTTTTGGCATTGAGCAATAGATACGAACAGAGCAGAATTGGGCTATTGTGAGAGATTGAAGCGCAGCGAGTTGGAACATAGATTGTCATGGAGCCTTGAGGACTTTGCGGGATATCACTACGGTGTGCCCGATTTCGATCAGTCACTTTGATACTTGCACGAGAGGATGTGCGATGGACAAGTTTGGAAAATCCCCTTTCCCAGTAGTGACAACGGAGTTTGACGGGATAACTTGATTTGATTCATTCCGATGTGAGCGATCGGATGTCATGTTCCTTGAGTGGATATGAGTACTATGTTTTATTCATTGATGATCACTCGGAGGACTGGATTTATTTCTTGAAGACCAAGAGTGAGGTCTTGACGGTTTTCGGAAGTTTAGAGCTCTCCTGGAGACACGAGACGATTCGGAAGATCAAGTCCCTGAGGTCGGACAATGGAGGAGAGTACACCCTCGGAGAGTTTGTTGACTATTGTGTGGAGGCAGGCATTTGGAGGGAGTTCACTGTTCCTTACAACCCCCAATAGAACAGGGTTGCAGAGAGGAAGAACAGATCCATCGGAGGGGCTGCCAAAGCCATGTTATATGATCAAGGGTTGCCATTGTTTTTGTGGGCAGAGGCCTTAGCACACAGAAATTGTTTATTTTCGGAAACAGTGCATCTTGGCCAGGGCTGTAATCTGGGAGGCTTTCTGGGTCAAGCACGATATTGGTCATCTTCGTATCTTTGGGTGCATCACATACTCCTACATACCCAAGGAGAAGAGGACCAAATTAGAGCCCACCATAGAGAAGGGTATCTTTGTGGGCTATAGTGAGACCTCAAAGGCCTTTTGGATTTATATTCCCGCACAGAGGAGAGTTGTTGTCAGGCGGGATGTGAAGTTCGAGGAGGATAGGGTCTTTAGGAGGTCACGGGAGTTAGAGTATCTGGATCAGCCAGACCCTTAGCAGAAGCTGAGTCAGTCACAGGGATCCAGTGGGCAGGGATCAGGAGGATCCGGAGGTACATCTATGACGATGTCTGGTCCGTCAGTGAGCAGTGGCTCGTAGAGTCAAAGGGGTGGTGCTTCGGGCAACATGCAGAGCAGTCCGCAGAGCAGTTCACTAGGGAGTCCAATGATGGACAATTCACATGGTACCTCAGCTTCTACAGGTTCAGGTGCAGGCAGGAGGACAACAGACAGACAGTCAGGAGTTCAGGCTCCTGATGATGATGAGGAGGAGGAGTTTCATTCTCCAATGGGAGAAGTATGCTCGAGGAAAGAGGAAGCCCCAGTGAAACGGGACAGCTTGAAGAGGCACATCATTCTTTGGGCTAGAGACGGTCGGAAGAACGAACCACCGAGAGGTTTTGGCTATGGCAGTAGCTTTGCAGGCATCTTGACTCAGAGCCTTTAGCTGAGGCGGGGCTGACGGTGCCGGAGAGAGAGGCCATGCAGGAGGAGTATTCTTCTATCATGAAGAATGATGTTTGGGAGGTGGTGCCGAGGCCTGAGGGCAAATCCGTGGTTACTTCCATATGGCTTTACAAGGTAAAGCATGTTGCAGATGGCAGCATTGAGAAATTCAAAGCAAGGTTTGTGGCTAGAGGGTTCTCCCAGGTAGAGGGAGTTGATTATGAGGAGACCTTTGCTCCCGTGGCTCGATATACTTCGATCCGCTCCATTATATCGATAGCAGCAGAGATGGGTTGGAAGATCCACCAGATGGATGTGAAGATCACATTTCTCAATGACTTCATACAGGAGGAGGTGTACATTGAGCAGCCATAGGGATTTGAGGTGCATGGGAAGGAGTCCCATGTGTGCAGACTGATGAAGGCCCTTTATGGCCTGAAGCAAGCTCCCAGAGCTTGGTACTCCAGGATAGGTACATACTTGCAGGGGATGGGTTTCACAAAGAGTGAGGAAGATCCAAACCTTTACTATATTGTGATAGGTGAAGAGCCTCTCATTCTGGTGCTGTATGTGGATGACTTAGTCATTACAGGTGCAGAGAGACTCATAGAGCACTGCAAGAGAGATCTTGCGGTGGAGTTTGAGATGAAGGACATCGGCTTGATGCATTACTTTTTGGGTTTGGAGGTGTGGCATGAGGAGGGGCATTTCTTCCTGGGACAGGGGAAGTATATTGTGGACATCCTTGGCAGATTCCACATGGAGGATTGTAGACCCATGTCGACATCGATGATCACCAACTGGAAGAAGCTTCATGCTTCGGATTCCGAGTTGGTGGATCCCACATTGTACAGACAACTGATTGGTTCTTTGATGTATTTGGTCAACACTAGACCAGATATTTGTTTTGCAGTCAACACGATGAGTCAGTTTATGTGTGAGCCTAGGAAGGTTCACTGGGTGGCTGCAAAACACATTTTGCGATACTTGCAGGGGACAGTGGATTATGGTCTGGACTACAGGCAGGGGGATGGAGAGAGATTGGCAGGTTACACTGATTCTGATTGGGCAGGTTGTGCTTCTGATAGGAAGAGCACTTCAGGGTGCTGTTTTGGGTTGGGTTCGGCAGTGGTGTCATGGTTCAGCCGAAAGCAGCAGTTAGTAGCATTGAGTTCAGCGGAAGCAGAGTATATGGCAGCCAGTCTAGCTAGTTGTGAGGCCATCTGGCTTCGCAAGATGTTGTTTGACTTATTTGGTCAGCCGTTGAGACCTTCAGTGATTTACTGTGATAATCAGAGTTGCATTAAACTCACGGAAAATCCAGTATTTCATGACAGGTCAAAGCATATCGGGATCAAATATCATTTCATCAGAGACTATGTTCAGAAAGGAGCTGTGAAGCTTGAGTATATTCCCACTGATGAGCAGGTTGCGGATATTCTTACCAAAGCCTTACCACGGGGCAAGCATGTCTACTTCAGAGACAAGATGGGTGTGGTGAGGAACACCTTCCTCGGTAAGAGGGAGTGTTGAAATTTGGTACCGGAGGACAGGTGGTTCCCTAAGGCTTTGATCTTTGGCCTAGGGAAAAGTGTTCAAAAGAATTTAATTTTTCTCCTAAAGTGACTTTATAAAGTTATAAAGTCAAATCTAATTTAAAAGTGACTTTAAGTGATAAAGTTACTAAAGTCTAATTTTAAATTGACTTTAATAAAGTCAATGTAAAATTAGAAAGGAAAAGTGACTTTGGAAATAAATGACTAAGTGGGTCTTTATTAAAGTGGGGTGAATTAAAAAATAGAAAGTGAGATTTAAATGAGCATTTAATCTCAGCCCTAGATCTCAATTTATTTCAGCCATTGGATTTAGGGATTCCCCAAAAGTCACTTAGGGTTAGGTTAAAGGAGGAAAAGGAGGGAAAAGGTCATTCATTCTTTCATGAGCAGATTGAGAGAAGGAGAAGGTGAGAGTTGGAGATTTTTCTGAGCAGTGAGAAGAAGGAGGGTAGCAGCAGTGATATTCAAAAAATCTGTACAACAGGAGCAGAGCACGAAGTTTGAGGCAAGAGGGCACGAATTTCTAGGGAGGAAAGACAACATTTAATGCTGCATGTTTTTTGAGGTCCGTACAACAGTTTGAAGGCACGATAATCGAGGTCTGTACAACAGGAGAGAGAGGGCTATTTTATGAATCCGTACAGCAGAAAAATCAGCGCTGAAATCGAGGCCGTACAACAGATTTAAGGCAGCTGTACAACACATTTTTCGAGGCAGCTGTACAACAATTTTTGACAGGCCGTACAACACATTTTCGAGGTAGCCGTATAGCACAAATTTCAATGCTGTCCGAACAACATTTAATGCTGGACTGTTTGCTATAATTTCTGTTTTTGTGGGCACAGAAACCGAGGTGGAGTTTTGGCACGATTTTCAAGATAAGTACAGTTTTTGAGGTTGCTGTAATTTTTGCTGTGTAAATTTCTGTCTCACTGTAAAAAGCATTTTTCAAAAAAATAAAGAGAAGCTTTCAGACTGGTTTTTCCCAAGAGTTGTAGGGGGTTTTTCCAGGGTCATGTTGACCAAAAATATCTGTGTTAAAATGTGTGAATGACTGTTTTAAGCTTGCTGATTTTTATTTCTGCATTTTCCAGCATTTTGTAAATTTTCCAGAATTTGTGTTTTCAGCAAAAAAATATTTTCCAGTTTGTTGAATGTAAGGATATGGGAAAGGGCATTTAACTATTTGGAGAAATAAGGTGAAACTGAAAACCGGGGTGGGAAAAATGAAATTTTTACAATTTTTACTATGGCCTTAGATGAATATAATGGGTGAGTGCTAAATAAAAAATGTCAACAAATATTCCAACAAATATCTCATGTAACATATTAAGTCATTAAGTACGCAAAAAATGAATATGAAAATAAATAATTTTTATGTACCAAGGTTTGCCTTGGATAAATATTTTTCCTTCCTTTTTAAAATAAGGATCAACCATGTCTTTGCAGGATTAAATAAAAATAAAAACAAAAACTATGGACAAGTCCATAAATAACATTAAAGGATTACATGTGCTAGAAACAAACAAGTTTATCAATATTCAATTGCATTAGAATCCAATGATAAATCACCATACATACTCATTCCTTCAACATAAAACTTGAATAGCTCTTTGTGGGAGAAATTAACAATAATATCCCAATGTGAGAAGTTTGTCATTGTCTAAAAACTGAAACAACCTCCTAAATGACAAATAGATAAATTGCAATTACAATGTATTTGCTTTATTACAAACAAGGATTTTCCTCCCTTGGGGACATGAAATATGATATGAAGTTCTTGGAAGAGATGAGAGGAAATAATCATACCTATAACTGAGCACACATGGAAAATATTATGGAAAGACACATGTAGAAGAAAATATTAGAGGGAGAGTTGAGTAGCCTTATTCTAAATATCTTTTGGAAAGGCAAGTTTATCTTTGGTAAAATCCCCAAGAAAACAACCACCTTCCTAAATATCATTTTCTCCCTTTATAATATTTTATTCATCTTTGTAACTAATTGATGATTAGGTTTTCCATCCACTTATTAACAAAATGAAGATCCATTTTGAAAATCTGAAGTTAGGAATTCATCGTCCAAGTTGGGTCTCACTTCAAAAATTCCATATTTTCCTTTTCATAAATATTTTTCAAAAAATAATTTGGTGACAGGGCAAAAATTGGTTACAAATGTTATTTTAATTCTCTTAGATGATACCTAAAATTTTAGCCTTGGAAACCAGTTCGCCGCTTTCCTCATGCTTCTATATTTCTAACAAGCTCTCATTTTCCCAAATCATACATTGAGAACTCAAGTTATGGCCTCCATAAATTCATGACCCAATAATCATTGATTTACATGAAGTGACTCATCAATCTTTGATATTCTCCACATGAATCTCATCCTTTTGATTTGTACATCTACCCTACTTAAATTTGATATATTAGTGGGCACACGATTGGAATAAATACATAGTCACTCTTTAGAGGAACATATTTGACTTGGGCCACTTGAATATGAACATATTTGGGGGAGAAATATGGTAAGAGGTAGTTACTCAACCAAACTAGGTTATGAGGCCCTATTTCTTCTAGGGATAAATTATGAAGTTTGGTGGTGGAAGAAACAATGGAAAGTAAAATATTCCCTCAAAACCATTTTATTCGTGTGGCTTTCACTCTTAATAATAAAGTACTGAACTTAGATATCATCCCCTTTGAGCCTATAAGGATATACATAAGTCATCTACTGAGAGACCACACTTTTTTCCTTCTCGGAAAAGTTTTGAGGGCGGTCATGCCCACCCTTCAATAATGCCACTAGTCATAGTTTGGACTCCTTGTAACACATGACTGTCACGGGTTACACTATTAACATCCCACAACTACCTTCCCATTATTTAATAATCCCGAGGAGAATCTGTACATGATGTGATAGAAACCTCATCACAAAATAATATTAGAATCAAGGATATCTTAGTCCACTAAAAGAGTCAAGATAATCCCTTCATCCTAATATAGCCTCCCTTCTATCTATATAATGAAGGCCATACCAAGTGTAAAGGAAGAGAGGACTTGTATACAAGTTTATGTTGTTAAAAGTCATATTGCTTTTCATCTTCCCTTATATCCTATCCATGATATCTCTGCAAGGCCTAATGAAGAGAGAGTACAAGCAACGAGAAAGTATCCACAACTAGGTTCAAGGAAAAATTGGTTGCATATTGTATTGTTGCTTATGTTATTAATGAAATGTATGAGTTTCCTCTCCACGTTTTGTGTTTCTTATGTGCATGATATCTCAAGTGGTTGATCTAATTTTATTAGTTAGATTAGAATTTCTTTTCAATTAATAATTTATCATCTCAAAGAGTTTGAGAAAGGTGTTTCATTTATCTATGCGTAGGAAACAAGTTATAGGAATCAGAGTTGGGATCTTAAGAGATGCACCCATCAAGATCACGAGAGCATTTACTCCTATAAAAAATTACACACTTTGATCTTCTTAATCTTCTTGCATGATTGATAGATTGATTGTTTTCCAAGTCTAGTAGGTTTCCTTGTAGTTTTTTGAGCCTCTGTCTACCATGAGTTATAAGTATGCTCATGGGAGAACTCACCTGGCTAATGACCACTTTTTTTACATTTGGCTAATAACCATTATTTTCACTCAAAGGAAATGTAGGTAAGGTTGTTAATAATTTCAATGAGTGTATGGTTGGCTTCCTAATTTTGAAGTTCTCACTATGTTGGGGATATGATACTCTCAAAGTACATGGATATTCTTGATTGGTCAATTTCCATGTATATGGAAATGTCCAACTACACGATATAAACTTAAGGTTGTTGGTAAATCATCTTCATGAGATCATCAACTTAATCATTTAGATAGAATTTTCCAATATCTTCAGGGAACTGAACTAAATAATGGACAAGTTTTTTAAAGAAGGCATTCTATTGCCTAAAAATCAAATCATATTAGTGAAATTCAATGACGTGAAAGCACAAATTCACAATAAATTGAGGCTTTAGGTATTTTAAAAATGTTGTTAATATACAATATGTCAATTTTAATTGTTAAGCCTTTGTATTTGTAACTTTTGGTATGGATTGTGTTGGGTTTTTACTATACATGGAATATCCCTAATGAAGAAGCTGTTAAAAGGAATAATAGGCATAGCTGAATAGATTACTCTAATATCCTCTACTTGGAGGATCAAATTTGATTGTGCCGATGCACATGGCAAATGCATTTATTTCCAACTTAAATATAAAATACAATATTTTTTTTGAAAAAAATGGCCTAATATGAAGAAGGATGTGATTAAATTCATTACTGAATGCTTTGAATAATAATTGCATCAATTTTGTTTTTTGAGGGAGAGTTATTTTCCATTTTTTCATCATCTATCCATGACCTACCCAACATTGACATGTTTTCATCATCTCTTTAATTAGTTTGTCTTTATCCACAGTTTATATTGCGCCACAACTGTCTATATGCCCAATCTTTGAAGTGCATGTGGATGGACTTGACAGTTTCCTTTCAATAGGTGTAAGTGAAAGAGGATTTCAATCTCAAGTGGCACAATCCACACTATTAAGTGAAGAAAAACCAACTTCTAGCTAAGTATAAGCCAATAGAAATGAGAGATCTCCTCGTCTTTAAGGATGCACAATAATTTACTGTGAATCATTTTATAGATGGTGGGATCAAAGGATAAAAAATGCTACTTTATTTGTTATGGTCAAATTAAACTAAAAGAAATGAACCTTTCGTCCAAAAGAAAACATTATAATATATTTCCATTACCTACATCTATCTACAATACAATTCCATTGATATAAATCATGATACATCTTCCTTTGTCATCATTTTCATAGCACTCAATAAGAGGGTAAACCCACAAAGTTGGGTTACACTTTTGTGATAATTAGGGGCGGAAAACTATTTTTCTCAACAATTCGGTCGAAATTTTATAAAATTTCTGCCGAGCTGTTAGAGAGTTTGGCCGAACTTTCGAAATTAGTTCAGCCAAACTCATTCTGCTGTTTACATTGACGGCGTACTGATGACGTGGGCAAACCGATTTTTGGCCAGAGATTGGAAAATCGACAACATAAGTTCGTCCGAACCCTTAAAATAGTCCGACCGAACTTTAGTTTATAAATACACCAGCCCGGATCCGTTAACGGGTTTTAGGCTTATTACCCTCTGTGTTTGCATGTTTTTGCATTTGCTGTGTTTCAGGCCTGCGTTTGCGTCTGCGTCTACGTCTTGCTATTTTGCCTCGAATCTTGCTATTCGGATTTGCAGATTGGCTCCAAATTTCGAATTTTTGGGCCCGCGTCTGCATTTGCGTCTATGTCTACGTCTTGTTGTTCGGCCTCGGCTCTTGCTGTTCAGATTGCAAGTTGGCTCCAAATTGTGAATTTAATTTTGTTTGAGGTATAAAATCAAAATGTAACAACGTAATTGAGTTTGTAAGCTTTCATAAGTTAATATGTTATCTGCAATTTAATATGTTAATATGTTATCTGCAATTTCCCAAGCCATTTTTTGAAAAATCAACTCCTTTTTCCAAATTTTCATTGTTCCTTACTAAAAAAACTCTAGTTCTAGAGGTTGTTGAATGAAACATTTTTTAAGAAATGGAATCATAGGAAATGGATACCCCTACATATAAATTTGTGTTAATACTGTAATGCAATTGATGGTTCACCAATGTGAGTCCCAATTAGAGTTTTATGGTGTGTTGCAACTCACTTCCTCAAGCAATCTAGGGACATATTTTGAATTTGTTATAAGAACATGAAATATAAATAGAGTAGCATAATTGAGTTTCATAAGAACTCATAAGTGTTATTATGCTGAACCTATCTCTATAATTTTAGTACAAAATTCTGTGTTGGTAATGCGAAAACCTGGTATACATATTATTTTTCCACAGTAAATGAGCCGACATGACTTAGTGACTCAGTGAATGAGATAATTAAATGTAGTCAATAGAAGAAACAATAGCTATAAGGAAAAAATTTAGTTAAAATCCAGCTTAATTTTCATCTAGTAAACATACATCAGCAGAAATTCAAAGATCTTGTACAAACAGTAGACATAAATGTTAACTTATTTTTCATCCAGTAAACATACATCAGCAACAATTCAAAGATCTTGTACGAAAAATAGATATAAATGTTAACCAACATTGAATGCTAGTATGCATAAATACTGCGAATCCAAATATTAGTCCACTTAAAAGTTGTAGTTAGTGACTCAGTGAATGAGATAATGAAATGTAGTCAATAGAAGAAACAATAGCTAAAAGGAAAAAATTTAGTTCAACTCCAGCTTATTTTTCATCCAGTAAACATACATCAGCAACAATTCAAGGATCTTGTACAAATAGTAGACATAAATGTTAAATTATTTTTCATCCCGTAAACATACATCAACAACAATTCAAAGATCTTGTACAAATAGTAGACACAAATATTAACCAACAATGAATGCTAGTATGTATAAATACTACGAATCCAAATATTAGTCCACTTAAAAGTTGTAGTTAGTGACTCAGTGAATGAGATAATGAAATGTAGTCAATAGAAAAAACAATAGCTATAAGGAAAAAATTTAGTTCAACTCCAGCTTATTTTTCATCCAGTAAACATACATCAGCAACAATTCAAAGATCTTGTACAAACAATAGACATAAATGTTAATTTATTTTTCATCCAGTAAAAATACATCAACAACAATTCAAAGATCTTGTACAAACAATAGACATAAATGTTAACTAACACTGAATGCTAGTGTGCATAAATACTACGAATCAAAATATTAGTCCACTTAAAAGTTGTAGTGCATCGGAAGAGACATATTGTACAACCTTCCTAAATTGAAGGTCTCACTCTTTCATCATTAGTATAACCATTTGTCACTTGTCTAACCTTTTAGTGTTTCCTAACAAATTTTGTTGTTTTGATAATAGTTATAGATTTTTGTTAGGAAACAGTAATTATAAATTATTTTTGACAAATATATTAATAATGAAGGCTAAACCCAGCTAAATTCTTCAACATATAAGAGACACAATTGTATTGTGATATTTTCCCTTCTTTCCAACTTAGTCCATCCTTCTAGAAAAATCCCTTTTAATGAAGCAAATAAATCCATAGTGATCCATTGATATTTGTCACTAACAACTATTCCATTTTGGACTTATATCTCTCAAAACTATGCTTATTGAATTTATGCATCTATGTCTTTAAACTACTCAACTATTTTATTTCACCATAGGAATCAATTCGATATATCTCCCATTTTAATGGGGTCTATCACATTTCGAGAAAAAACACATTAGCCATAAAATTTTCCCATTGAAACCAAAATTAATTTGATACAAAACATAGGTTTTAACCTTATATAGTTAATTGTTTCAAATAGATTCTTAATAAAATGAAAAATATTCAATGTAAAACACATGCATTAACATATAATTGTGATATTTTCCCTTCTTTCCAAATTAGTCCATCCTTCTAGAAAATTCCCTTTTAATGAAGCAGATATATCCATAGTGATCCATTGATATTTGTTCACCAACAACTATTCCATTTTGGCCTTATATATCTCAAAACTATGCTCATTGAATTTATGCATCTATATCTTTAAACTACTCAACTATTTTATTTCACCATAGGAATCATTCCGATATATCTCCCATTTTAATGGGGTCTATCACATTTCGAGAAAAACACATTAGCCATAAAATTTTCCCATTGAAACCAAAAGTAATTTGATACAAAACATAGGTTTTAACCTTATATAGTTAATTATTTCAAAAATATTCTTAATAAAATGAAAAATATTCAATGTAAAACACATGCATTAACATATAATTATGATATTTTTCCTTCTTTCCAACTTAGTCCATCCTTCTAGAAAAATCCCTTTTATTGAAGCATATATATCCATATTGATCCATTGATATTTGTTCACCAACAACTATTCCATTTTGGACTTATATATCTCAAAACTATGCTCATTTAATTTATGCATCTATATCTTTAAACTACTCAACTATTTTATTTCACCATAAGAATCAATTCGATATATCTCCCATTTTAATGGGGTCTATCACATTTCGAGAAAAACACATTAGCCATAAAAGTTTCGCATTGAAACCAAAAGTAATTTGATACAAAATATATGTTTTAACCTTATATAGTTAATTGTTTGAAATAGATTCTTAATAAATGAAAAATATTCAATGTAAAACACATGCATTAACATATAATTGTGATATTTTCCCTTCTTTCCAACTTAGTCCATCCTTCTAGAAAAATCCCTTTTAATGAAGCATATATATCCATAGTGATCCACTGATATTTGTTCACCAACAACTATTCCATTTTGGACTTATATATCTCAAAACTATGCTCAATTAATTTATGCATCTATATCTTTAAACTACTCAACTATTTTATTTCACCATAGGAATCAATTTGATATATCTCCCATTTTAATGGGGTCTATCACATTTCGAGAAAAATATCTCAAAACTATGCTCAATTAAATTATGCATCTATATCTTTAAACTACTCAACTATTTTATTTCACCATAGGAATCAATTTGATATATCTCCCATTTTAATGGGGTCTATCACATTTCGAGAAAAACACATTAGCCATAAAAGTTTCCTATTGAAACCAAAATTATTTTGATACAAAACATAGGTTTTAACCTTATATAGTTAACTGTTTCAAATAGACTCTTAATAAAATGAAAAATATTCAATGTAAAACACATGCATTAACATATAATTTACTCGAGAAACCCAAGACGAGAAGATCATTTTTTTATTAGTATATTAATGTTTATACCATCAGACACACACACACACATATGTATGTATGCATATATACCACGACAATTATAAACTACCAATCCATTACCTTGGATCGGATAAAAATTTAGTTCTTTAACTGAAACTGTAGAACCATGGGGTAAACTACCATGCACTAGAAAAATGCTAAAAGAAAAAACCATGTGATGAAAACCATCATAAAGGGAGATTTTTTTTCCCCAAAAACGTTTTTTTGGGGCACTACCCCTGAACACTTGTGAGTGGGGGATTTTTCATCTCTATGAAACCCTAAAGTGTGGGTCCTTTCCTCCCATTTTATTACCACCACTATGCTTAGAAAAATATATAGTGCATGGGGTATTCACATAAAGAATTTAACACATACCAAAAATCCAATAATTCTTCTTAATATGACCATCAATGTTGCAACGGTTAGAATTATTTCTACTACCCTTGCATGGATGTGTAGTGGCTATTTTATTCTTATCCTTCCCCCATTTCCAGTTCTTATTCCCCTCCTTCAAAGCTTCTTGGTGCCATTTTTTCTTCAAACCATTTTAGTACCCTTTATTTTTGCCTATGGTTTCTGGATAATGTGCGTATACACATGGCTCATACATTATCCTTAGCTTGGAAAGAATCACTTGTTTTTGTAGATGGTTGTATAGACCCCACATATACTTAAGGAGTAAATTTGGGCTCTTGGGAAAGATATCCAATAATATGAACATATTTTTGAACTTAGTACACTCTTATACACCCTTATGTCTATGTAAAGTAGTGTGAGTGATTCCATGGGTCCTCTACACACTTCATAGGGTATAACTGGGACATGTAGTGTTAACTTCTACAAGTTCTATAGGCAGAGTCTTTAAAGGGTCAGGTAGCCTTTGGATCTCATCTTTTATGAAAGGTGACATATCCAGTAAATGCCCCTACAGTCAATCTCTGGAATAGATCTAAATAAAAGTTCTTCATTTTAATATCCATAAACCACAACCACTTTAAGGCAAATCATGTACATGTGTCATTTCTCCCATACATGTGTCATTTCTACCATAAAATCTTAAGTCTAACTTTAAAACGTGTGTCATTAGCTTTCTCCCATTAACTTTAAAGTATGTGTCATTTCTCAAGGCTTTCTCCCATTAATTCAAGGCAAACTTTGAGGCCTAAAAACTGAAAGTAGCTTAACTTCCATAGGATAGGATCCCCCAAACTCAAATGGAGTAAAATGTAAAATGTTAAAAGTGGAGTGTTTTAAGATGTAATGGATCTTAATAATTTAGATTGACATGGCTGTATTGAACTTCCATAGGATAGTATCCCCCAAACTCAAGGTGAATAAAATGTAAAATGTTAATAGTGGAGTGTTTTATGATGTAATGGATCTTAATAATCTAGATTGACATGGCTGTATTTTATTGATGTACCTAAATTTACACCTTCCATGTTGCTTTATTCTTTTAAAATGTTAAAAGTGGAGTGTTTTAAGATGTAACGGATATAAATGATCTAGATTGTGTTAAATATGATGTAATGGATCTTAATAATCTAGATTTACATGGCTGTATTTTATTAATGTACCTAAATTTACACCTTCCATGTTGCTTTATTCTTTTAAAATGTTAAAAATGGAGTGTTTTAGGATGTAATGGATATAAATAATCTAGATTGTGTTAAATATGATGTAATGGATCTTAATAATCTAGATTGACATGGCTGTATTTTATTAATGTACCTAAATTTGCACCCTCCATGTTGCTTTATTCTTGTAACATGTTAAAAGTGGAGTGTATTAATGTACCTAAATTAACACCTTCCATGTTGCTTTATTATTTTAAAATGTTAAAAGTGGAGTGTTTTATGATGTAATGGATATAAATAATCTAGTTTGACATGGCTACAGTGATATGATGATAGTGTAGGTTGATGTTGAAGTTGTAAAATTCTTGTACATATTGATTATTATAAATTATTAAACAATTTGATAAGTGCTAAATCATACTTCTTATTAAGGACATAACTAATTTTTGATGATAGTGTAGGTTGATGTTGAAGTTGTAAAATTCTTGTACATATCAAGGATGAATGATAGTACAAGCCAAAAATGACATTATTATAAATTATTAAACAATTAGATAAGTGCTAAATCATACTTATTATTAAGGATATAAATAATTTGTCATAACAGAACTCTGATATATAAGCATAGTATTCAATTCCAATGTTTTGCAGGTAAAGTACTATCTTCACATTAAATAATTTTATAAGGTTACTCTAAAACTAAAGGCTTTCTCCCATTAATTAAAGGAAAACTTTAAAGCCTAAAAAATGAACCTAAAGTGGCTGAACTTCCATAGGATTTTAGTATGTCTGTTGAGTGTTAAATTCTACAAGGTTCTATAGGCAGAGTCTGTAAAGGGCCAGGTAGTGTTAACTTCTATAAGTTCTAAAGGCAGAGTCTGTAAAGGGCCATGTAGCCTCTGGATCTCAACTTTTCTGAAAGGTGACATATCCAGTAAATGCCCCTACAGTTAATCTCTGGAATAGATCTAAATAGAAGTTCTTCATTTTAATATCCATAAACCACAACCACTTTAAGGCAAATTGTGTACATGTGTCATTTCTCCCATAAATTCTTAGGCAAAGTTTTTAAAGCATGTGTCATGTTGGATTTCTCCCATCAACTTTAAAGCATGTTTTTAGTAAGTGCATAAAATAATTTTGCAAACCATGTAAATGTCATTTCTCCCACAAACTAAAGGCTTTCTCTCATTAATTCAAGGTAAAATTTAAGGCCTAAAAATTGAACCTAAAGTGCCTGAACTCTCATAGGATTTTAGTCTGTCTGTTGAGTGTTAAATTCTACAAGTTCTAAAGGCAGAGTCTGTAAAGGGCCATGTAGCTTCTGGAACTCATGTTTTCTCAAAGGTGACATATCTAGTAAATGCCCCTACAGTCAATCTCTACAACAGAAATAGAAGTTCTTCATTTTAATATCCATAAACCACTACCACTCTAAGGCAAACCTTATACATGTGTCATTTCTCCCTTCTCCCATAAAATTTTAGGCAAACTTTAAGGCATGCTTCATTTCTATTTCATTTCTCCCACAAACTCATAAAGTTGTGATTTTTGACATAAATTCATCAACCACCACAACTAGTTGTTTTAGTAAGTACATAAAATAATTTTGCAAACCATGTAAATGTCATTTCTCCCACAAACTAAAGGATTTCTCCCATTAATTCAAGGCAAACTTTAAGGCCTAAAAACTGAACCTGAAGTGGCTGAACTCTCATAGTATAGTATCCCTCAAACTCAAAGCTTTCCCCCATTAATTCAAGGTAAAATTTAAGGCCTAAAAACTGAACCTAAAGTGGCTAAACTTCCATAGGATTTTAGTTTGTCGGTTGAGTCTTAACTTCTACAAGTTCTAAAGCAGTATGTAAAGAGCTAGGTAGCCTCTGGATCTCATCATTTATTAAGGCATGTTATTTCTAGATGCGATTTCTGCCATAAATTTTAAGGCAAACTTTCATGCAAACCATGCATGAACCATGTATATGTGTTATAAATCTCCCTTAAACTCTAGGCAATGCAATATTTAACACATCTCATTTCTAGATGTAAATTCTACCATAAACTTTAAGTCAAACTTTAAGATAAACCATGCACATGTCATTTATCTCATGCACATGTGTCATTTCTCCCATGCATTTGCAATAAATGTCAATTTAATATATATATATATATATATATATATATATATATATATTTTTTTTTTTTTTTTTTAATTTTATTTTATTTTTTTATTTTTTTTTTCAGGGACAAAAAACCCACTAAATATGGTTGAAAAATGGATATTATGCATAGATGTTTCTTGCTATTCCAATCTAGGGAAAGCAATGATTACATATGTGATTTCCAATATTGCGACTAGCAAAGTCATTCAAAGGAAAATGAATATATTGGGAAGAACAACAAACAACGAGGCATATTATATTACATTGATAGAAGGCTTGGGAAGAACTATGGAGTACAGATCAAATGGAATTGTAGTTTTCATCAATTCTGAACTTGTGTGCAACCAGATGAATTGCGTGTACCAAGTTAAGAAGGAGAGGCTAAAAGAACTGCATGGAATAGCAAACAATATACACTACCCATACACTACCTTGGTGGTAGGGCACGTTGGTGGAGTAGAATTCTTCATGGCTTCAACCAAGAAGGACCTCTTGGCAGACCTTTAGTGGAGGAGCAGCTTGAAGGAAGTACTCACATATATGATGGAGGTAGGAGTGACCGAGAGCACTTCACTTCGATATGTTGGGACATGATGATGATGAGAGTTGAGTTGAGTTCACTTAGATGAACACATGGGCAGCCAAAGTCATGGACATGGACTACATGGAGATCTTTTATAGATGGACTGATGGGACGTTGTTCACCATGAGCAACTTGGACATTGGTTGGATGAGCAGCCTATGAGACATTCATATGTATGCAGGGTGAGAACTTGTGGTGGCACTCATGGCCAATACAAGTAGGCTTACCAATTCTTTGGATATGATGAGGCATGGGAGTTCATGATGAAGATGCCTTGGTGGTACACACTTTGGCATGGGCTTGAGTCTACTTGACTTAGCCACACTTATTACTTTGATGATGCTTGGAGGATGAGTCTACTTTGCATACAAGTAGCACATGGATTAGCATCATGGACAACATGTTGTGGATGAGATGGATACACTTCATGGACCCAAACATGGCACTTGGATGAGATTCAGACTTGATCGAGTTGATGGATGTGACAGATTGCAGAAGGAACAACTAACGGTGGCATGAGGAGGAGTATTCTCATTGTTTTGGACGTTATGGTTGGATTAGCTACCCAACTAGTTCGAGCTATGGGGGCATGCAGTACACTGAGTTATGCTGGATACATAGCAGCTTTTGTTGTGTTGAGTTGGTTGGAGTACTTGATGCAGAGATTCACATGGATTTGACGATGATTGGAGGAGATATCTCATGGACATGAACCTTGTTGTTTTATGCAACGGCATTGCAATGATATTGTGCGATGAGACTTTGCGACGAAAGTTGCGATGATACTTTGCGACGATATGATGTGACGATGGTAGCACTATCGGGACGATAGTCGTATTTGAAGTGGAGGAGGATGTAAGGCCCCACGACTTCATGGGTGCGTTCGGTGGAACAGGCATGCTCGTTGGGCGTTTGGACGAGTTCGGGCACCGTGCGACGTAACAGGCGGAACGACACACCGGAGAGGCACGGGCGCGCGGGTGTAGCGGAGGTGAGTCACGAGGGCGAGTTGGAGGAGAGGCGCGTCACACTTGACCAACACGGCATTGGGAAGATGCGTTTATACCACCACGGGGCACTCCTTGGGCGAGCCAAACCGACAGACAAGTTGGTGGGTCGGCCGACGTATTGGGCGCGGCCGACGCGACACTTCGTGGGCGAATGACCAAACGATGGGTCGGCTCGGGTCGACCGAGCGACCCACACTTCACTTGGGCGTCCATATATATATGATGGCGTGTTGGAGAGTGGAGGCAAAAAGAACGCAAGCAAGAAGCAACAACGAACAACAAGAAGTCAAGGGTAGCACACGAGTTTCCAACAACTCGTTGGGTGAAGAAACGACAGCAAACAGGCGTTGGTAGAGTCGGGTCGCAGTTCGGCGCGCCGCACTGCAGACCATCGCAGGCCGCACCGCAGGTCGGGTCGGGCGCAACTGAACGACGGGCGGGTCGAGTCGGGTCGGACTGGGCGCCGAGTAATGAAACGACCCAGCGATTCCGGGAGCGTCGGGAGTCGGATTGAGGTGCCGTAAATTGCAGAAGGTGCGTATTTCCGAGACGCATCCAACCATATAGTTGGGGGACGGATTGGACACACTGTCAGCTCAAGAAACGCTCTGCACTGATTTGGAGCAACGGTTGAGTGACCCGAGTGACTAGCACTTGGGAAGTTTTGGGCAACACTTCCGCAGGTTGAAACTCTTGATTGTACATGATTTTTCTAGGCTAGTTTTATGATTGGAAAGCCTTAGAGCTTGGCCAAAAGGCAAATAGCCTTGCCAAGGAGCAGGAGTGGTTTCTGCTGGATTGGATGTTGTAAACTTGTACTTTTATGAAACATATTATCTGGGCGGACTCATTTTAAAAGGGAGTTGCCCCTCCCTTGTATGTATGGGCGTACTTGTGGATTGGATTTTGATGTTTATGTTTATTTCCGCATAATTGAAAGAACATTTGCTTAATAACTAACGAATGTTGCTAAACACGTAGTCTGGGTACTTGAGTATTTAGAAAAAGAAAAAGTACGGCAGTGCCGCACCTGCCTACAAGACGTGGTTGGAAGACACCCGAGGTCTAGGGGCGTGACAGTTGGTATTGGACACACGGTCAGCTCAAGAAACGCTCTGCACTGATTTGGAGCAACGGTTGAGTGACCCAAGTGACCAGCACTTGGGCAGCACTTCCGCAGGTTGAAACTCTTGATTGTACATGATTTTTCTAGGCTAGTTTGATGATTGGCAAGCCTTAGAGCTTGGCCAAAAGGAAAATAGCCTTGCCAAGGAGCAGGAGTGGAGTAGGGCACCAGCATGACCCATACACTACCTTGGTGGTAGGGCACGTTGGTGGAGTAGACTTCTTCATGGCTTCAACCAAGAAGGACCTCTTGGCAGACCTTTAGTGGAGGAGCAGCTTGAAGGAAGTACTCACATATATGATGGAAATTTATAGCAAACAATATTGTTATCCAATTTCAATTTTTTAGTATAAGACATTATACAAAAGTGAATAAGATGTTGCACATTGTGGAACAAATGTGTAGTTTTCTGCAAAATCAATTACTGACAAAATGGTCCCTGGTGGAAAAACTTCACGGGATTTTTTGAATTGCAAGTCTTGCCATTGAGCTCTATGGGAATGCTTGGTGTATTTATAAATTTCTGCCTCAAACTTTCTAAAAAAATCTATCACAAAAATTTCTTCTTCTTGTAATTCAATTCTTTTAGCACTATTTGAACTTTGAATCGATGTATGAATATATTCATATCTCTTCCATTTCACTTTCATGTTGGACAATGATTGATCATTTATATCAGTACGATATTTGTTTTGAAATTTAGTCAAATTTCCACAATCATCACATTTTTTACCACCAACACATTTATTTTCGTAAAATCTTTCATCACTTTCTCTTTCACATAGAATTTGAGATGAAATCACGGATAGTGGAAGGAGGAGGTGAATCTTTCCAAAATGTTCTATGAAAATTAAGGAATGTGTCATAATATAACTAACATTCCACATGATAACGATAACAACAAGTGTCGCATACAGTGATAGATTTTACATACCATGGTTTTTGTTGAACAAAAGCATTGATTGAGACATGAAATTCACGATTCTCTTCTTTGAACTTGTTGAACAACTCTATCTAAGTGGTTTCCAAGAATTTTTTTTCATGTTCTTCGAACTGATTTCATGCTATTCTTCTTCGCATCACATCCCTTGCATTTGGTGAAACACATGAATTTTTCTTCCAATATTCATATATTGTTTTTTTTACATTTTCTCCAAGTCTATCTTTGTATGTTTGCCTACAAATAGCTCTCCAACAAGCGAGTTCATCATTTACATATATTTGCAACCAAAATTTCTGATGTTTGTGTAAAGTTTTTCGTGAGGTTCCTAATGCTCGTGCCAGAGATTTTACCAAGCGATTCTCTTTAGTACTTGATGAAACCACTTCCATATGTATTACTCTATGTACAACTGAAATATTTTTCTGTCTAGATCTTCTAATTGAATTTATAGCACTATTTATATTTTGTATCACATTTTCTTTCATTTTTTTTAATCTTTTGTTGATTTTCGAATACCCACTAAAGTCGTAGCTTCTTTTAATTTCCTTAATGATAGGAGACCTTTCAACATTTGGGCTTGAACTGTCACATTTTCCTTTATGAAGTACGTATCAAAATTGCGTTTAACATGATATTGTATAACATGGTCAACTCTTTTATCTCCACATATGTGAGTGTCAACATTTTCTAACATCTCATCATCCACATTGATTTCATCTATACATATTCGAATGAATAATACATAATAAGTTTACATATTCAATAAATAACTAAATTAATAAATATGTATAATTTCAATAATACGTGCATGTGTTCAACACACACACACACACACACACACACACCTTGTGATTCAATTTCTTCACTTGAATTTCTTTCAACATTTTCACCATCTTCAATCATTGGTTCAATATCTCTTTCACTTTCTCTTTCAAAATTTTGTATCTCATCATCAATGTTTTGAGGAATATCTCTCTCTGTTTACATTGCAAACTATTTTTCAAATTAGTTCATCAAATAAAAATTAGGCTTGAACACATTTTACACTAGGAAAATTTTAAATATCAAATTCATAATATTTACATTTACATACCTGCTTCAACTTCTAGTTGAGGTTGATTTTCCCTTTCAATATTTGAGAGTGATTCTCTATTTCTTTTGCGAGATTCTCTTCCCTGTTCTCTACGTTCCTCAGGGTCTCTTGTTCGACCATATTTTCTCGCGCAATTCCTTTGATTTCCCATGATAATAGAGTATGAAGTTCAAAAATTTAGACAAAAACTCAATTAAAAAAACAATCACAAAAGATTTAATTTAAAAAAAAAACTCATTTTAAAATTTTTGCAAAAAATACATACTTTAATCCAAAACACTTACTTTAAAAAATCCGAGAAAAAAATGTCTTATAAAAGTGAAACGAATCTCAAAATATTTCCTTCCAAGTCCTGCAAAAAAATTTCATTTAAAAAGTTAGACAAAAACTCATTATAAAAGATTTACTTCAACCCAAAACACGTACTCTAAAAAAATGTCATCTCATAAAATACCTCCAAAAAATGTCCATTGAAAATTAATTCCAACTTCTTAAAAAATGCCACTTTAAAAAATACTTCAAAAAAGCTTCTAAAAAAATATCACTTTAAAAAATACCTCAAAAAAATGTCCTTTTAATATTAAGCCTAAAAAGAGTCCTTTCGAAATTAAGTCAAAAAAATTTCTTTTGGAAATTAAGCCCAAAAACCTCTCAAAACAAAATATATCCAAAAAAATGTATTTTGAAAATTAAGCCCAAAACCTCTTAAAACAACGAAAATTAAGCCCAAAACTTCTAAAAACAAAATACCTTAAAACCAAAAAATGTCTTTTGGAAATTAAGCCCAAAAACCTCTAAAAACAAAATATATCCGAAAAAATGTCATTTGAAAATTAAGCCCAAAACTTCTAAAAAAATATTACTTAAAAAAAAATCAATGAAAATTAAACCCAAAACTTCTAAAAACAAAATACCTAAAAAAAAAACAGTGAAAATTAAGCTCAAAACCTCTAAAAACAAAATAACTTAAAAAAAAAATGAAGCACAAAAAACATCCAAAAAATGTATACATACCTTCAAGAAATGTCCTTTGAATGTACCTCCAAGAAAAGTCCTTAAACCCCAAGACAATCATTTGTAAAAATTTCCTTTGAATGTACTTCCAAGAAAATTCCTTAAACTCAAAACAATCCTTTGTAAAAATGTCCTTTGAATGTACCTCCAAGAAAAGTCCTTAAACCCAAAACAATCCTTTGCAAAAATGTCCTTTGAATGTACCTCCAGGAAAAGTCCTTAAACCCAAAACAATCCTTTGCAAAATCAGACCTTTGCAAAATCAAACCAAATGAAGAAATGTGCGAAATTATGCGAAAATAATGAATGCTTTTACGTCAATTTATATTGCCGTGAAATGATTTTTTTGGAGGGGCTCTGTTGTATTTTCTGGTCGACGGAAAGTCAAGTAAATATTCGGCCGAACTTTTATAATAAATTCGATCGAACTTTTGTGTCGTTAGACTTGACGGGCCATCGATGCAAAAAATAATTCGGCCGGAATTTTTTGCAAGTTCGGCCGAACTAACACGTCTGCAATTACGTAGATCCAAGCTCTGAAAACATATCTTCAACTTTGGCCTGATTAAACTCCATGAAATATTCTGAATTAATTGTCAAAACCAAGATAAGCATTTTCAGAATTCAATCTACTTTCAGGAAATATAACTTTTGTGGAATTTAATAAATATTTACTAATTTAATTTAATTTTGTAATAAAACGGGTGCAAACAATTTCTAAAGGTCATTATGATCTAGTGAAATCAATATTCTGTATCTTCCAAAATACACTGTAAAAAAAATTGAAATTTTTTTGGTGTATTACATTGGTCCGTCGTCTGTAATGTTAGTTTTTAGATTTTTAGTTTATAACTTATATGTTGAGAAATTTATTGTGTCGCGAAACATATTCAAAATATGCAAATTTTTCATATTGGATGAGTTCAAAAAATTCTAGTAACTATGATATGCATCAGTTGGTTTTGTAAATATAACGAAACCGAAGTAGACTTTGTCTAGATTGTTGTAACACATATTGTTGCTCAAAAACACAAAGTTTCAAAGAATACACCAGTGCATATTAACATGACTTCTTATGAATCCTTTGATTGTTAAAAAACACACATTCAAAGAAACGCTAAGTTGACATATCAAATGTGTATAAAAAAATTCCAAAAAATAAGTAATAGAAAGCTAATAAAATTTCCGAAAATTTTTATTTTTATCGCAAAATGAAATTCTAAACAGAAAAATTGTTTTGGCTTGCAGAAAGTTGAAGAACAGAAAAAAAATGAATTTTTTTCCTCAAAAAGCAAAAAGTGTTACCCAACTTCACATTTTCACCCAAGACCATTGCCTAAGATTCAATCATGGACTTGTCTTCCACTTTAAAACTCAACATTAAAGCAAGTGCTACATAGTGGCCAAAAGTTTATTTCACACTTGATGACTAGTATAAGTTTTATTTAAAATATACATTGGGACTACACAAATGATAGTATAATAATCTCAAAAATTGAGTTTTATTTCATATTCTTTGTGTTAAATTTGGGAATCTTTGAGTTTCAAGAACTTATATAAAATAGCAATTGCCCAAAAAGGTGCAAAGATACACTGAAGGAATAAAGGACTTGGGAAGATCATATCCCCAATAATAGAGCAAAAAATAAGCTCATAATTAAATTTTAGAATTTAAAATCAGCCACATAATTAAAAAAAAAACTTCTAATAACACAAATAATCAAACATTTTTATTTATAAAATAGAAATAACTAAATAAATTGAATTACATTCAACATAACGATGAAAAACAAATATTAATTTTACTAAAACTTTACATGCACATAAAATTTGTAATAAAAAAAACTCTAAATCTTACAAGCCTATTAATTTTAAATATAGAATTTCAAAATAATAATTAATCTTTTCACATTTTTACATGCTAACATTTCACCCTGTTTATTGTTAAGTTGATGTGGTTGTATTGGTTGGAGCATGGTGTTTCTTACGAAGTCACATTTGGCCCCTTGAACGAGATAGTTGAAATCCATTTGGCCCCTTGAACGAGATAGTTGAAATCCATTTAGTGCGGGACTCACAAGGCCATGGCACGCAAATTGCCTCCATAGTCGCAAGCTATTTCCTGAGCCAACATGATGGAGTACGTGCATGGAATCTCCAAAGGAATGGCACCCAAAGCACATATTGCGATTTACAAGGTTTGTTGGGTATCTTGGTGCTTGACCTCCCACCTGCTCTCTACCTTCGAGAATGTGTTAGATGACAAATTTGATGTTATCTGGATGTAGATTGGGTTAGATGAGATTCCTTATGTTAAACTGTTGGAACTCTTATGGAAAGAAGACGTTAAAGTTGAATTAGTCAACCATGATCACCATGGCTATACATAATGATCACCATGGCCATACATAATGCATTTCATCAACTATGGTCAACCCTAGACAACATGTTAAGCATGGTCAACATGTTTATCCATTATCAATTATAGACAACATGGTCAACTACGATGAACTTGTTTAAATGATACTTGGCCATGGTCACCATGGCCAACATAATTAACCATGCTCAAATATAGTTGGATGTTCTACATGGTCAACCATAGTTTCACAATTTCTCCAAATGCTAAGGCTTACTTTGACTCATCGGGGCCATGAAGGCGAAGTTAAATCCATAGAGAAGAAGTGAGTCTCTCCATACATTCCCATTTCTTACCATAATTTATATAGGGTATATTGTTTATTGTGTGTGCTTTTATATATATATATATATATATATATATAAATATATATATATATATATATATATATATATATATATATATTTTTGTTTAAGGAAGATTAGATTTTAGTTAATCAAACACAATGTTTGATCTTATTCCAAAACTAAAAGAAAATTTGTCCTTCCTTGTCATTCTTAAGGCAATAACAATGGGATCATGTGTTTTCAAATAGCATCCCTCTTTAGTCATATGGATGGAATCAAATACTACATCTAATTGCACTTTAACCTCATGCTTAAGAATAAACTCACTTTGCTTATTTTTTTCTTTGAAATTGACAAAACTTATCATAATCAAGTTGTCAATTAACAACTAGGAGAACAATCATCATCCTGATTTCCTTACATTTTTTCACATTTGAGAAAATTAAACTATTATCCAATTATAACACTTTTGGGTTTTATTGGAGAACAAAAAATAGTTTCTATTTAAATAATATTTAAAAAACCAATATTCTTGGACATTAACACTAAAACTATCTTCAATAATATTATATACTTTTTAATAATAATTATATTTAATTCTACGTATAAAAAAATATTACTTTGGATTAAAACGTAATTTCCTATTAAAAAATAATTTAGATCTTAAACTTTGTATTAATTTTTTACTTATATAAAAAATAAAAAATATATTATTTTATCAATTCATAATAATAATAATTTATTAATTTACCAATGAAAAATATAAACCTATAATAACAAAAAAATAAAAGTTGAAACTTTAATTTATAAAGATAACATTGACAATATCTTAATCTGTATATAGAAAAGATAAACACAAGATAATAAAAATAAAAATTTATACTATTACCAGAAATATGATTAAATTTTAAAATTGATCTGAAGTTTATAATATTTTTAATAATTAAAAATGATTACGAAATTTCAAGAAATCATAACATACCAAACTAATGGGTATACAAAAAAAATATTGTAAAATTTTAAAATTGATATGAAGTTTATAATTTTATTAATAACTAAAGATGATCACGAGATTTCAAGAAATCATAATATACCAAACTAATGTGTATAGTCGAAACAACTTATTCTTGAAACTTGCATCATTGCATGTCTTTTGTCATTATTTTTTTGTTTAATAATTTTATCATTCCATGTGTTTTCTTTGTGCTTTAGCCTTTATTTTTCTTTTTAATCATTACAATTAGTTTCTTTTGTAGGTTAGTCTTTACAATCATTTTTTTTGTGCTTTCCTTTATTTTTCTTTTTAATCATTACAATCATTTTTTTTGGGGGCGTGCTTTAGTTTTTATTTTTCATTTTAATCATTACAATCTATTTATTTATTTTTTCTTTAGCTTTTATTTTTATTTTTAATCATTACAATCAATATGGAAATGATTAAACATAGAAAAATTACAGTTACAACTCAAAGAAAATGAAGATTCATCCTCGGCTTCGTCTTTCAGATAAAATTAGGATTAACATGCGCATATAATATAGTTAAGAGAAATTAGGTTTACAATGAAGTTACATTCACGGTTTCGAGTATGATTGCCCGCAAAAGTTTCCTTCCAATACGGACGTTACAGTCCATGTTAGATTGGTCACTTAACATTGGATTAGTCTAATATCATTCCAGAAGTGTCATGAAAATCAGTTCCATTAATTTCCATTTCTTCATGCAGTGGCGATGCAAAATCCTTTTGAATGACCAGAGGTTCATTCCATTGTCAAATTTCATCTTTCGATAGATAACCATAGAAAGCCTCGCTATTCTCAAAAGCATAGCTATACACGACATTTGAATACAAAATATTGTGCATTGAATCAAGATCAAAATAGGAGGGCAATGGTTCATGATGATTCCAAGTTCATGAGGAGTGACATTGGCTACATAGAAGCCAAGCTCTACACCAAAATCATTTCGGCTCTGGTTTGGAATAAAATAATTGGTAAATTCCAATCACTTCCTTTTTTTCTGGTATGGGAAGTCTGGCATGCTCGAAATAGGCTTATTTTTGAGAATATATTTTTTGAGATTCTTTCCATTCATGCTTCCATTATGCGATGGATTGAGGAAAGGGAATCAGCTGTGATTGGTATCAAGGATTGCTCCCGTCGTTTGAGGCCTCATAAGATTTCGCTCCTTGCCATCTTTTTTGATGGGGTTTGCTTAGACGGTCGATTAGAATGTGGTGCATGGATAAGAATTTCTCACATGGAGAGAATTCATATATTTTGGAATGGGGGCACGGGCACCAAAAACAAGGCGGAGTTGATGGCTTTATGGGGGGCCTTCTTGCTACGATTAATCTAAACCTGAAGAATGTTAGTATCTATGGTGACTCCAGTTTGATAATTGGATGTATATCTGGCAGATTCAATCTAGCCATTCCAAGTTTACAAGGTTGGCTAAAGAGGACTTAGAATTTGTGGAAACGTTTGGACAAGCCACCTTTATATCATGTCTACAGAGAAAACAACACAAGAGTTGATGGTCTATCTCAATGAGGTATCAATGCTAACTTTGGGGTTTTGCAGATTATTCAATTTAAGGATGGGATTCAAATCTGGAACAACGCGATCCCAATACCATAAATCATAGTTTTCACATCAAGCGAGCCTGCTATGTTCACTCAACTTCTGTGTGGTGGGTTTCGCCTCCAAGCGAGCCTGAGTTTTTTTCCCGATGCATATGATGGTCAAACGACGCTGTCTCGGTCTATATATGGGTCTCATGCGAGGAATTTTTGTTCTTTAATCACTGCTTCCTTTAGTTTATATGCGAAGTATTTTGGTACTTTATGGGAGTTATTTAATCGGCAAGAATCTGTTATAGAGGAGAGGAATAACTTGTTTCTGAGTTTTTATTAATAACCCAACGTTTCGGACTGTCTATGTGAGTCCATCATCAGGGGTAGACGTCAAAAGTTCTTTGAAAAATTGAGAGAATAGGGCAAAAGAATGTATAAATAAATAGTGGATAATGAGGATCATCATGAAATTTTCATGAAAGTCGGCTTATGTTGGGAGAGAATTTAGGAAAATATCTAATTAAATTTTTTTAGATTTATGGATAATTAAAATTAAGTTGTAATAAGGAATATTATTATAAATAGATGACATATTTTTGGAATGAAATAATTTAGTTGATGTATTTAAAATAATATATATCTAATTAAATAAACTATTAAGTTATTATGATTGTTAATGTAAAGTTATTTCTTTGATTTTAGGAAATTAAAATTTTTTATTTTATTTTATTTTTATTTTTATTTTTTTAAATTTAATTAATTAATTAATTAATTTATTTTTAAGGTTGATATACTATCTACATATGGTCTCTTTTCTTCTTTTTTTTTTTTTTTAAGGATGGCTTATGTAACTAAATAATCTAATATATTATTTATTTATTATTAAATTATAGAGATATTTATTTGGTTAGATAATTCCATAATTTTAATTATTAATTTACTAATTTATTTACTTATGTTATTAATCCATTTATCTAATTATTTATCATTATTTACTTATTTTTTATTTTTATTTTTATTTTATTTATTTATTTTATTTTATTTTTATTTTTTTATATATGGGTTATGATGTATTTATACTAGATCTTTAATAGTTTTTAATGTCTAGATAGGTTTTGATGTATTAAGGGTTTCCATATGTTACTGATAATGAGACCATCATCACGATTTAAGTTGTTCCTCTTTTCTCAATTTCTATAGCTTTTTTGATTTTCCTTTTTAGGTAATGGTCCTCTTTAGAGACAAGTTTGGCTTCCTCTATTTGTATGTAATGTGAGGATGAGACTGCATGTTATGCTAAGGCGGATTTATCTGTTCGGTTATGAGCTAAGTCAACAGCATGTTCTTTTAGTCTAATGTTAAGGGATCTACCTGTTTCGCCAATGTATTCTTTGCCACAAGAGCAAGGTATGACATACAATCCTTTATGAAGCCTAGGATTTATAGGGTCTTTAGCAGAGTCTACCATATTTAAAATAATATTAGGGGGAGTGAAGGCAATTTTAATGTTGTGTTTGTTGAGCATTCTGGAGATTTTGTCAGTGGTTCCTCTTATGTAAGGTAACGAGATTTTAGGGATGTCAAAGGCTCTTTTTAAGTTATTCTTATTAAGGGTTTGGTGAATGGTTTTGTTGATGACATGTTTATTATATCCATTCTGTTGAAAGACATGGCGGAGATGGTCTATCTCATGCTCTAGGTGGTGGGAGTCTGAGATTCTAGAAGCCCTTGTAGCTAGGGTCTTGATGATGCCAATTTTCTGGTTCGGGTGGTGATGAGAGTCAGCGTGAAGGTATCTATCTGTGTGAGTCTTTTTCCTATAAAACTCGGTGCTTAGTTTTCCATTTTTCTTGGTTAAGAGGATGTCTAGGAAGGGTAATTGGTTGTCCTTTTCAATTTCAATGGTAAATTTGATGTAATTTGAGAGACTGTTAATGTGGGCTAATAATTCATGTAACTTTAGTATCCCATGGGTCCATTTTGCAAAGATATCATCTACATATCTTTTCCATTCTTCAGGGGTGAATGGAAAGGATCTGCGGGCCATTTGTTCAAAATGTTCCATGTATATGTTGGCAATGATAGGAGATAGAGGCGAGCCCATAGCGACCCCATGAGTTTGTTCATAAATTATTCCATTGAAGCTGAAGAAAGACGATTTTATACATAACTTTAAGAGGTCTATAGTCTCATTATCAGTTATAGTTTTTAAAATGTCGATGGCCTCGTCTATAGGTATCATGGTGTAAAGGGAGACAATGTCAAAACTCACCATGAGATCATCGTTATGCATGTATAGGTTTTTGGTCCATTGAACAAAGGATGTAGAGTCTTTAATATGTGATGAGGTGTTTCCTACAAGGGGGCGAAGTTTTTTGGCCAGATATTGAGCTAGGAGGTAAGTAGGTGAGCCAATGGTGTTGACTATGGGTCTTAGGGGAATGCCAGCTTTATGAATTTTAGGAGCGCCATATATTCTAGGAGTGATGGAGTTGGAAGGGGTGATTCTCTTTTTTATGATGTTATCAAGGGAAGAGTTTTTTATCTTTTTGGTTACTTCTTTGAGAATTTTGGTACTAGGATCTTTATCTAAAATTCTGTAGCATCCACTGTTGTTTAGGTGATCTTCCATTTTCTTAATATATTCAACCCTGTCCATTATTACAGTTGCATTTCCTTTATCTTCTTTTAAGATTATTATATCTTTATTATTTTTTAGGTTTTTTAGAGCATGTTTTTCTTCTTTGGTTAAGTTGCAAGGAGGAGGTTTGGCGTTTTTGAGAATTTTAACCGTTTCTTGTCTTATCTCTTCAACTTTAATGAGGTCAAGATATCTTATAGCAATCTCTATATTGCTAATTATACTGTCAACGGGAATTCTATTGGGGGTGATAGCAAATTTTAGGCCTTTATGGAGAAGAGGCAAAGAAGCATGGTCTAGGTTAATGCTTGACAAATTTATTACGGTTGGATTATTAAATCATTTGTGGGCGTTATCAATGTGTGAGTTACGTGGGGGAGGGATAGGAAAGTCTGAGGAATGGGTGCGTGATCTGACTGTTGAGAGGAGAGGACTGTGGGTTAAGAATCTGTTACTATTAACTAATGTGTAGTTTTTGTTGTATCATATACAACGAATTTACCTTGTTATTAAGTCATTCGGTATTATATTCATGCCTAAGGGACTGGTGGCCTATTTTCTTTCTTAGAAGGAGTTCTTCTCGGATAGTTTGCTAGCTCTGATAATTAATGTTATTTCTTGCTGTGTCAACAACACCGAATGTAATGAATCACGAGAACTTGGCCTGCGAACCCTAGCTGCTCTGCCTGCGCGCTGCTGCCTCCGTGGCTGCGCCTGCTCTAGCAGGGTCTTCTGCTCCTGCCGCTGCTCGGTTGGAGCCTCTTCCTTCTGCGCTTTTCTCTGTCACGGTTGTTGTCTGCACTTCTGACCTCTGGTTGTGGCGTTCCTCTTTGCTGGGCTTTACATGCCTGCTCTTGAGCTCCTCTTGTCCAGCTTTTGAGGCTGTCCTATGGCCTTTCAGCATGGAGGTCCTGGACTCCCACCAGTCCCCTATGCCTCCTCCTCCGAACTCTGCTTCTGATGCCTTTAACCTTCTTCTGGCTTCGCTTCCAAAGAAGAGGACCTCAGAAGCTGTGAAATTTGTCAAAAAGTTAGATGACATTCCTGAGATTTCGCTTCCTGGCGAGGGCCCTATTCAGGTGGCCCTCTCTCTGGAAGATCGTGCTCTAGTAGGCCAGTTCACTGGATTATGGCCCTTGCCCAAATCCACTGAAATCTGGGTTGCTAAGAACTGGGCTCCCCTCATTATGCATAGCGTGTCCTCTTATTTCTTGGGAAGAGGGTATTTCCTTTTTGAATTCGTTGATAAGGAGGATGAAGAGCTCATCTTCAGGAATGGCCCTTATTTTATGGGGCCTCAAGGGCTCTATCTCAACAAGTGGACTCCGGATTTTGATCCGGTGGTCGACGTTCCAACTGCTGTTCCAGTCTGGGTCAGACTCCCGAATTTGCCTATGCATTGCTGGAATTGGGAATCGCTAAAGCATATCGGAAACACCCTGGGAAAATTTATAGACCGCGCAAATAACAAAGACCAGTATGACTGTGCCTATATCTGCGTCGAAGTCGACCTGGAAGTGGATCTCCCCGAGGCCATTAAAATCAAGGTTGGGAACTGGTCTCACATACAAAATCTAGACTACGAGCAGCTTCCTTTCAAGTGTCGCAAATGCCACGTCTATGGGCACTTCGCTAGAGGGTGTCCGAGCAATGTCAAAGCTCCCAAAGGAAAAGATGAGGGCTGGAACCAAATCAAAAGGTCAAGGACGAACAAAAAAAAATGCTGGAGCTCAAGCAAGCAAAGGACCTCCATCTGCTGGTCAGCAAATCCAGACTCCTAAAGAGCAAGGTAATAAATTCGAACCTCTTAGCTTAAATTCCATAGAGTTGCAGGAGGTCGAAGCTCAGAACGAATCCTTAGACAAAGGCACTACTCCAGATCCTAAACAGGGTGTCATTACACCAAGCGGATCCAAAGGAAAAAATGCTGAAATGGAGGATATGGTGAAAGTCTCAGAGGAGTCTGAGGAGGAAGGTGAAATAGGGGATTCTCAGGCCTCGACCAGAAGATCAACAAGAGGACGAATGCCTGAGCGGGAAAAAAGGGAGCAGGAAACTTACAAAGATAAACTTCAAGGCACCCAGCCAACCCTTGAAAAAATGTTGGAAAAATCGGCAAAGAAGACAAGAAACTAGAGTGGCTCCAAGGGAGCCCAATACTCCCAAAAAATTAAGTAATGAAAATCGTCTCCTGGAATTGTAGAGGTCTGGGCAGCAAAGCGAAAGAAGAAGCTATAAGGAGTACAACCCGTTTAGAAGCTCCAGATCTTCTCTGAATCCAGGAGACCAAGATGGAGGAAGCGATTTTCCTCCAAATCAGTCATAGGTTTTGGAATAAAGGTGGGGGGCTGGCTGTCTCGTCTAGAGGGGCATCCGGTGGCCTTGGTTCGTTATGGCATGCAAGCAAATTCTTGCTGCTCAAAGCAATCCCAAACACTCACTGGCTGTTCTTGAAACTTCAGCTCATTGAGTCCAAGGATGAAATCAGTCTTCTAAATGTCTATGTCCCGGCAAATGCAGGAGAGAAGAAGTCTTGTTGGGACTCCATCAGAAATCTTGCTAATACTGAGAATCTTGAAAACACCATCATAGCTGGTGACCTTAATATTACCCTAGCCCTGGCTGAAAAACGTGGTGGCAGCATTGTGAGAGACCCTGCTAGGGAATGGGTGGAGGATCTGATGCAAGAGTGGGATCTTATCGACATCAAGCCAGTAAATGGCAATTTTACTTGGTCCAACAAAAGAATTGGCCCTGGCCACATAGCTGCCAGATTAGACAGATTTTTATCCCATAGCTCCTTCCTGCTTCGTGGGTTAGAAGCTAGAATGCGCATCCTCTATTGCAGCGCCTCTGATCATAGGCCCATTTTTCTTGAGCTTCTGCCGCACAAGGACCTGGGGCCTATCCAGTTCAGATTCAGTCCCCTTTGGATTCAACTCCCAGGTTTTATGGATAAAGTTAAGGAAATCTGGGACCTTCCGGTTACTGGCTCACCTTTCTTTGTATGGGAAGAAAAGCTCAGAAGGCTAAAGTCTGAGCTTAAATGTTGGGCTAAAGCTATCCCCAGTCCGGCTTCTGAGCGAAAAGCTGCTCAATCCTCCTTAGAGGACCATCACCTTCGTATGGAGCACGCTGATATCACTCTTGATGATCTTAATAGGGAAGTGGCCCTTCAACAAAAGTTTCATAGAGCATGCATGGCGGAAGAAGAATTTTGGAGGCAAAAATCTCGCAGCCTTTGGCTCAAGGCTGGGGATAGAAATACCTCTTTTTTTCACAAGCAGGCTAATGCAAGAAAAAACTTCAACTCAATCTCGGAAATCAAAGAAGGAAATGCTGTTCACAAGGAGTTCGAGTGTATACAAAAGGCTGCCTTCAATCACTTTAAGAACCTGTATGACGAGGACGAAACTGAAATTCTTTCTGATAACCTTTTAGATGGGATTCCTAAAGAGGTTACGTCTAGCATGAACAAAATGTTGGAAGGGAAAGTCACTCCGGAAGAAATTAAGTCTGCTCTGTTTGAGATGAACCCTGACAAATCCCCCGAACCTGATGGATTTACCGCCAGATTCCTTCAGGTCTGCTGGCAAATTGTTGAAAAAGATCTATGAAAAATGGTGAGGAAATCTCAATATTGTCAAAAAATTGGGGGTAGCACTAATTCTTCTTTCCTTGCCCTCATTCCAAAGGATAAGGGAGCTAATTTTTTTAACAGATTCAGGCCAATCTCGTTATGCAACATTGGATACAAAATTATAACTAAGGTTATTGCAAACAGATTGAAAGGTATTCTCCCCAATATCATTCCGGAAAACCAAGGAGGCTTTGTGCAAGGAAGACAGATTGTAGACAACTTCATTCTTGTCCAGGAGGCGATTCACTCTAGCATTCAGTGCAAAGAGAAAGGTATGGTTATAAAGCTAGATCTTGCAAATGCTTTTGACCGTGTTAATCACAGTTTCCTTGTTAGTGTTTTACGAAAGTTTGGCTTCGGGGAGGATTTTATTAACTGGATTAGGGCTTGCATTTCTGAGCCTTGGATTTCTCCCCTAGTGAACGGGAGAGCTGCTAGCTTCTTCAAAGCTTCGCGTGGGCTGCGCCAGGGATGCCCCCTTTCCCCTCTTCTATTTGTCCTTCAAGCTTCTGTTTTAAGTTTTTATTTAAATAAGGAAATGTCTGAGTTGGAAATTCTGGGTCTTTGCATTGCTAGAGGTGTTAGAAACATCAACCATGCTTTGTTCGCTGATGACACTCTATTGTTGGGAGCAGCTTCCTTGCACTCTGCCACCAAATTCAAAGAGGTCCTTAACAAGTTTTGTGCTGCTTCTGGCAGCATGCTCAATAAAGGAAAATGTCATATTTATAGCTGGAATATTTCCTCAGCTCCGCTCTCAGCTATTTCTAGGTGCTTTGGTTTTTCAGGCTCGAATTCCTTGTCGTCTTTCAAATACTTGGGATTCCCAGTTTTCTTCAAATCTGCCTTTTGCAGAGACTGGGATCCTCTCATTGACAAATTCAAATCTCGAATTCAGGCCTGGGGCCTCTCATGGCTGAACTTGGCTGGAAAAACAGTCTTGATAAAATCTGTGCTAAGTAGTTTTCCCATATTCAATTTCTCTGTTTTTTTAGTGCCCACTGGTGTTATTAAGAAGATGGATGATCTCATTAGGCGCTTCTTCTGGAAAGGGGGTAAAAATAATGATCATCGCATCCCCTTGGTGAGCTGGGAGAAGATCTCCTGTCCTGTGATGGAAGGTGGCCTGAATCTGAAATCTCTCCGAGCGCAGAATGCTGCTATGGGTGCCAAAATCATCTGGCGTATGGTCGACATCATTCCAGGCTGGGCGCAGAAGGCTCTGTGGCATAAATATTTTTCGGGCCCCAGAAAGCGAATTCTGGACAATCCCAGGTCTATTCCCCGTTCGCATCTGGCCAAACTCTGCATCTCCTCTACCCCGCTTATCCAACATCACGTGTTTTGGGTGCCTGGGAATGGTAAATTAATTGACCTCTAGCACGATCGGATTATGTTGAAGCCCACACTCGCTGAGACGTCTTCTCTGCTACCCCTTCGCTTATGGATGACTAATGCAAGTTTAAAAACACTGTGGGATCTCTCGAGATGGTCGGAGAATAGGTGGATCGGTTGGACTGATATTCAGGTGCCTTCTAATTTGAAATTTCAGTGGGACTTACTGCTGTCCCTCCTCCACGGTCGAGCACCAATTAGCCGCAAGCAAGCTGACAAGAGGGGATGGGGTCCCTCTGGCTCCTACACCGTCGCCATGGGTTACAATAAACAGATGGAAATTCCCTATGCTCCCCCGAATCCTGCTGTCTGGAAAGGACTGTGGAAATTAAAAACCATCCCCAAAGTCGACTATTTCTGTTGGCTCATGTGCCATAACAGAAACCTCACCGATGACAAGCTTAAAAAAAGAGGTTTTCATGGCCCTTCCAGGTGCCGGATGTGCTGGGTGGATGAAGAAAGCATCAACCATATAATGCTGAGTTGCAAGTTTTCCATTGAGGTGTGGCACGAGCTTCTGCCCCCTTGGGGTGACAGTCCTCTTTTACCCAACTCTGTCCCTGAGCTTTTTTCCTCTTGGTCTTTCATTTTTCCTGGAGGTTCCCCTAAGAACAGCAGACTTGAAGACATCTGGCTTTCGCTCCCCAAATTTGTCTGTTGGCAAATTTGGCTTGAACGAAACAACTGAACATTCAGGGATAAGGAGCAGCCAGCAAAAATCGTTATTGCTAAAGTTAAGGCTTAGCTTAAAGAAAGCTTAGATGACTGCCTTGATGACTCTAATCTTTGCCAGAGAAGCAAGGATTGGAGCAGCTCGCTGGGCTTCAACGCTTCGGCTATTCCAAATCATAATAAGATTATGGAAACCTGGCAGATTAGACTAAATGAGAATGATTTTTCCGCTTGGCTTCATAATCATTCTTCTCCCATCTTGTTCTTCGATGGTGCTGCTAAAGGTAACCCTGGGAAAGCCGGGGCGGGTGGTGTGATAAAAAATTATGAAGGCATGAAGATTCATAGGTTTGCCTGGGGTTTGGATCATTCTTCCAGCATCCAAGCTGAGGCTCTCGCTCTCCTACAAGGTCTCACGCAAGCTAAAATTCTGGGCATCAAAGATCTTGTTGTGGTTGGGGACTCACAATTTATCATCCAATGCCTGGTTAAGGATGTTGTTCCGAAGGACATCAGATTTGCTAGATTGATGGAGAGAATTACAACTATCTCCAAAACTCTCCAAAAGGTCACTTTTTTTCATGTTCTCAGAGTCAACAACAAAGAAGCTGATCTTGAAGCTAACAAAGCAGCCCTTCTCCCTGCTGGCTCTTTGTCAAATAATGGTCATGAGGAATGGGCTCCCATTCCTTAGTTATCTGCTAGATTTCTTGTTTTGTTCATTTCTCCATGTTTTACTGTATCCTTTTCAGCAGTTTTTTTGCATCCACAAAAATGGGAAAATTGTGGATCTTGCTGCAAGGAATATCTGCAAGAATCTAGGGAATAGTCTCAGTTATCTTCTATATTCTGTGACATTAGAGAAAGACATTGAAGCAGGGCTTCACTTTGTAATCTGTTTGAAGGCTTCTTTGCCCAAGATATAATACAAATCATAACCGTTCTTGTTAAAAAAAAAA
>CM076583.1:1111543667-1111933223 GCA_034641835.2 Pinus albicaulis | reverse complement strand
ACTAATGTGCAGTTTTTTTTGTATCGTATATAGCAGATTTACCTTGTTATTAAGTCATATGGTATTCTATTCATGCCTAAGGGACTGGTGGCCTCTTTTCTTTCTTAGAAGGAGTTATTCTCGAATAGCTTGCTAGTTCTGATAATTAATGTTATTTCTTGCTGTGTCAACAACACCGAATGTAATGATCTGTTTGATATACTGTTTATATTTTAATATACATTGTTTTTTTCTTTCTGAAAAAAAAGAAAGAATTCATCTCTATGACACACCAGACTCAACAAAATCATAATAATACATGAATTCATCTCTATCACACACCAGACTGATCACTTCACAGTTTCCGTCAATCAATTCCACTTCTTTAAATGAGGCCATATGATGAGAACTTCCCTTCTCATTGAAATTCCCGACCACAAACTCATTCACATCATGGGCATGTTTTGGATTATTGTTGTTGGTATCCAATGTCCATATCATTGAGGAAGGCCATCAGACCACTATCCTTCTCAAATGTGAATCACCATTGGTTCTCTTGATGTCTAGAAAATATAACTAGCCATTCCAATTCTCATCTCTCACGTGTTTATTTTTATAAACATGCAAAGGGCATCCATTTATGTCACCAAATGTTGAGATTAAAACACCAACACTTACGAACTTTGATATGATAGTTGTAACTTGCAAAGACTTGCAACTAGTGATTTCTCAACTGGTGATCCACAAAACTTGCCTACAATTTTCATGGTAAGGTAGCAGTAGATGAATCATACTCGATCTAGTTCGAGGTGTGCTTTTCCCAACAAACCCCAATCAATATTTTTAACTTTCCTAAATTCTTGACACTCCGATCGACTTTAGAAAATATTTATATACATTATCTAATTTATTTCTTAACTTTTATTATGTGGATATGTCTAGATATGCATGTCTATTTTACAATAGAAGTTTGAAAATAATTTTAATTTAATTATCAATTATTATTATTAGTGAATGATAAGAATTCAATTTCCACAACATATTATAGAATATACACAAATTAAAGGTTAAGATTTATCTTCAAAGTAGTTTTTTTTTTTTTTTTTTGTAAGTTTGGTAGTACCTTTCATTTTTCACTTTTTCACTTTTTTTTTTTTTTTACTCCATCTTCATAACATGTCCACATACATCACCCCGATAGGGGAAGGGAATTGAACCTGTGATGAGTGCTATAACAACCCTCCTCATCACCGTTTAACCAAGACCCCACAGAGTTATCTTCAAAGTAGTTATGTCATTTTCTTTGTTTTAATTAAATTGATTAGTTAAAAAAATGTCATATGAACAAGCTCCATATGAAATGAGTTATGGTTTTTTGGACATGTGGTATTGATAAGCTATGGTATTGATCCATGGTATTGTGTTTGACAATTTCTTGTCATAATTTTTCCATATAAATTTCAAAAAATATAACTGCCAATTGTATCCCTGGCACCTAAACTCCTAAAGATTGACAATTATAACCTGAAGTTCCAAAAATATCAGTGAAATTTTGTCAAAGTCATGTTGATGGAATTAAAAAAATATACATGCCAATTATATAGCCTATTTACAATGGAAGGTACTTTTCGTTTATGTATGAAAAGGGAAAATAATTATATAATTAAGGTCATCAATAATTTGATGGCCTAGATATAATGGAAGATCATCGTCATTTATGTCCAAAAAAAAAAAAAAATATATAATTTCTTCCCAAAGGTATCCCACTATATAATGGAAGGTCATCAACAATTTTATGGACTAGACATAATGAAAGGTTCTCATCATTAATGTTTGAAATATAAAAAGAATTATATAATTGATTCACAAAGGTATCCCACACTTATAAAAACCCAGAGTTGTGATCAAACAAATGTCCCATGGTTAGAGGTGATTAGTACCCTTGTTTTTTTTTCTTCAAGAGTCATTTTCTTTTGTTTCTTGTTATAAGTTGCCACAACAGTTATACATATATACCAGAGCCATAACTGCCCATCAATTATCAAATCCTATTTAATGGCCACATTCTATACTTTTAGTAGTCTAATTGATGGTCAATTTTAGAACATATTACTAGGAATTAGTGGAAGAGTAGCAAAGAGTGAGAAGAGCACAAGGCTTAATGGTAATTATAAGTAATCTTCTTATATTTTTCCTTTTCTAAAATTTATTGTTAAAATTATTTTCATAATATTTGGTTTGATTCAGTCGGTAAATGTTTCCTATAAGGCTTCCCTTGATTATAAGTAGATTTCTACTATAGGTAGAAATAAAATTGAGAGTATGAAGGAAGGAATCATAATTAAAAAAGACTACCTGAAAATGGATTTCATGTTTTGGGTCAAAAAAATGCATTACTTAACACCTAGTAACAACATAAATAATGAAAACCTTCGATAATACATCATTAATGCTATTTATGTGAAATGGACTTTATATTATTAATTCTACTAAATTTACTTTTAAAATAGGTCAAAAATATTGATTGCTACTAATTATGGTAATAGATCAGGTGAATGAAAGTTTCACTTCATAACTGTAGAATAATTAGTTTAATATTGGCACATTAAAGCTCTAGTGATGAATGTTTGGTTCCATTTCTTGTGCCAAATGGTAGATGAAATCATTGAAGAATTTGTATTCAGTGCTTTTCCTTAAAATATGGTTTAAGTTTTGGTATTTTTTTTTTCTTAACCAACCTATGGGTTGTTTTTTTTCCAAGGAAAAAATAGAACTCTTTATATTCATAAAAATTTAACTGTGTACATACATTTAAGCATTTCTTGGGAGAGGTCCAGGCTCTCCCAAATTGTGGCCAAAAAAGTTTAGCCCATCTTCAAAGCCCCATCCAAAAGAAGGAGGAGATTGTTCATAATCTTCCCTTATTCAAGGGAAAATCAACCAACTATTTTTCAGCCCTGTGTAAAAAGAAAAACCTATGGGTTGTTGTAAACCAATAATGAAGTAATTGCATATTTTTTTTCCAGTTTTTAAGAAATAATTTCTGTACAGGATTAAAAATTATAGTAAATAGTCATTGTAATATTCCTAATTTTCCACTAGTTAATTGAAATATTAGAGTTCTTACTTTTCTTAATTAGTTAAGTAAATAAAAGGGTGTAGGGACCCATAAATCCCATAGATGAATAAAATCCACTTTTGTTGTGTGAATGTGGGTTAATTTGATAATATATCAACATTATGGAGAAGTGGAGATCCTTAATAATGAAGAAGGAGTGGAGATCATAGAACATTAATGATGAAGATGATGGAGATAGTGGAGGAATAAAAGTAAGATCAGAGAGCATTAATGATACAATGATGGAGGAAGTGGTGTTGGAAATATTGTCATTGATGGCAAAGGAGAAGAAAGGAGCAGCACCTGAACTATCACAAAGGCAAAAGAACAAAGAAGAACTAGCAATAAGACAAAGGAGACAGAAAAGGAGAAGAGGTAGCAAGGGCAGCAAAAAGAGGCAGCTCAGGCAACAGATGAAGCAAAGGCAGCAAATTGAAACTCAGGCAGTAGATGAAGCAAAGGTAGCGAATTGAAGCAGAAGCAGCAGATGAAGTAGAGGCAACGGAGTTGCAAGACATAGCAAGGGCCAGAGATTATACAGAACAAGCTCAGGAGAGACATGCACACTTTAATATAGAACAAGCTCAGGAGGAACAACAGCAGCAAGGACCGTAGATCTGGGCAGATCAACGGTGACAATCACATCGGCAGAGACCGAAATCACAAAACACAAGGCAAGTGTTTGTATTTGCGATGCAATGAGATGCGATGATATGAGTTCACATTATAATTAAATTTGGTTTGAGTGCTTTATTATAATGTTCCGAAGGTTGTCACATGGGTACAAAAGAGTTTCATTAAAGAGATGTATTGCCAAAACATTTCCAAAGGTGTTAACGCTATTCCAAAGGTCCAGTTAAACAAACAAAGGTAATTAGAGTGGGGCCTGCAAGGAAAGTGGTTTTTGGGAAACCATACCACTGGTTTCGCATAGATTTTGGGCCATGAGTGGTTTATTCCATTTGGAACGCGATCGTATCATATTACGACACGTCACAATAATAAAACCGCCTATTTCGCGTAATTTTTGAGAATTAAAGGTCAGGGGTCGAAGTAACACGATAGCCGTCCGATGTGATGCGACGAAGATCCATCGGTGATCGCATGGGAAAAATGCATGGACGTTTGGAAATGTTAAACAACAGGTATATTGTGAATGCGATATTCGTCAGATCAAGATCGGTGAATATCTAATGGTGGTCGCATCACACGAAAGGCAGAGTCTTAATGTTAAGGCTTAAAGCGGAAGTGTTGAAGATCGATGACGGATATCTTATCGAAGATAGAAGATCGACGGTGGAGATCTCATCGCATCGGCGCAGTGGAAGAGTAAAGGAACGAACCAATGAACCTTGCGATTGCGATAGTGCGATCCAATCGCAACCGTTAGATCACGGTTATTTGTAACCATTGGATTGAGCACTGAGTTGGTTGATAGCTGGTGGGACCCATCGCTCATCGCATCGACGTGGAGGCAGATCAATGGAACAAGCCATTGAAATTTGCGATTGCAATGGTGCGATTTAATCACAACCATCTGATCCCAATTAACGACAACCATTGGATCTACAATGAGCCATCGCATTGGCGTGGAGGCAGAGAAATAGAACAAACCATTGAACTTTGCGATTGCGACGGTGCGATTTAATCGCAATTGTCTGATCAGCGGTCATCGCATTGGATTCATCGCATCGGAATCATCACAAAGTGTGTCATTGCAATTAGAAGTCATCGCAGGTGGTTCATTGCATCGGATTATTGCATCAGTCAAGAAATCTTTGCATCAGAGTTATTTCATCGCACTGGTGGATAGAAAGAGTTCGGCAAGTGGGCCCGAAAGGTCAATTACTGTGTTAAAAAGGTCTATTATTATATTGCCGAGAGATGGTTTCAAATTTTCTTAAAGCGTAATTATATAACATTCCCTAAAGTTTTAATACTGTCTCCGAAAGGGTTATTTAACAAAGTTTTATCAAAGTGTTGAGCTCCGAACTTAATCCCGAAGTTTTGAACATAGGTTAAAAGGCTTCAATTATTCATTTCCGACAGTTAAATGTGATAAGTTGCGAAGGGTTTAACAAGATCATTTCATATGGTAAATCTGCAAAGTAGATTTTGGCTATGGTTGGAACCATGAAGGTTGAAGAAAGCCTCCGCATTGATAAAGCTTCTAGATTTAGAACATAATTTGGGAAATGCATTCTACATGCATAGAAAGCAGGAGAGTATGCAGAAATGTTACACTACAGCAGCAGAAAATAAAAACATACAACGAGCCGAGAACTGAAAGGGTTGAAATAGATATATCTGTTGCAAATGTAAATGTAAATTTTTTAATTAATTTTACATTTTTTGTGATGCAAAGGCAAGTCTCTGTGGGCAAAGAAATACCCCACTGTAATATTGAAATGTATACATATTGTTATATTTTTCTGAATGTGCTAGGCAAGAAAACGAGAAGGTGGAAGGCAAAGAGTCATACCTATTCACTTCGAATTCCTTGTGGAATACAAACAGTCATAAGGTAATCTCTATAAATGATGTCACATAGATATGCATAAATAAGAGAGATAATGGAGAAATGAGGCAGAGAGGGTAAGAAGAAGGAGGAGCAGATAGAGAAGCTGTGAAGGTTCAGAGATGATATAAGGCATATATGAAGGTTGGTGGACAACAGTGAAGAAGGAACATAACAGAGCTGATATCCAGGTAAATCAACATGTGTTTTTTATGAAAGAGTGAGGAAGTGGGTGCTACCATATCAAGTTGTAGCTTGATAGATGTCAGTTGTAGCTGGCTGAGGTAGGAGCCTCCTGTAGGTTGTAGCCTACAGAAAATAGATGGGAGTTGGAGCTTCCTTGCAAGTTGTAGCTTGTAGAATTGAGGTTGTAGCCTACAAAAAATCAGTGGTGAGATTGAGTTGGAGCTTGCTTTTGCATCACAACAATAATAAGATGTGGTTTTCTCCCTTATGGGTTTCCACTTATATATTTTGTCTATATGCATGATGATTATGTGTTGATACTCTGTATTTATTTTTCTTAATACCTGCTGCTCACTTATTAATATTGCTGTTCCATTGTATATTAAGTTGATCACAAATGAGGATGTGAATGAGTATAAAAGAAAGTTTAATAAGAACATGACTGCATTAAACTGATTCACCCCCCCCCCCCTCTCAGTTTAACCAAGGGTTCAACAATTGGTATCTGAGCCGGTTCCTTCTATATCAGTTTAACAACTGGAAGGAGATCCTAGGTCCCCATGATGGCTAGTCTAGAAGGATGCTCAAAAAATAAATCCCCTTTGTTCACCGGTACAAATTATGCCTTCTGGAAAATAATAATGAGGATGTACATAATTTCTCTAGGAATAGAAGTTTGGGCTGCTGTGGAATTGGGATATGCCCCAAAGGAGTCTGACTCAGAGAAAGATGCCAAACTAGATTTTGTAGCTAATGCAAAAGCCATGAATGCTCTCTTAAGTGGATTGTGTGAGGCATAATTTATCAAAGTAATGCACAACAATACTGCCAAAGAAATATTGGATACATTAGAAAGCATCCATGAGGGAGACAAAAAGGTGAAGATAGCCAAACTACAAGTATATAGAGCTCAGTTTGAAAATATAAAAATGAATGATGATGAAGACATTGCCAGCTTCTTCTTAAGGGTTGCAGAAATTGTGAATAACATGAAAGCTCTAGGAGAAACCATAAAAGAATGTGTAATTGTTCAAAAGATTCTAAGATCTTTACCATCCAACTTTAACCCCAAGGTTTCTGCCATAGAAGAAACAAATGATTGGGAAAATCTGACCATGAACCAATTACTTGGAAACCTAACAGCCTATGAGATGAGACTGCCACAGAGGAAGTCAAATGTGAGGGAGGCAGCCTTTAAGATAGAAAAGAACAAAGAAGAAAAATAAGATATATGCTCTTGCTTTGATGAAGAAGAGGCCAAATTTGTTAGAAAATTGGATAGAGGCTCAGGAAAATATAAAGGTAAACTTACATTTAAATGCTTTAATTGTGGAAGAGTTGGGCACTATTCTTATAAGTGTACTCATAAGAAAACAAAGAATCACACTCAAGAAACAGAGCAAACCAAAACAAATAACTGCCAGACAGGGAAGAGATTCAATAGAAAATCATTTTATGCTCAGCAAGACAGCAGTGCATCTGAAAGCTCAGATGAATCCTCCAATGAAGAGGGAACCTCTTAATTTGTATTGATGGCCAAGGAAGAGCTTGAAGGATTCCTTCTAGAAGATGAGGAAGAAGGTGAAGTTGATCTTGAGGGGGAGCTAAGAAGTACCCTGGAGGAAATACACAGACTTAAACTAAAGTGTAGAAAATAGAAAGACATTCTCCTCAAATATGTGAGAGAAGAACAAAATTCAGAATACCTCATTCAGTTGAAAGTAGAGCTTGAAGAAGCCAAGAAGGTAGAAGACACTCTACTTAAGAAAATTGAGGATAAAATTCAGAAGCAAGAGAAATTGGAAGAAGAATTAGTATGCTTAAGAAGGAAATTAGAAAACTCCCAAAGGAAATTGTCAATGAAATCTTCTCAAATGACAAGCTCTGAACAGTTGAATAAAATTCTAAATGCTCAAAGATCTCCCTTGATAAAGACTGGGATAGTCTACGAAGGAGAAACAAGTAAGTCCAAGGAAGAAGATTACATAAATATCATTTTTGTAAAAGCTATTAAGGACAATGAAGCAACCTAGAAGGTTCCTACAGAAGTAGAAGCCTGCAATGAAGTAAACAGAAACAATAAGGAACCTCAAATGACACAGAATGAAATAAATAAATAGTCAACAGAAAAAGGCTCATATACTCCTGAATATATAAAATTTGGAAGCTATCAAAGGAGATTCTTCCCCCCTATGAAAATGGTCACTTGTTATGCCTGCCACAAACTGGGACATATTGCTGCATACTGTCATAAAAGGAGAATCGATTCCAACCAACAAAGGATGCAAAAAGTGAAAATACTACCTCAAGAAAATAAATGGAGAAGACAACCCTTCATTAGGTACGCTAATTGCTTTTATGGGTATTGTTTTTACTGTAAGGAGTTCGGCCATAAAGCCAAGGAGTGCAGAACGAATGGAAAAAGACTGATTTATGGAAACTCAAGGAGATGGATGAACAATGGGGAATTCACTCGTGTACATAATTTGTTCAGAAACATAATCAAATGCTTTGACTGCCATCAAATTGGGCCCAAGTGTCACAAATGTCCTCTCAGAGAATGTGGTCCATCCTCTCAGGAAAGGTACCAAACAAAAAGATGCATACAGTGGAAAAAGAAGTTGAATAAGTGTGACCTCACTCTAATAGCTCAAGATCAGAAAAAACGATGGTATTTGGACAGTGGATGCTCAAATAACATGACTGGAGATCGAAGCAAGTTTGTAACCTTTGATGAAAAGAAATCTGGGAATGTAACATTCGGCAATGATAAAGCAGGGAAAATCAAAGGAAAAGGCTCAATCAATCTAGATAATGGAAGAGGAAAGGCCCAAGATGTACTATTTGTGGATGGCCTGAAAGCAAATCTACTAAGTGCCAGTGAAATGTGTGATAAAGGCTGTGAAGTCATTTTTAGAGCCCAAGATTGTGAAGTAAGATCAAGCACCACCGGAAATTCCTTGATCAAAGGTGTTCGAACATAAAGTAATGTCTATATAGTGAAATAAGAGGACGAAGCATGTCACCTAAGAAAACTTGATGAATCATGGTTATGGCATAGAATATTGGGACACCTAAACTTTGACCACATCATAAGTTTGAGCAAGAAGAATGCAGTCAGAGATATGCCAGTCATAAATAAGCCTTCAAATACCATATGTAAATCCTGCCAACTAGGCAAGAAGACCCGCACATCATTCAAGACCAAAGAGAAACTATCTACAAGTAGACCTCTTCAGCTTGTTCACATGGACCTGTGTGGACCTTCAAGAACTAAAGCACCAAGTGGAGAATCTTATTTCATGCTGATAATAGATGATTTTTCCAGAATGATGTGGGTATCATTTCTCAAATATAAATCTAAAGCACTTGAGAAATTCAAGATATTCAAGGCATTGGCAGAAAATCAAACAAGATGCAAGCTAAAGTGCATCAAATCAGACAGAGGAGGTGAATTCACAGACTACGATTTTGCAGACCTATGAAATGAGCATGGGATAAAACAAAAGTTTACAATTGTAGGTACACCTCAACAGAATGGAGTGGCAGAGAGACAAAACAGGCCAGTACAACAGATTGCCAGAGCAATGATGCAAGAAAGTAACATTCCCCAAACCTTCTGGGCAGAAGCAGTACACACAACTGTTCACATTCTTAACAAATCTCATTTAAGACCAAACTGTGACAAGAATCCTTACGAATTATGGCATGGTAAACCAACATCAATCAAGCACTTTAGAGAATTTGGAAGCAAGTGTTTCATAAAAAATAATGATGAAAAACTGGGGAAATTTGATGCAAGAGCTGATGAAGGAATATTTTTAGGATATGCATCCAAGAGTAAGGGTTACAGGTGCTACAAAAAAACACTACACAAAATTGTGGAAAGCATTGATGTAAGATTTGATGAAGATCTACCAAACAGAACAAGAAGCACAAGATGCAGCAATCCTCCAGATGATCATGAAGAAGAGAACCAAGATAATGATGAACTGAGCAAGACAACAGAAGATACTGAATTAAACTCAAAAGGTCCCTCAAGACACACTCAAAAGAATCATCCAGAAGATCAAATCATTGGGGACAAGAGTGTGGGAGTCCAGACAAGAAGACAACTTGCTGAACAGACAGAAGAAGTACACCTAGCCATGCTATCTCAAATAGAGCCAAAGAAGTTCGAAGAAGCCAGCAAAGACAAAAACTGGTTAAATGCTATGAATGAAGAATTGGACCAAATTGAGAAGAACAATACCTGGGAATTAATTCCAAGACCCACTGGGAAAAATGTCATTGGCACAAAATGGATATTCAAGAATAAGATGAATGAACAAGGGCAGGTAATCAGAAATAAAGCCAGACTTGTATGCAAGGGATATTCACAAATTGAAGGACTTGATTATGATGAAACCTTTGCCCCTGTAGCTAGAATGGAAGCAATCAGAATGTTTTTTGCCTTTGCATGCTATCATGATTTCAAGGTATATCAAATGGATGTGAAGTCTGCCTTCGTAAATGGAGATTTAGAGGAAGAAGTCTACATGGAACAACCCGAAGGATTATCCTTAACAGATAAACATGACTATGTGTGCAGATTAAAGAAAGCCTTATATGGGCTGAAACAAGCTCCTCATGCATGGTATTCAAGGCTGGACAAATACTTGCAAAAACAAGGTTTTAAGAAAGGAGGAGTAGACAACAATTTGTACATAAAGGCTAATGAAAATGAACTCCTAATTGTAGTAGTATATGTAGATGACATCATGTTTGGTAGCAACAAAGAGAAGTTAACAAAAGAATTTGCTGAAGAAATGAAATCAGAATTTGAGATGTCTATGATTGGAGAGCTCACCTTCTATTTAGGACTTCAAATTCAACAAAAGAACACATGAACATTCATCTCACAAGAAAAATACTTAAGAGAGATGTTGAAAAGGTTCCAAATGGAAGACTGCAAACCTGTGTCAACTCCCATGATCACTGGATGCAAACTATGTGCTAATGATGGATCAACAGATGTAGATAAAAAACTTTACAGATCCATGATAGGAAGTCTGCTATACCTAACAGCTTCTAGACTAGACATTATGTTGGCAGTGGGGCTTGTGGCAAGATATCAAGTAGCACCAAAACAAAATCATTTACTAGCAATCAAGAGAATATTTAGATATCTACAAGGTACTTCACATTATGGCCTATGGTATCCAAAAGGAAAAAAATTCACATTGACAGCATACACAGATGCAGATTGGGCCAGCTGTGTGGATGACAGGAAAATCACAAGTGGAGGTGCATTCTATCTGGGAAAAATTCTGGTGGCATGGCTAAGCAAGAAGCAAACTTCTATCTCTCTATCTACAACAGAAGCAGAATACATAGCAGCAGTAGCATGTTGCACACAAGTAATGTGGATGAAACAAACTCTCCAAGACATGAAGGTAAGCATTGATGAACCTATTTCTATCAAACGTGACAATACAAGTGCAATAAGTATATCAAAAAATCCTGTACTTCATTAAAAACAAAGCACATCCCAATAAACTACCACTTCCTCATAGAACAAGTGGCACATAAATTGGTGAAGTTGGAATACATACCGACAAAGGAACAAATAACAGACATATTCACAAAAAATCTTGCTAAAAAACCATTCGAATATCTAAGAGACAAACTAGGGGTAGTGTTTGAAGATGTTACTCTCAGATAAAGAAAGAAAAAAAGAAAAAAATAAAAAATAAAAAAGAAAAAAGAAAAAAAGCATCAGAACAGAAACAGGATCAGAACAGGAGTCCAATGATAGTCTGGATCAGAAAAGAAAGCATCATTCCAGGGGGAGATCAGTCAACAAATATTGTCACAAAAGAGCCAGAGCAACTGAGCAGTGCATGGAACAGGTCCTCAAGATCAGAGTATTATGGACAAGATTTAGAAACCACACTAGGAAATGTGCAACCCTTTGCCATTGATGTCAAAGGGGGAGGAAAAGCAAGCAAAATAAGAGTATTAAAGTATTGCCATCAATGCCAAAGGGGGAGACTGTTGGAAATATTGTCATTGATGGCAAAGGAGAAGAAAGGAGCAGCACCTGAACTATCACTAAGGAAAAAGAACAAAGAAGAACCAGCAATAAGACAAAGGAGACAGACAAGGAGTAGAGGCAACAAGGGCAGAAAAAAGAGGCAGCTCAGGCAGCAGATGAAGTAAAGGCAACGAATTGAAACTCAGGGAGCAGATGAAGCAAAGGTAGCGAATTGAAGTAGAAGCAGTAGATGAAGTAGAGGCAACGGAGTTGCAAGACGCAACAAGGGCCAGAGATTATACAGAACAAGCTCAGGAGAGAAATGTGCACTTTAATATAGAACAAGCTCAGGAGGAACAACAACAGCAAGGACCGTAGATCTGGGTAGATCTACGGTGACAATCACATCGGAAGAGACCAAAATCACAAAACACAAGGCAAGTGTTTGTATTTGCAATGCGATGAGATGCGATGATATGAGTTTGCATTATAATTAACTTTGGTTTGAGTGCTTTATTATAATGTTCCGAAGGTTGTCACATGGGTACAAAAGAGTTTCATTAAAGCGATGTATTGCCAAAACATTTCCAAAGGTGTTAACGCTATTCCTAAGGTCCAGTTAAACAAACAAAGGTAATTAGAGTGGGGCCCGCAAGGAAAGTGGTTTTTGGGAAACCATACCACTGGTTTCACACAACTTTTGGGCCATGAGCGGTTTATTCCATTTGGAACGCGATTGTATCATATTACGACACGTCACAATACTAAAGCCGACTATTTCACGTAATTTTTGAGAATTAAAGGTCAGGGGTGGAAGTAACGCGATAGCCGTCCGATGTGATGCAGCGAAGATCCATCGGTGATCGCATGGGAAAAGTGCATGGACATTTGGAAATGTTAAACAACAGGTATATTGTGAATGCGATATCCGTTGGATCAAGATCGGTGAAGATCTAACCATGGTCACATCACGCGAAAGGCGGAGTCTTAATGTTAAGGCTTAAAGCGGAAGTGTTGAAGATCGACGGTGCAGATCTTATCGAAGATAGAAGATCGACGGTGGAGATATCACCGCATCGACGATCTCTGATTGCATCGGCACAATGGAAGAGTAAGGGAACGAACCACTGAACCTTGCGATTGTGATGGTGCGATCCAATCGCAACCGTTAGATCATGGTTATTTGTAACCATTGGATCGAGCGCTGAGTTGGTTGATATCTGGTGGGACCCATCGCTCATCGCATCGGTGTGGAGGTAGAGCAATGGAACAAGCCATTGAACTTTGCGATTGCGAAGGTGCGATTTAATCGCAACCGTCCGATCCCAATTAACGAAAACCATTGGATCTACAGTGAGCCATCACATTGGCGTGGAGGCAGAGCAATGGAACAAGCCATTGAAATTTGTGATTGCGACAGTGCGATTTAATCGCAACCATCTGATCAACGGTCATCGCATCGGAATCATCGCAAAGTGTGTCATCACAATTGGAAGTCATTGCAGGCGGTTCATCGCATCGGATTATTGCATCAGTCAAGAAATATTCGCATCAGAGTTATTTCATCGCACTGGCAGATAGAAAGAGTTTGGAAAGTGGGCCCGAAAGTTCAATTACTGTGTTAAAAATGTCTATTATTATATCACCGAGAGATGGTTTAAAATTTGCTTAAAGCGTAATTATATAACGTTCCCTAAAGTTTTAATACTGTCTCTGAAAGGGTTATTTAACAGAGTTTTATCAAAGTGTTGAGCTCCGACCTTAATCCCAAAGTTTTGAACATAGGTTAAAAGGCTTCAATTATTCATTTCCGACAGTTAAACGTGATAAGTTGCGAAGGGTTTAACAAGATCATTTAATATGGTAAGTCTGCAAAGTAGATTTTGGCTATGGTTGGAACCACGAAGGTTGAAGAAAGCCTCCGCATTGATAAAGCTGCCAGATTTAGAACATAATTTGGGAAATGAATTCTACATGCATAGAAAGCAAGAAATTATGTAGAACTGTTACACTACAGCAACAGAAAAGACAAACATACAGTGAGCCGAGAACTGAAAGGGTTGAATGAGATATATCTGTTGCAAATGTAAATGTAAATGTTTTAATTAATTTTACATTGTTTGTGATGCAAAGGCAAGTCTCCGTGGGCAAAGAAATACCCCACTGTAATATTGAATTGTATACATATTGTTATATTTTTCCAAATGTGCTAGGCAAGAAAACGAGAAGGTGGAAGGAAAAGAGTCATACCTATTCACTTCGAATTCCCTGTGGAATACAAACAGTCATAAGGTAATCTATATAAATGATGTCACATATATATGCATAAAGAAGCGAGAGAATGGAGAAATGAGGCAAAGAGGGTAAGAAGAAGGAGGAGCAGATAGAGAAGCTGTGAAGGTTCAGAGATGATATAAGGCAGATATGAAGGCTGGTGGACAGTAGTGAAGAAGGAACAGAACAGAGCTGATATCCAGGTAAATCAGCATGTGTTTTTTATGAAAGAGTGAGGAAGTGGGTGCTTCCATATCAAGTTGTAGCTTGATATATGTCAGTTGTAGCTGGCTGAGGTAGGAGCCTCCTGTAGGTTGTAGCCTGTATAAAATAGATGGGAGTTGGAGCCTCCTTGCAAGTTGTGGCTTGCAGAATTGAGGTTGTAGCCTCCTGTAGGTAGGAGTCTATAGAAAATTAGTGGTGAGAGGAAGTTGGAGCTTTCCTTTGCATCACAACAATAATAAGATGTGGTTTTCTCCCTTATGGGTTTCCACTTATATCTGTTGTCTAAATGCATGATGATTATGTGTTGATACTCTGTATTTATTCTGCTTAATACCTGCTGCTCACTTATTAAGATTGCTGTTCCATTGTATATTAAGTTGATCACAAATGTGGATGTGAATGAGTATAAAAGAAATTTTAATAATAACATGACTACATTAAACTGATTCATCCCCCCCCTCTCAGTTTAACCAAGGGTTCAACAAGTGGTGCAGTAAATGCACACATGATGGAGAGAGTAGAGATTAAATGCAGAGATGATGAAGATTATGGAGAGACAACGTTGTCTTCATGGAGCCTAATGTCCACATGTGCAGCGCAGTTATTAGGTGGGCCAAGGCTAGGGAAGGCTCACAAACATATAAGGAAGATGAGGGAAAAAAATAAAATCAGTCTGGAATTTGTATTGTCGTTTGACATTCTCTACACACTTTAACTGTTTAGCTAATTCTGTTGTGCTGTTTAGCACACGGGTGTTCCTGGGCGGGAATCCCACCCTTATCCATAAGGGAATTCGAGTGCCTACTCTGGGAAGGTTATTTTGAGCAGCTATTCATCATTCGACATTGGTGCCACATTTAGCCCTTCCCTTATGCATATACAGCTTCAGGAATTACACATTCCCATCTTAGGGTTTTAGAGGAGGAAGGTAGTTCTTAACATTTCAACTAAGAAACCAGTGGAGGGTTCATCCTTTCATCTTGTGCTTCTATTTCAGTATTCTAGGAGAAAAATTGTGATATCCGACATTAAGCCATCAGTTTATACCTCCATGCAGCAACAATTCCTCCAGGAATTGCGCAGTCCAGCCAGGTAGATCTAGTGGAGGAAGGAAGTTCCAAGTATTTCAGCTTGGAATCCTATGAGGGGTATTTCTCTCACCTTTGTGAGATTATTTCTATAATATGTGAGCTATATTTCATCATCCAACAATAGGATATAGCTTCATCCTCCTTGAAATCGCAGTCCATTCCAACAGTTGTGCATTTTGCAACTGCAACTTGAGCCGAGGAAGGAGGAGCTAGATCTTAAGTTTCTAGCTTGAAAATCTAGAGAAGGGATCAGGCCTTCATGTATTGAGATGATTAGGTGCTATTGCAGAATTTAGATCATCATTTCAGGCCCATCTCAGTAGTTACCCAAGAGGAGTGCGTAAGTCAGCCAGCAAGGGTGCAATTAGCAACCCAAAAAGGGTCAGAAATCCAAAGTTAAAATATGGCCAAACAATTTTTGGGTTTTTTTAGTAGAGTCCGTGTTTAAAATACCAGATCTTTCTGAGCAATCCAATAGCCTCCCACACATGGTTCTTCTTCCCAATAGCAGTAGTTTCTAGCAACAACAACAATAGCAACACAACATTCCCAGTGCTAGTTTTCATTAGTGTTTTTCAGCCACTTCTTGTTGGCTTGAGTGCATCTTCTTTGGACCACTGTGTACTTTATATTTATTGTTTTTTATAATGATATGAATCAACTGTTTCTGCTTAAGATTATAATATTTTGATGTAATTTCCAGTTGCAACATATTTATGTAATTTTCCAGATTTTAGTGTTATATCCATGTTTTGCTTATTTGGAATGCTGTAAATGTTCTATATTCCTGTCTTTTCCATTTTGGAATATTATAGTGGTATCAGAGCATGATATTTGGCTCAGCTTGTGGGCACTTCATGACATCAGAAGAATAAGAAGAAGAAGCAGAAAAAGAAGAAGTCTCCAATGGAGGAAGGATTAAGTTTTTCCACACTTCTCTTTAGATCTATGCAGGATCTCTCCACATAGACTAAAGAAATGAGAAAGGGAAGGCAAAGAGAAACCTCAAGAGGGTTTCAGAATGAGGAAGTTCCAAGCACTTCCTATCAGTAGCATAAACAAATGACAATGCAAAGAGCTCCACAACACTTTTCTATGTCCACTTTCCTTGTAGAAAGGAGATGAATGGCATGGATATGGAGGATACTTAGAGCATGAGACTCTGAGTAATTATATTTTAGAGAAAAAATCTCAATCAAGATCATTCAAGGAGTATCTAACTCTCAAAAAATTTATCCAAATCAAAGAAAATCAGAGATCCCATAGCAAAAATAGAAGAAGAAGGCATATACAGAATATATTCTTCTTGCCTACATTCGATGGATCATCCACAAGCACATTAAAAGATTGGATGAAGGAGTTATATCATTTCTTCTAGCTACACCCATTAGTGGAAAGAGAGGTTGTTGAGATTGTAGCGCTGCACCTTGAGAGTGTAGAAAAGGATTGGTGGTTCAACCATATAAAACATGCAAGAGTGACTACTTATGAAAACTTCACTCAAAGGTTGATTAAGAAATTGATAGAAGGAAACTGAAGGTACTTTCCATAGAGACATTTCCCAACATTGATGAGATAGCACATGAAGAAAAAAGGGAGGATGTCAGCACTATCACTCCAGAAGAGGAGAAAATTCCACCACCACCAGCTGCAGAAGTACTTGCATTAGGAGAAAGAGCACTTGCTTCCTTGCAAGGTAGTCTTAAGCTCTTGACATTGGGAGTCCCATGCATGATTCAAGATATGCATGAGAAGGAGGAGGCATATACCAACACTGATGCAACAGTAGAGGAGCATCCATCACCATCCCCAAAAGTTGGAGAAGCCATTGCAACAGTTGGAGGAACTCTTGTAGCCTTACAAGATGTCCCCAAGTATCAACTTATCCAAGGTTTGCAAAAATTTCATCCCATATTATTTTAGCACCTCAGTTTGAGATTTGTGGGGTCATGCCATAAGGGAAATTTCATAACCAAGGGTTAGAGCACCTTGCTGATTTGGAGCAACAAATTATCACTGTGCAGAGGATCCTTGACTTGCTCAAGGAGGAGATGTATAGCCATCCTAGTTTTTCAGTGTTGAGCTACACACAACACTTTGTGTTGAAGTGTGGAGTTTCGGAAGATAGGATGAGCATAGTCCTAATCGGGATAATGCCGGGCTATGAGTTCAACATTGTGCATGGTCATGAGATAGCATATGAACCATCATGGAGATAAACAACACTGTCACTGGGGAGAAGTGATGAGTTGGGGGCCCAACTATTTTTGGAGCATTTCGATGAACGCTACACTCATGAAGCATTGGAGGGACAGATGATAGTTGGTAGACATCTTATGATGGATAGCATTTTAATTTATCAGGATGAAGCCTTCTTGATGAGCACCTCACAACTCAAAGAGAAGTTTCTACCTACAAAATATTCAGAATCTTATGGATTCTACTGGGTCATCGATGAGAGGTTCTCATGGATTAACCTCTAGGAGGATGCACTTCAACATATCATGGAGTGAAAATATCATCAGATTGAGGAGGATGGTATTATCCATTGGGTGGATACCAAGTTGGAGCATGATATGAGTCATCACCCACAGTTGGATGGATGGGTGAGGATGATGAGCAAGTGGTTGGTGAACTACTTGCAGATATATGACATAGGGAATCAAGAAGCATGGTTGCGCTGGCTTCTCTTGGGTGAGTATGGTTACCACCCGACATTTTAGATTGGTATTTTCCATGCCTTGCACAATACTAAGATGATGCAAAAATAGGAGGCATGGCTGCACTGGCTACTTTTGAGAGAGTTTGGCCATCACATGACATATCCTATGTCAATGGGTATGTTATTGTTTGGGAAATTACATGGAACTCACATGATGTGGTAGCAAGGAGCTTGGTTATGTTGGGCTGATGTGACATTCTACATGTCAATTGGTATGTTGTTGCTCCATGGCTTGCATGATGATGATGTGAGGTGGAAGCAAGAGTCATTGCTGCTTTGGTTATTATTGGGAGAGTATGGGCTGACTTTATCCCATACCTTGCATGCTAAGGAGGGGGGATGGCAACATGAGGCCTTACTGTGTTGGCTTCTGTTAGGAGAGTATGGCCACCATACTTGGTATGATGATGGGGTGGTTGGAAACAAGAGGCATTGTTGCGATGGATGTTATTGAGAGAGTATGGTTTGAAATTTCACATGTCAACCCATATGTCTCTATTTTCTATTTTGCATAGTGTTGAGATGACGCTTGGAGCAAGCAGGGCCAATTATGGGAGCATGGAGAGGTACATCCTAATCCATGTAGCCTGGGTTGGAGAGATAGTTCATGAGTTGGGACTTTCCTTTGGGGGGAGGAACCACTTCACTTCATATGTCTCATGCAGAGAAGAGGCTCTGGAACAACAGATGGTTTCCACTTGGAGGTTCAGTGATGAGGAGAGGCATCTATCTATACAGTTGGAAGCCATTCTAGACATTCTAGAGAGGTAGCTTCGGAGCTGGGCATTCATTACACATTGGAGCAGAAGGGGAGATGTTCCATATGAGGATGCCATTTGGAGGGAGGAGGATTGCTGTAGCATTCACTTTTTCAGTTGCTTGAGGACAAGCAAAATTTTGGTGGGAAGGACTGTAATATTCCAATTTTTCCACCAATGAATTGGAATATTAGAGTTCTTACTTTCCTTAATTAGTTAAGTAAATAAAAGGGTGTAGGGACCCATAAACCCCATAGATGAATAGAATCCACTTTTGTTTTGTGAATGTGGGTTAATTAGATAATATATCAACATTATGGAGTAGTGGAGCAACTTAATAATGAAGGAGTGGAGGTCATAGAGCATTAATGATGAAGATGATGGAGATAGTGGAGGAATAAAAGTAAGATCATAAAGCATTAATGATACAGTGATGGAGGAAGTGGTGCAGTAAATGCGCACATGATGGAGGGAGTGGAGATTAAATGTAGAGATCATGGAGAGACAACGCAATCTTCATGGAGCCTAGTGGCCACATGTGCAACGTAGTTATGAGGTGGTCCAAGGCTAGGGAAGGCTCACAACCATATAAGGAAGATGAGGGCAGCAAAGCAGATCAGTCTGTAATTTGATGTTATATTTTCGTATGACATTCTCTGCACACTTCAACTATTTAGCTAAGTCTGCTGTGCTGTTTAGAACATGGGTGTTCCCGAGCAGGAATCCTACCCTTACCAATGGGGGACTTCGAGTGCCTACTTGAGGAAGATTATTTTGAGAAGCTATTCATCATCTGACATTGGTGCCACATTCAGCCCCTCTCTTCTGCATATACAGCTTCAGGAATTACACATTCCTATCTTAGGGTTTGAGAGAAGGAAGGTAGTTCTTAGAATTTCGGCTAATAAACCAGTGGAGGGTTCATCCTTTCATCTTGTGCTTCCATTTCAGTCTTCTAGGAGCATCATTGTGATATCTGGCATCAGGCCATCAGTTTATACCTCCATGTAGCAGCAGTTCCTCCAAGAACTGCGTAGTCCAGCCAGGTAGATCTAGTGGAGGAAGGAAGTTCCAAGTATTTCTATCAATTGTCAGCTATATTTCATCATCCAGTAGCAGGCTACAACTTCAGCCTCCTTGAAAGCGCAGTCCATTCCAATAGTTGTGCAGTTTGCAGCTGCAACTTGAGCCGAGGAAGGAGGAGCTAAATCTCAGGTTTCTAGCTTGAAAATATAGAGAAGGGATCATCCCTTCATGTATTGAGATGATTGGGTGCTATTACAGTAGTTATATCATCATTTCAGCCCCATCTCAATAGTTACCCAGGAGTAGTGCATAAGTCAGCTAGCAGGGGTGCAGTTGGCAACCCAAAAAGGGCCGAAAATCCAAAGTTAAAATCTGGCCAAACCATTTCTGTTTTTTTCTAGGTTTTTAGAGGAGAGTTTGTGGTTAAAATATTGGATCTTTCTGAGCACTCCAGTAGCCTCCTGCACATGGTTCTTCTTCCTAGTAGCAATAGTTTCCAGCAGGAGCAACAATAGCAACACAACATTCCCAGTGCTAGTTTCATTAGTGTGTTTCAACCACTTCTTGTTGGCTTGAGTGCATCTTCTTTGGAGCAATGTGTACTTAATATTTTCTATTGTTTATAATGATATGAATCAACTGTTTTTGCTCAAGATTATAATGTCTTGATGTAATTTCCAGTTGCAATATATTTCCGGCATTTTCCAGATTTTAGTGTGATATCCCTGTTTTGCTTATTTGGAATGCTGCAAATGTTCTATATTCATGTCTTTTCCATTTTGGAACATTACATTATTTTTTACAATACCATAAACCACCATATGCCTATATAATACATGTTGATATGATATTTAATTAATTAAAAAAACTAGTTCAAAACTTGATGTTCATCACCAAATTAAATAAAATGACATAATTAATTTAGAGTTGTAATTACTAATAATTAAATAAATTAAAATTATAAAAAAACATATATATACCTATCAGCAATAATGTGGGTGAAAAAGATATCAATGCCATTAAAATACCTATATACATAAGTATCCGTAATCACACAGTATCATCATAGTGTGTACGCATGACATCATCAACCCCTGTAGAGGCACATGAAGCAATCTCTGCACATAGACCACAGCCTTGGAATGAATATATACCAAATAACATTTTTTGTGACTAGGAGAACTAATAAGAGTGATCATTTCAATTTTCATTTATTGCGTTTGATACGCCACAAAAAAAGGAAGTGTCTACTCTTTTACGAAATGGAGGAATCCCTGGCGATGATGGGACACTTCCAAACCCCGTCCGACGACCTTCGACTGGACTTCTATTCCTCCTGGTGGACCCCCCTTTCCCCTCTGCCGACTGCCTCCACCACCCCGCTCCCCTCCGCCACCCCACTCCACCTACCACATTAATTACAGTCTCTTACGAATGTTCGAAACAAATAATTGTGCGCTCAAATTTTTAACACTTCCTATGAATCGCTCATAGGACGGAGACCACACAATAGAAAACATAGACCACTCGTCTAGGCGACCCCGACGCTCACTGTAAATTTTTGGAGACACTGTAGACATTGTCCATTTCTCTAGACGCTGCCAGACTTAGTTGTGGGTATTAAACAAAATTCTGATTATATTTTATGTGAGATAGACCGAAATTCTGATTTTCGAGCATTGAATGAATATATCTAATCTAACGGATCGGAAATGGCCTTGCATCTCTAACTCCCAAACCGTCTTGTAGTTGCATATATCTAATTTTTCACAAACCTGTATTAAACACTTGTATTATGTATAATTTTTCACAAACCTTTATTAGACACCTGCATTATTTCTATCATACATAACTTAGAGAGATCTCTTAAAATTCCTTAAAAAGTGGAGTTGGCTTAAAGGCCAATGACTGTTGAATACTAAATAATGAAGAAAAATGCAAATCCCACCTATTTATTGCACTTGTTCGGACCATATTTAAACAACTTGATGATGAAATATAACAGAAATAGTATGTACCCGTCCTGAGGATTTATGCCACCATTATATCATTAGATCCTATCATATCATTAGATCCTACCCTAAAAGATATTTTTATGAGTTTAATTCGTGTTGGCCATTGGATAATCCAATAGTCCCAATGTGTTTGTTTCTCGAGGATACAGATCCTATAGATGTTGGAAAATGATTCGCTGGAAAATCATTTTCCATCGCCTACAGGATTTGTATCCTAAGTTAGAAACCTGTTCAATGATAGGGGATTAATGTGTAATGAAAAACTCAAGGAAATTAACTATTACTTGTTTTTACCTTTGACTGTAGCTCAAGTTCTATACCCTTTAATTCCATAATATGTTGTAGATCACTATTGCTATTTTTAATTTGTCTAGCTCATATACAGATTCATCACTAGTTCTATAGTTATGTACAAATGTAAAATTTGGGCTTACTTTTGGAGATTCCATATATGATGGGTGTTTATCCATATATTTTATTTCCACCATCTCTATTTCCCCGGTCTAGCCGTGATTTTATTCCTCTCCGTCTCTTAACTTTTTTTTTCATCATGTTGAATTTCTTTTTCTAGCTCTATTTCTTCTCATTTCTATCCCATGAAATTACTTTAAATAATTGATGTCTACTCCTTTTCATTTCCTTCATCTTCTAATCTATTTCCTATTAACTTAGAAACTTATATCTCAATATTCTTTCTAATTACCTTTGATAACTCTTCTTGTCCTTGTTATGGTTCTGATTTGGGAATTGATTTAAATTTGTGTAATTCTTGCTCTCATTTCTTAGATTTTAGGTTTTGGCTCTCCTTCAATTTCTCTACTACTTAGAAACTCTAGTTAACATTGATCGAATTTCCTTATTTTTAACTTTTAATGGAAATTCAGAAATTCCAGCTCAACCTTGAGGTGTATCAGATCTAAAATGCAGTAGTATATGTCACTTTTCTTCAACCAAATACACAAAGAAACCTAAAAAAATAAACACCAAACAACTTTGCTCCAACTTTCAAGGGAAAAGGAAAATATTTTTCATATCTTAGGGCACACTTCCCAACACTAAAATTGATTTGAAAATCACTTATTACAACAGATAATCTGCATACTTTTATCACTACAAGGAAAAAACCCTCTAGCGGAGGTTATAAAAGAGGATTTTAGTGTTATAAAATTGGTTAAAATTTTCAGAAAACATTTGCTACAACATTTGTTTTTGGTAACAGAGGTTTTAGCGGAGCTTTTAACGAAATTTCAACACAACTAAAAAACCTGGGCGGCCGGAGGTTATTACGGATGTTTTTTTAATCGGTGCACTGCTAAGGTGTCAATGCACTAGTGCGTGTCATATAGATGATCGACCCGGGGCAGTCAAATGTGCATGCACCGGGACATAAAGGTCTAAAACCACACCGGGTGCACTGTAGGTGATACAATGCACGAGGCCGTTCTAATTGGTATTGGGATTTTTGCGGTGCCCATATGTCATATCAACGCACCAGTACGTAGTCTTATAGAAACGCACCAGTGCGCAATATTAGACAAACACACCGATTGTTCTAATTCGTATTGGTATTTGTGCAGTGCCCATAGGTTGTACAAACGCACCAGTGCGTAGTTTCACATAAACGCACTGGTGCGCAGTATTGCACAAACGCACCGAGATTTATAATTGGTATTGGTATTTGTGCGGTGCCCATAGGTCGTAGAAACACATCGGTGCACTGTATCATAAAACACACCGATGTACAGTAACTGACATGCACCGATGTACAGTAACTGACATGCACCGATGTTTATTTCGTATTTTTTAGAAACATCGACCTGTGACAGTGTAATTATTATGATTTAAAAAAATTCATTATTCATCAAAAGTCGACACATCTTATAACAATATTCATATTAATTAAATTTTTATTAATGCATTTGAATGTGGTGTTTGGATTAATTTGTTATATCATATCATATCATATAACAGTATTCATATGAATTAAATTTTTATTAGTGCATTTGAATGTGATGTTTGGATTAATTTGTTATATCATATTATCAGATTTCACATCTCTTCATTATAATATATAATCATCCATAAATTTAATTAGTGATATTACATTTCACAGCGACAATGGACAATGCAATAGAATAAATTAAAACACACACACACACACACACACACACACACACACATATATATATAAGACAATGTTTTTCATACAAAATGGGACAGTTATTGGTATCCATTTGTCTTTCAATTGGGACACTATGTCCATTACATTAAACAAAATGTCTGATTTCACAGACAAATATTTCAAAAATACAACGCCTTGCTTTGATGTCCAAACATAGTTATCATTATTCTTCGCTTGAACTGCTGTTACTGCTCGAGCTACTTCCATGACTTGGGTTATTTTCAAGAATGTTTTGTTCACGGTGTTGATTGTTTTCTTCTTCTTCACTTTCCATCTACAAACATAAAAATAAACTGTAATGAGTGTATATACATTGGTGAGAATAATGAAAATTGCAATATTAAATAATATACATCAATGTAAATTGAAAAGAAATGACGTACCATAGCAACAATTGACTCATGAACTATACACATTCTTTCAAAACCATGTAGTATGCCATCTTTCAAGATTTCATCTATTGGAATAGTTCCATACTTTGTTTCCTGCAAGTTTTATACCCCATAACAAAGCATATATTTAATATAAAATATTTTTTTATTCTATTAATTATAGACGGAGCTAAGTAAAACAAGATCGATAGATGCTTATAAATTCCACAATTAATTTATGATATGCCAACATATACTCACAACCCATATTTAACCCAATGCCAATCAATTTGTTTGATGGTTCTTCTTTGTATGTTAGCACCTGTTTGAAGACATTCAATGATGATTTTTGTAAAAAAACTTAAAATATACAAAAATGAAATCTAGTTAAGTTGTTATAAGGAAGTAACAATTACTCACAAACTTCGATATCAACCCTTTTCTTCCTTGTCATCTTGTTTTATGTGCTGAATGAGTTCCATTTTCTTTTATTTTCTGCAATAAAATACTTGAAAATTAATATTTAATGCTAAATTGTTTATTTTATTGTACCTAATGATCGAAAAATTCAATGATTACATATTACATTTGAGGCACGTTGTTGTTGAGATGGCTCCTCCTGCGATGCAATTTTTTCCATTTCTTTTACCATCTCCTTATACACCTTTTGGACATTCCTACTGGCATATTTATGATATCAGCTCGTTCATCTTTTGAGATTTTCATAATCTTCCTGAAAATGTAACATGACAATAAACTATTTAATTTTTATATTGATATATGAAAAGTAAATATAACAAAAGTGATATTTATAAATAATTCTAGAAAAACATTTAAAGGAATATTACTTTTTCATTCCTTATTTTTTGTTGTTGTTCGTTTTTTCTATTAAAAGTCTGACCTGTCTCATTGAACAATTCTCTGGAAACTCTTCCTGTAGTTTAGATAAAATTTGGTTCTTGGAATCATTGGATTGATTTTTGTATTGTAAGTGGAAAGAACGTCTATACATTCGTTCCACTAGATCCCTCAAACTTTTGTAAAAGTTTCCCGCTTTCGTTAACCTCCAACACCACTCCAGATGAGCTAAGTAGCAATTCATTTTAATTTGCATGTACTATTTTTTTTTCTTTTCTTAGAACAACATTCATTTCCTGAGTTGTTGGTCCCTGTAGAACATTAAAGAGATGTGAATTAATATATTGTTTGAAACATGTTATCTAATAATTTTAAGTATATTATTAATGAAAATTAAAAAAAAAAAATTCATATTGGATCGATAGTATTTTTTCATTCACCCGATTCATCCTTTTGCAATTTTTCCATCAAGCCTTTACGCTCTTTTGGTCCTAGATCATAAATAATATTTTCAAGCTTCATCATTTTGTAGCTCTGCATGATACATAGTAAACAATATATATTAGTTAAACTTACATATAGTTCAAAAATAATATTTTTTGTAAAGAATTTACAAAGAACTTGTTTTTTTTGCTTTTCTTGATGTGTTATCAGTATTTTTGTTACTTGATCTCTTGTTAGCCATTTATTTATCAATATGAAACCTATACCATATCATTCATTAATATATTTTTTAAATAAATTGTCAACTTTTCAGGTAAAAAAAATATATATCAAGAAACCAGTGCACTTTTCCTGGTGTATGCACCGACGTCGGTGCGTCGTGGTCTTATAAATGCACTGCCCAAAAAGTATAAAACACCGTACGGTGCTCTATGGAAACAAGGAGCATTGGTGCATTACATGTTAACCGCCACACTGATTAAAACAAACAAAATAATAAAAATCGTCTAGTGTTAGTTTTTGTAGCATATGGTGTCGTGGAGGGGGCGGTGCAACCTATTCTTATAAATGCCCCGCGCAAACAAGGGACCACCGTACGATGCTTCCTTTCAACTAGGAGAGCCGGTGCGTTATATGTTACATGGTGCATCGATTAACACCAAATAAAAAATATTTTTTTCCAAACAGTAAGTGAGCGGTGCGCTATAATGAAATAGCGCACCGATGCCCTATTTTACATGGCGCATAGATTAAAAAAAAATTGTTTTTAATTTTTTTATCAAATAGTACGTGCCCAGTGCACTGGGATAAGCCAATGCACCAGTGCGCTAGGTTACGCAGGGTGCACCGATTAAAAAAATTCTGTTTTTTTTTTTTTTTTTTAATTCACGCAAGAGCCGATATGGATTGGGATCCAACTATGCAAGTCGTCCCATGGGTTGGATGTCATATGCCTATATATATCGACACAAAACCTATAAATCGAAAATGAAAAGCCCTAATTCTGAAATGACAAAAACAGGAAGAAGCAAGGGCAGAAACAAAAATAATTAAGGGTTTAGGGTAAAAATGGATTTTTTTTTCTTTTTCTATTATTTAAATTTTTTTTTTTATAAATTTTTTTTATTTATTTTTGCTGAAAATGAACAAAAAATTGAACTTTTTTACTTACTGCGTAAAATATACTGCAGAAAATAAATTAAAATTTAATCACGATATCGTTTGAAATTCTATACTACAGGGTTTGAATCACTATAGCTTTGGAATTGTGATTGTCTGAATATTTTTGTTCGAAAGTATTTCACTGCTCCATAGTGCCCTCGTGCTCTCTTGCTTTGAGTATGTATCGTGCAAATCTCTTGCTGAATTTTTTTACAAAAATAGTGAAATAATGAAAAGTGTTTAGTATTTAAATAATTGTTTTATGAAATTAGAATTTTGAAAATATTTTGCTGCCCATTTTTCAATTTATCACTTTTTTTTTTCACTTAAAAAAAATAAAGTTGCATTTTTTTTATTTGCGACTTTTCGTCACCAGTGTGTCAATTAATAGCACCGCACCGATGCGTAAGTTAATAACACTACACCGGTGCGTAGTAACTAAAACAACACCAGTGCGATTATCTATACATAAGCATCGATAATTACTTTTAGGTGTGTGCGCTAAAATTTATTGTTGATTTTGCTCAAATGCAGGGAGAAAATATCATAATTATATCAAATGGAAAATTCTTCAAAATCCAGCTCGTTCCATAATATTTCTAAAAGTCCATTGCGGAGTTCTCCCTATCCATCTAGAGATGTAATATTTACTTCATATTTTATTTATATTTTCATTATCTAATTGAATTTATGTTTTTTATCCATGTCAATCAGCTTATTAAAATTTATAATGAAGATTCATGCAGATTCAGAATCGAGTTCAGATGCACAAAATAATCAAACAGCTCCAAAAAATCGGAAGCTCTTATCAAGAGTAGCATAAGGCAAGGCGCATTTGGTAGATGAAAATGGACAGCCGCTTGACCTTGCCAATTGTAACAATATTGCATCTTCTAGCCACAATCTAGGGACAATGATTGTAATAATAATTGTTTAGTATATTAATGTAATTATTTCAACGTCAAACAAATTAATTATGCATTGTCAACGTTCTTACTAATTGATTTCATAGAATTTGTACTAATCATGTTCAAATATTTTTTTTGAAATTATTAGGATTATAGTGATGATGAACGACCTACCTACCGTCTTCCGTTGCACTCCACGACATTGGAAAATCGAGAGAAGTCTGAATTAAGAGAAAAAAACAGAGAGGAACGATACCAAGAATGGTTGAATCAACCACTGATTCAATTCCCGCTACATCCATATTCACCAATTAGGATTGACTATAGCAATAGTAGTTCTTCACAAGCTGGGAATTGAGGCAATCAAATAGAGGTTGGTATGAATAATTACTTAAGGGATACGACTACCATGGATACAATGTTGTTAGATGTGTTCCAAAACGATGATCAACTAGGGAATGATGCTCATATCGCTGACACCTTTTTCGAAAGCCTTAAATTTTCTTCCACCACCCCTCTCTTTGGACCTGGCGGTCAGTCAAATTCTACCTATTTGGGGACAACAATGTTACTGTACAACTTGAAAGCAAATTTTGGCTTGTCGAATGCATGTTTCTCGTAAATTTTGAGGTAAGTTACTCTAAATTCCTCCCTTATATAAATTTGAGAAATGTAATCACACAATGAACATTACAAATGGTCAATTTTATGAACGCTAATAATTATATTGACATTAATGTAAATTTAATATTTTCCATGATTACAAACTACAGGTTATTAAAAGATAAGTTTCTTCCGAGTGATAATGTCTTGCCCGGTAGCTGCGAAGAGGAAAATAAATTGTTGAAAATGTTGGGTGTTGAGTACATATCATATCATGCATGTCCAAATGATTGTATTCTATATAGAGGAGAATATGCAGACAAGAGATATGTCCAAAATGTGCGCATGACAGGTATGATAAATAAAAAAAAGAAGGGTAAATCACGTGGTCCTCCTTTTAAGATATTGAGGCACATGCATATAATCCCAAGGATTCAAAGGCTCTTTCATTGCAAAGAATTAGATATGTTGCAGGGATGGCATGACTCACATAGAAGTGAGTTGGGAGTTATGCGAATCCCAACTGATTCAATAACCATGAAGCATATAGAGGATACATGGCCCAAAAAATTCAAGGATGAAGTACGAAGTCTATGACTTAGCATAGCCATGGATGGTGTCAACCCATATTCCCTCCAGAACACCAACTATTTAGTTTGGCCTATAGTAGTGATCAATAACAATATCCCCTTATGGTAGTTCATGAAGAATGAACATCTTATGTTGGCTCTCATAGTCCTTGGTAGAAGACAAGTGAAGAATATGGATGCCTACTTAAAACCACTGGTAGATGAATTGAAGGAATTATGGGATGGGATAAATGTATATGATGTATCAAGACCCATCAAAATAGAGAGGATTTTTACGTTGTATGGCATATGTGCTTACATGACACATGATTATCCAGGCTTAGGATTTTTCTCTGGTAAATTACATGTTTATTTATTTGTTTATATACGTAACAATCTTCTTTCACATATTAGCTATTTAATTAGTTGTAATTGTTTTGATATTCATGATATTCTTTAACGTGCCATGCATATAATTGTATACAATAATCTTACAGGTCTTGTAACAAAAGGGTATTTTGGATGTAAATGTTGCAGTGGACCTTCTCTAAAAGCTAGATGGTCCAAGAAGCCAGTGTATGATTTCTCCTGGGCATTCCTCCCAGAAGAACACCCTTACATAAGAGCAAAATCCACTTTCAATGGTAAAAGAGAGAGAACCCAAAGACCTCCAATAATGACACCAAATTAATGGCTTAAAGAATATGAGAGAGAGAAGGAGAAGGTGTTCATATAAATGTTCGATTCAAATGGGGAGCCTATGTTCGATGATTCAGAATTCTTCGACACCCATGTTGAGAAATTTCCCATTAGGATGAAAAGGAAATATATCTTTTATAACCTCCCATATTGGGAGCATCTTAAGATTACCAACTTATTAGATCCCATGCATATATTTAAAAATGTTCCATCTTCTTTATGGAGGCACGTTTCATCGAAACAAAGTGACACATTGGCTGTTAGGAAAGATCTCATTACTTTGAAAACTAAAAAGAAACATTGGCCAAGACAATTAGAAAGTACAGGATCAGAGGTAGGCACTGGTCCCTCTAATTCATGGTATTTAAAAGAAGGTGTTGTCCCATGGATTTTTAAAAAATATGATCTTTATTTTGCAAAGGAAGGTATAATGGGTGTGAGGGTGCCATCTTCATACAAGTCTTCACTATGGCACTGCTTCACCATGGATGACCATTTGTCGGGGTTGAAATCGCATGACCATTTGAATCTTCTACGAGCACGTATAATTCGAAAAGCATGATTTTATTATTTGTTATATTAATAAATTTTATCCCATGCAGGGATCATAAAACATAACTAATTTTGTATAATATTTCACGTCTTTATAACTTTGTAGTGTGATTATCCTTTGTTCGTGTGTGGGTGTGTGAAACATGAATTCCCTCAAGACCTAGGACGTGCCATATCTAAATTATTTGCATTTTTACGTTGGATCACGTCAAAGGAGATTCATGTGGCTAGCATTCCATGGTGGCGTCAAGAGATAGTTGAGATTGTTTGTATGTTTGAGAAGGAACTACTGATGAGTTTCATGGAGTTGTAGGTTCATATTCTAATCCACCTAGTAGATGAGGTTGAATTAGTTGGGGTGGTTTCTTGTTGTTGGATTTTCTTCTTAGAGAGGCACACGAAGAAATTGAAAGGTTTTGTTCGATAAAGGGAAAAAACCGAGGGGTCTATGGCAGAGGGGTACACATTGTATAAGTCTTTCTATTATGCCAATGAGTACATCAAGCAGATTGACAACAGACTAGGTGCGGTCATTTGGGACGATGAAAGGGATGAAGACAAAAAATAAGGGGAGTTGCTCCAAACAAATGGAAAAAAGCGCTTGATAAAAAGTAAGCGACTTATAATTTTTCAAATTTACACAAAGTAAATATTCATATTGAACTTCGATATAATGTATATTTTGATCTCTATGTACTATATAATGTTGGTTTGATTTCATCAACAAATGCAGAAATTGAAGCAATTAATAAATTCGTTCTTTACAATTCTGAAGCGACACAACTGTGGGCCGCATTGCACAAACAAAAGAGGATGAAATGGGATAGTGATAGGAAAAAATTCATACGGTTGAATGGTAGAAGTGTGCCTTATCCTGATCATTTAAAAGAAAATCTACCAAAAATATGCCCCAACAGTTGGGTTGCTGACCAGGTCACTGAGAAATACGGTACAACTGGTCGTTACCTGCGTGGTGAAGAGGATGCATTAAACGTAGGGATTGGGTGCAACAACTCGGTAATAATCTATTTAATTTATATGATGCGTCGCTGCTCATGTACTGTCAACATGCTGTGTCTCGACCACACCTATAATGTCAAAGGGCCCTCCTCAACTGCGTAACTAAGCTCGTAGCTCCTACGACATGCCGCATTAGGCTAAACATGTCACGTGACATGCCTGCCATGGAAAATTTTAGGGGCTAATATTCGCAAGTGGACTAATTTTCCATGATTTTTCCAAAAAAATGATTCGCCAATTTCCATTTTTTATAATATTTATTTGCCCAAATTTTACAATATAAAATTATTTTACCTCAAAAATCGCCAACATTATTTAGAGAGTATATATAAAATAATTATAAATTTGAATAATTTTATAAATACATCAATAAACATTTTACAATTTGCATATTAGGGACTAGTGATATTCACCAATGTTTTTAAACTTCAAGATAATTTTCGATCCTTAAAATTTTCCCATGATGCCTCTCCACATCTGTACCAACCTAGCATCGACCTGTATATCTCTCATAGTGGCGGGCTTGACTCCTGCCTCAACAAACAATGCACAAAGTTGGTCACCCAACTCCATCCTCAATCTACTGTCAAGCCTATGCCTAGAAAAAGGCGGTACTGACGCACCATGAGGAGCAGGTCTATCTGCACCGACCTCATGATCCTCGACATCTGCCATATCCTGATCGTCATCAGGATCCACACCTGGATCATTTAGTGGCGCTGGCATATCATCATCATCAAAAGACCCAATGTTTTGAAAATATATATAAGTACACAACAATAATTAGACAATTTCATTAAACAATTTAATAAAAACAAGTTAAAGAACATGCTAGAATAAATTTAAATAAAACAATAATATTACCTCTATCATCCGGCGACTCATCATCTATGAAGAGGATGTTTGCACACCCTCACCAATCCAAACCAGCATAAGGACAGGGGACCATAATGAAGGGATCCTCATCAACACTGGCTAGAAACTCCAGTGCATCATGCGATATCCTTGCGGAAAACTCAAACTCGCTCCTCTTGGGCATCATCTATCCCCACATGTGCATCCGTACATGAAACATCGACCTACGAGGTTGCCGAAAAAAAGTAGGCCTCATCTTTGGAAACCTCTCAAAAAATAAACAAAAATAGATCTGAAGAGAAAGGGAAGTTGACCCTCCCTTATGCATGAGTACGACATCTCTCTAAAGCTGTACAGTTGCCGCAAAAAAATGGCAGACCACCTCACAAGTCGTGGCTCCTGTACTAAAGAATCAACATAAAAAATAAGTGGGAAACTAATGCATTTCCCGTCATTGGTGTTGTGTGAAATGGTCGAAATCAGAAGTGAGAGGCACCTCACCTCCTCACTACCAAATGAAGCAATACGTAACTGACCTCCGGAGACTTGAAAATCTTAAGGAGACAATATATCCGCGCTAATGTATCTTTGGGAGTACACCAAACGACTTACTGCTACCAACTGGAACCTCTAGGAATGAGGGAAAATCCACCCCTCCCCTCTATAGGCCAGTAATGAAATAGATTTCCTCCTCAGTGGGCGCGTACCACTGGTTAGGACCAACTCAGAAAGCCTGTAGGTGGGCATTCCACCTGCATATAAGATGTCACAAAAAAACACCATGGCCCTTTAGGGATGTAGCCTCCTCATAGAACTTGAGGAGGCCTACCTACCTTAGGAGCCCCTGGGTAGGTGCTGTAATAGGGCGAGGGTACACATCTCTCTCCCTTTCTTGTGCCTCCCATAGGCGAACCATGTTATACTGGTCCGCTTGTTATTGTTGTTGTTCCCTCTCTTCTATCCTTTCACGTCGCTGAATGATTGACACATTAAATAATTTTTTTTGATAAATGAGACACGTATTTAGGAATATACATATATAATTTTTTTTGAAAAAAAAAACAGTCAGTGCACCACAAAAAACAGGCATGCACCAGTAATGATGCATCTTTTTTTTGTCGCGCACCAGAGGCGATGCACCAAAAAATTTGCAGCGCACCGGAGGTGGTGCACGTGCAAATTTTCAGCGCTCCGCCCTCATAGCATTGTTCCAAAGTCAACGATGCGGTGGTATAATAGATCACACATTGACTATGGACCAGTGTTGGGAGGGTGGTGTGTTGACCAAACTATACGCCCTGGGGCGTATAGTTTGGTCAGCCAAACTATACGCCTTGGGGCGTATAGTTTGGTCAGCGCACCGCCCTCTTGACATCACTGCGTAGTGCACCGTTGACCACGATCGCACCATTGACCATGTTGAATTACCGGAATGCAGTGCACTGACAAAATTACCTGCCCCGGGGCGGATATTTCCATCAACGCATAGAATTCCCGCTATTCGATAGGGTCAATGGTGCAACTAGGTAACTGACCACACCGCACTTTTTTTAAATTTAAAAAATCACGGAGTGTCATTTCGGTACCGCCCCGGAACCAGTGCGGATACTGTTAGCACTGGTCGCGGTGCGACCTATAAATTTAAAGGTAGCACCGTGAACCGGTGCGAGCCGAATGGCTCGAGCGCATAACGCGAGATTTTTATTTTTTATTTTAAAATAAGGTGAATTTTAAGCTATTTTACAAAACTAATCCGCTAAAAGGTTTAATTATGGAAAAACAAGGAAAATACCTGTACATTTGGCTGTCGAGGAGGCATATTGGCTGTAGAATTTGCAAAACGAAAATTTCCCACCATTTTGAAAAATTCAAAATGGAGATGGTGGGTAATGGACAGCAGCAGTGCGTGCAATGGGAGAATCGATGGCAGGGTGCCTCACACAAGGTAAAGTTGCACCAGTGCTTGAGAGGTCTGGAGCACTGAAAAGTGAAAAATGGAGATTTTTTGCCGTAATTTTTTTATTATTTAACCCTATTCCAGTGTGCAGGTTTTATAGGCGCACCGGTGATGTTTTTTAATACCGCACCACGTTGTTTTAGTTTTTGCGCGGGGTTTTAGGACGCACCGGGCAGGTTTGTACTGAGCACATGGTGTCTCGATGTGCCAATTTTTTGTGCGTACCAGTGCTGTCTCTAGTTGAACGCACCAGTGTGGTTTAGGATGATAAACACACCAGAAGAAAAAAATCCGCAAAAACTTGCCCTGCCAACTTCCTCTAGTAACCTCCACTACAAACGGATGTCTGAGGTATTTTTATAAGGGGTTCAACAAAAACATCTGCTAGAGGGTTTTTTCCTTGTAGTGTATAGAAATTCCAACTCAACCTTGAGGTGCATCCGATTTAAAGAACAATAGTATATGTCACTTTTCTTCAACCAAATACACAATTCAACCCAAGAAAATAAACACCGAACACATTTTCTTCAACTTTCAAGGAAAAAGGGAAATAGTTTCCATATCTTAGGGCACACTTTCCAACACTAAAACAGATTTGAAAATCACTTGTTACAATAGAGTTATTATGGCCATAAATCTCCCTACTTCTATAAATTTGTCAATTCACTTAACATAATCTTCTCCTTATGTAAAATCAACATGCATAACTAGCAGTAGAAACAACTCAATCAACATGAGAACATAAGTCAAAATAAGATCTGTAATTACACAAAGTTTAGACAATGAAGCATGCTTCATATCTACTTTAAATGAAGTTATAAGTACATACCAACAACTTGATACAAGCTTGTACACGTGTTGTTATCCAAAACACTAGTTAGGGAATTTCATATATTAGCAAAAACTAGCCTCCTGGCTTAGGGGATCAATTGATCAGTTGCCTCCAAAAGATACATGAAAAGCAATGATGCACATTGGCAAGTCTTGTTTGGCACAACATCACATACGTATAAAAGAGAAGACAAGATAGTCTCACAATATCTTCCCCACATCAAGTACTTCAAGTAGCATTAGTGTTATTTAATGCCTCAAAAACTTAGCCTTATTCCCTTAAAAGAACCTCAAACACAAGTTATTACTTTAGTACTCTAGGGTTCTGCCAAACCCTAGATTACACAAGTGTAAAAAAAGAAGACAAGGCATTCTTCCACTATTTTCTCCACATGAAGCATTCCAAGTAGCATTAGGGTTACTGAATGTCTCAAAACCTTAGTCTTATTCTCTTACCAAAACCATGGGAACAAGGGATTGCTTTGCTCCTCTATGGTTTCTCCAAAATTGGACCTTTTCTTGTCTTCTTAAAGTAGATTGGAATCTAGTCTTCTTCTTGAATCAACTCAAGAGATTTAGAGCTCATGAAAAGAAACTATACACATAAATTATGCACAATGGAAAGTCCTCTTTGGCACATACACTTGCATCACACAAGTCTACAAGATAAAACAAGATAGTCTCGCACTATCTTCCGCACATCAACTACTTTGAGTAGCATTAGGGCTATTGAATGCCTCAAAACCTTACCATTCTTCACATAAAAGACCCTTAAACAAAAGTGCTTCCTTTGGTACTCTATGGTTCTCCCAAACCCTATCTTACACAAGTGTACAAATATAAGACAAGATAGTTTCCCACTATTTTCTCCACATAAAGCATTCCAAGTAGCATTAGGGCTACTGAATGCCTCAAAGCCTTAGTCATATTCTCTTACAAAAAATGTGAGAACAAGGGATTTCTTTTCTCTTATAGGGTTTTTCAAGAACTTTAGCACTCAAGACAGAGAGAAAAGTACAATGAAGAAGAGTATATATGTAAGAGAGTTTTCTTTACGTATGGCATCTCTAATATAAGCAATTTATCAACTTGATGAATGAAAATATTCCCCTCCCTTTATTTATATGAAAGGTAAGGGAGGCCAATAACAAAGTGGATAACGTTCCCAACGTTCAACCATAATTACTACATAACTACTTCAAGTATCACTAGGGCTATTTAATGCCTCAAAATTTTACCATTATTCCCTTAAAAGAACCTTAAACAGAAGTGCTTCCTTTGGTACTCTACGATTCTCCAAAACCCTAGCTTACACAAGTGTACAAAGATAAGACAATATAGTTTTCCACTATTGTCTCCACATCAAGCATTCCAAGCAGCATTACGGCTACTGAATGCCTCAAAACCTTAGTCCTCTTCTCTTACAAAAACCATGAGAACAAGGGCCTGCTTTTCTCCTCTAGGGTTTCTCAAGAAATTTAGTACAAGACTAAGAGAAAAGTAAAATGAATAAGTGTATATATGTAAGAGAGTCTGATTTACGTATGACATCTCTAATATAAGTAAATGATCAACCTGATGAATGAAAATATTTCCCTCCCTTTATTTATATGAAAGGTGAGAGAGGTCAATAACAAAGTGGATAATATACAAAAGTATGGGCTTCTTAAGCCACTTGTAAAAATACTAGGGGCATGAGCCCTTCAAATTATGTGACACTCCATCTCCTAGTTGTAACATCCTACCTTCTAAAGCCCTTCAACAATGAATTATTTATCATTCATGTAGGTTGGATAAACAAAGCTTTAATTTATACACCTATCCTCATATCAAAGTCAAGTTGACTCCATTCAAAATCAACTTGAAATTAACAAAACATATGTATGTATAGGTCTTCCCATTGTTTGTTTCCACTACTCATACTTATCCATATATATTACAAACCTCTTATATATGAAGCTTCTTAACTCGGCCTGCTGAGACGGAAATAATATCCAACGATTTTTGCTCAGGGCCGTGCTAAAATAAATTAGTACTGGTGTTATCACTCAAAAAATTAAAACATAATTTTGACAAAGTTAGATAGGTTCATGTGTCAAAATAGTGTTGTAGGATTCATTTTTAAGTTTGGTCAAGGGAAATATTAAATTTTTATGGTTTAAGTTCACTCTAAGGTCTAAACCGACCCATATTCAAACTCCTTCATGTCACATCATTCATCATTCTTCGATTCATTTGATTTTCCAAAGTTTTTTGTACCAAAAATTCCAAATTAGCCAAGAAACCACAGTTTTGTAGCGCATTAAACTGTAAAAAGTCACTTTTTGCTACGAAACTGGCTAATAGTTTCGTAGCAAATATGAAGCAAAACTCTATTTTCTGACTTTGAGAAGTCAACTTAAAAGGCGGTTTTTGAGCCACCGAAAACGAATTTTGGAAATATTAAAGAGGTTTTTATTCATAATAGAACTAACTACAAAAACCTCTCTTAGTTTATTCAAATTCATTAGGAGGTGGTAGAAATTCATAAATTACAATGCGTTACAAAACTGCTTTTACGAAACTGTCCCGTACATGATTGTTTAGAAGTCAACTTCAAGTTCAGTTTCTGGCCAAAATAATTTTTTTTTTGGAATTCTGAAAGAGGTTTGTCTTCATAAAATCCCCAGATACAAAAACCTCTCTCAAGTTTCTCACAGGTGTTATCAGTTGGGAGATACAATGATTTCATTGAAGCCTTATTTTTAGAAACAAAGTTTTTCCTGTTTCACACATGTTTTTTCAAATGTAGTTTTTCAAGACATAATGACATACAAAAAAATCCTTAATTTTCCAAAACTAAATCATGGATTATGAGATATAGGATCTGTTCCATGACCTATTTTTCAGGAAAAAACAGGAAAAATCTGCAAGGATGTCTTAAATATGAAAGAAGAGGTTGACATTTCAAGGAGCCTAAAGTGAGTTAGTTTATGGTTAATGGAGGATGAAGACATGTTAGTTACATGTTTTTTGCACTTACAAACTTTCATTTTCCAAAATTATGAAAAAATATGCATTTTCAGCAGTTTCATAGCGCCTCCAGGCTTAAAAAGCAGAAAACTGCTAGGAAACTGCTGTAGTTGTGTTTTTGCTTCTTTTGATCAATGTTAAAGGTGTTAAGGGCTGAGTTAAGGGTTAAAATTTTTATGAGAGATGTGTTTAAGGGTGATAAAGATTATGCAAGAGGAAAGAGTCAAAATTTTTGGGGATAAAGGCTTGTAAGGCAACTACAAAAAGCGCTACGAAACTGCTGTATTTTCGTAGCACAATGTACTTTATCTTTTGGAGTAGCCTTTAAAGCGGTTTTTGAACAGCTGGAGGATATGAAAGAGTCATTGACTATGTCAAGCCATGATTAAACATTCAATACCACAAATTATAGATCAAATGATAGCCAGAATGCTCAAAGAAGAAAAAACGATCATTTGCCTAAAAAATAGGGTATTATTTCCTATTTTTGAGGAGGTCAGCTAAGTTGTCATGAAGAAATGAATGCCATTATCCAAATTAGACTATGTGATGACATACTTGTCAATGATGTAATTTAAAGTAGATAAGGTTGTTAAGGATAGTAATGAAGAGTTTGAGTCCTAGTTGAAATAGGACTGTCAAGTAGGATAGGTGTCTGTTTATCATAAATTTGATGTTTTATGGTTATGCAAGGTGTCAGTAGGAAAAAATTCGATGTATCTAGCCTAGAGGCAGTCATATGATGATGTAACATGTATGTTAAAGGCCATTGGGTCGAATTAGAAAATGGTTGGTGACTTTTTGGCAAAACTGCAGCTTTATGTAATTGACTGTGATCAATAATACAAAGGGGTTTTCTTCTTGACAGACCTGAGATTCTCATGGGGTTTTAATGTTTCATTGATCTACATATTATGTTTGACTACTTGCAGTAGATCTCATTGCTATTACTCAGAATTCATAACCCTATTCTCTAACTTCCTTTAGTAATGATATTACTGTGTTTTTCTGTGGTTTATGAGTGAAGTGCCTTTGAACCACTAGCAGTAGATTTCATTTCAATTACTCAGAATTCATAACTCTGTGCTCTGAATTCCTTTAGTAATGAAATCACTATGTTGACCTATGTTCTTGAGTGAATTGTCTTTGTTAAAGACCCCTATTTTCCTCAGCTTCCATGTCAAGAAACCTTGCCACTGAACCTGCTGATTTGTTGACTCCATAAGCCCAATGGTAGTATTAGTATTCATCTTTTCAACCTGAAAACATACAAAACCAAGACACAATTCATAGAGTTAGCTATCTATCTTTATCATTAATCCTTGAGAGAGCCCTCTCACGCTGAGGAGGCTAAGCCTCAGTCACAAGATTGGTTTGAAATAGTTACACTGAAGTTGTCTGATCAACAGTCAATCATGTACGATTTTGGTGATAACATTTTGGCACCATTGCTGGGGACCGAAGGTGTAAATTTTCCTTTGGAAGAATGAAAAAGTCTTAGCTCTATGGTCTGAGAGCAGAAGACACTTAGGCACATATTGGTTGTATTTCTACTCTGGTGACTCCACACATCAAATAAAAAATTGGAAGGTGACTCCACTGCTTGAATATCAGTATCTTGATGAAGTTTCAAGATGAGTTCCATTGCAAGAATAAATACCAGGTATGCTCCTATGAATCGGTCTCACATCCCTGTTTTTCCAAATCCTATGCCAAATGTTGAATGGTTAACTGATCTTCCTTTATTTAAATATGGAAAGAAAGAAAATGCTGCTCTTCATTTGGTTAGATTCCATATGCATGTACACAGACTTAAGGTTCAGTTCCCTGAGGATTTTCTCATGAAGATGTTTATGGCCACGTTATAAGGAAAAGCATGGTCTTGGTATGAAATATTGCCAAATGGTTCATTATATTCTCTTACTGATTTCCATGTTTCATTTTATGAGATGTATGAAGAGTATCATCCCTCCTTATTGCTGGTCAAATACTGCTGTAAACATTGTGTGAGTTTTATTAAATATTTGGAGAATTTTTATGAAGATGATGAGTACATGGATGAGGAAATTTTAGAGGCCCTTCATGACAACCCATTTCATCACCAAGAAGAAAGGATAACCTCTCCCTTGGATGAAAATGAAACCCAACAGGAGCTTATTTATGAAAATCATGTTACATCCTCTGGGTTTGATGAAAATTTGTAGCAGACTTGTCAGTGCTTTGATCATCAGGAGCATGAGAATCATTTCAAACAACAAGAGGAAATATTGGAAGATAATTGCTACAATCCTTAGGTAAAGGACAAAGTTTATTATTCATGTCATTTCTTGCATCAACCTACATCAAATAATGATCACACTAATGAAGAAGTGGGTGAAAATATTTCTTTATCCTTGTCTTCTAATCCGAAGTCATTTGAGTGCAAGTCAGAAGATAAGATTCAAGTTTTGGATGAATTTGCTAAGAATATTGGGAAAGACATTGAAGTTTTAGAAGGTCAAAGTCAATCTTATAATATTCATGATCAAGATCAGTCTTTTCAAAAGCTTTTTGTGCCTCAATATAAAGAGAGGGTGTTGTTACCTTTCTCTTTTGAGATTGAAGAAAAAAAAACTGTTTTTGAAAATCAGTTTGAACAACAGTTTGATAGCACACAATTGAAATCTCGTGTGGCTGAGAAAAGCATATATGAGTTGTCCAAATTTGTAGAATTTCTTGAGGATTATCAAACATATCATGTCTTATTTGATCCTATAGTTGACTACATGGAAGAGTTCTACAGTTTAGGTTTCCAGTTATATTTTCATTTTGAAGATCATATATATTTTATGTTGCCTTGGTCATCTCAATATCAAGCTTATTTTTGGTTCAAGTGCAATCAAGAGGTTCAAATGTCAGATCAGATCAATGACTGGCTTCATTGGAAGTTTCATGTTACTTGAATTAAAAATGGAGATTGCAACTGTTAGGGTATGTAGGAGTGTGTGAATAAGCTCAAAGTTGAATGAGAATGTTTTCAGTTGGTACAAGTTGGTTTTCCAGCATTAATTATTAAGCTTGAGCCCAAGGAGAAGGCCATAAGAGCTTGGCTATTTTTTCATAAATTTCAGAGTTTCTATTTCCAAGAAGATGGATGGCACTGAAACTACTGGTTCTTTGGTGTACCACAGGGGCACACCATCCCAAGTGGAGCCACTGTTATCACTCAAAAAATTCAAACATCATTTTGAAAAATTTAGATCGGTTCATGTGTCAAAATAGGGTTGTAGTATTCATTTTTATGTTTGGTCAAGGGAAATATTAAATTTTTATGGTTTAAGTTCACTCTAAGGTCTAAACCCACCCATATTCAAACACATCATTCATCATTCTCCGATTCATTTAATTTTCCGAAGTTTTTGGTACCAAAAATGCCAAATTAGCCAAGAAACCACGGCTTTGTAGTGCATTACACTATAAAAAGTCTCTTTTTGCTACGAAACTGGCTAATAGTTTTGTAGCGAGTATGAAGCAAACCTCTATTTTCTGACTTTGAGAAGTCAACTTCAAAGGTGGTTTCTGAGAAATTGAAAACGAATTGTGTAAATATGAAAGAGGTTTTTCTTCATAACAGACATAGATAGAAAAACCTCTCTCATTTTCTTCAAATTCATTAGGAGTTTGCAGAAATTGATAAATTAAAATGTGCTACCAAACTGTTGTTACGAAACTGTCCTATACATGACTGTTTAGCGGTCAACTTCAAGTTCAGTTTCTGGCCACATGAAAAAGTGTTTTGGAATTATGAAATAGGTTTATCTTCATCATAGCCCCATCTATAAAAAAATCTCTCAAGTTTCTCACAAGTGTTATCAGTTTGGAGATACAATGATTTCATTGAAGCCCTATTTTCAGAAATAGATTTTTTCCTGTTTTACACATGTTTTTCAAATGTAGTTTCTGGACAGCAGGAGATGTGTTTAAAATAAAAAAGAGAGGTTTTTATTCAAGACATAATTAAATACAAAAAATTCCTTCATTTTCTCAAACCACATCATGGATTAGGAGATATAGGCTCTGTTCCAAGACCTATTTTTAGGGAAAAAACATGAAAAATCTGCAAGGATGTCTTAAATATGAAAGAAGAGATTGACACTTCAAGGAGCCTAAAGTGAGTTGGTTTATGGTTAATGGAGGATGAAGACATGTTATTTACAGGTTTTTGGCACTTACATACTTTCATTTTCCAAAATTATGAAAAAATCTTAATTTTCAGCAGTTTTGTAGCGCCCCCACGCTTAAAAAGAAGAAAAGCGCTAAGAAAATGTTGTAGCTGTGTTTTTGCTTCTTTTGATCAGTGTTAAAGGTGTTAAGGGCTTAAAATGTTATGAGATATGTGTTGAAGGGTGATAAATATTATGCAAGAGGAAAGAGTCAGAATTTTTGAGGATAAAGGCTTGTAAGGCATCGCTACAAAAAGCGCTACGAAACTGCTGTATTTTCATAGCACAATGTATTTATCTTTTGGAGCAACATTTCAAGCGGTTTTTGAACAGCTGGAGGATATGAAAGAGTCATGGAATATTTCAAGCCATGATTAAATTTTCAAGACCATGAATTAGAGATCAAATGATAGCCAGAATGCTCAAAGAAGAAAAAAAGATCCTTTGCCTAAAAAACAGGGTATGTTTCCTATTTTTGAGGAGGTTAGCTAAGTGGTCATGAGGAAATGAGTGCCATTATCCAAATTCGACCATGTTATGACATAATTGTAAATGATTTAATTTCAAGTAGATAAGGTTGTTAAGGATAGTAATGAAGAGTTTGAGTCCTAGTTGGAATAGGACTGTCAAGTAGGATAGGCGTCTGTTTGTCATAAATTTGATGTTTTATGGTTATGAAAGGTGTCAGTAGGAAAAAATTCGATGTATCTAGCCTAGAGGTAGATCATATGATGATGTAAAATTTCTATTAAATGCCATTGGGTCGAATTAGCAAAGGGTTGGAGACTTTTTGGCAAAACTACAGCTTTATGTAATTGACTATGATCAGTAATACAAAGAGGTTTTCTTCTTGACAAACCTGAGATTCTCATGGGGTTTTATTGTTTTATTGATATACATATTATGTTTAACTACTTGTAGTAGATCTCATTTCTATTAATCAGAATTCATAACCCTATTCTCTAACTTCCTTTAGTAATGAGATGACTGTGTTTTATGAGTGAATTGCCTTTGAACCACTAGTAGTAGATTTCATTTCTATTACTTAGAATTCATAACTTTATGCTTTGACTTCCCTTAGTAATGAAATGATAGCGTTGACCTATTTTCTTGAGTGAATTGTCTTTGTTAAAGACCCATATTTTCCTTAGCTTCCATGTCAAGAAACCTTGCCACTGAAACTACTGATTTGTTGACTCCATAAGCCCAATGGTAGTATTAGCCTTCATCTTTTCAACCTGCAAACATACAAAACCAAGACACAATTCATGGAGTTATCCATCTATCTTTATCATTAATCAATATCATTAACCCTTGAGAGAGCCCTCTCAGGTTGAGGAGGCTAAGCCTCAGTCACAATATTGGTTTGAAATAGTTACACTGAAGTTGTCTGATCAGAAGCCAATCAGATACGATTTTGGTGATAACAACTGGCACATCAAGGTCTCAGTTTCTAACTACAATTGCATCATCCAAGGTTTCTCACACAAGTTTTGCACATGAAATATATGTGCCTTTTCTAGAGGAGGATGGAAAGTCATCATTTAGGTAAAGCATTTAATGGCAACCAATTTTGCATGATATGCATCATGAGTGCTTTGCAACTTGTTCATACTCTTCGAGCTTTAATATGAACCAAACATTTCTAAACCAACAAAACATCACTACTGTCAGATGATACCTAGGCAGATTTGGGCCAGTTTAGATGTCTCAAGTTTGCTGATTATTAATTTGCCAAAATGCTCCCACACCAGGGAAATACAAGGAAGGACTTAATATCATTCTGAAATAGTATTATTTATTAAATCCAAAAAATGGAAAAGGAGGCGGAGACAACTATTTTTTCACTTAGCTTTTATTGTTTGTGTGGAGACAAATAATTATTAAATTAATTATCTATCACATTGCACTAGACATATATGCCTCAATTAGAGAAATTCAAAGTCCTTTTGAGTTGGATTACCAACAATAACTTACTGACTGGGTGTTGTACTCATTTTTTAGCCTTTTTTTAACTTTCTTTCTAGAAAGTTTTTTCTTAGTTAGATACACTTATAAATGTTTATAAACATGTGAGATATCTGAAAGGAGTTTCTATCCATTGCAATCAAAGTTGTTTTCTCACAATTCGTTTCCATTCTTTCAAAAAACAATTATAATATTTGTTATCTATATGCTACAAAACTCAAGACAATACTTAGATACCATGCATGTTTCTTTTAGATTTGAATTTATGGTGGCATATTTTGAGTTATCTTTGGTAGTTGTGGTTGAACCAAACCAAGAGGATGCTAAATATTATGCTAGACAAAATGGTCTAAATGAAGATTTCAAAGAATTGTGTTTGGAACCTAAAATGAGAAGTTCCATACTCAATAAATTGAGCATTGCTGCTAAAAAAAAAATGGATACACTATATGTTCATCACATGTGCCAATACACTCTCTTTTCATAGACCCATCACATCCTTGTAATTAGGAAATTTTATGGGCTTTCTATGCTTCAGTTTACCTACATTAAATAACTTATAGCTCGAAGGGTTTGTTCACATTCATGACATCCATTTAGATCCTCAACTATTCAACGTGGAAAGAGATCTAATGTCACCTACTTTGAAGAAAATTATACCCTAACTATTGAAGCATTTTCAAGTAAATGTTAAGATAATTCTCTCCATTTTTAACATAATAGATCCATAACAAGAATAATAATATAGACTTACAAATGGAGAGAATTATTTCTATTTTGATGTTTTCAAATAATTCATTGAGGCACAAAGGTACTTGAAAATCAATAGAATTCAAATTTAAAAGATAATAAGAACAACATAGAGCTTGGTATTTATGTGCTGACATAGTTTTTGAAATTAAATTCCAATGAATAAATAATATAGATCCAAATCTTTTAGTCTCTACATGGAGGGAGATGGGAGATTTTCAAAGAAACAAACAAAATCTAGATCTCTCTAATTTATGTATGACAGAAATAAAACATGTGTTTAATACAGGTTTGTGACAGGTTTTGGGGTGCTCGTTTAACCCCAAGACTCCGTGAAAAACTAACCAATTCACTAAATTACCCCCCAAATTAGTACTAAGCTTCTCTATCTAAATACTGTATTAGTAACTAATGTCTCTTGGAAGCTTTCTCATTTATTTCAGCTTGCATTAGTAACTAATATCTCTTGGAAATTGAAAAGTGAAATAGTATGTGTTGGTTAATTTGATTCAAATACTAGGGAAAATTGGGCCTTATAGAGTGAGGGGCTTGGCTGTAATGCAAACCTAGAAACCTAGAAAAAATATATGAATAATGACCCTAATATAGTTGTGAAGGGAATTGGTATTTATTTTTGTTAAGGGATGCCAATTCATTAGAATTTTGATTGCAACAAGATCATGAATAAGCGGATGAACCCAACCGATGGTTTTGTATATATTGGACTTTAAATTGATTTGTGGGTGTCTATGGTGGCATCAATTTTTGTGCCCAGTCCAAACTCAATTGAAGCTTATTAATATTGTATGCAATATTATGTCCCCTCGAAAGTTCAAAGATCCTTGTTCGTGTTCAGTTGATATTTTTTTCCCTCACAGGCCTTTATATTTGAAAAAAAAAGCTGTTCATTATATTATTCTACTAACCATAGCTGACGAATTTTATTGAGTTATCATAACACATAGCTCAAAAAAAAAAAAATCTATTTTTGGTTATTTGTTGTCATGAAATCTATATATCTTTGAATATCTATGATATCAGATGAACACGTAAATATTATTGATGTTTACAGTAACAATAAAGAAAAGAAAAGAAAGAATATATGACTAACCCTTCCAACTTCCTTTGCTATTCTACCCTTTTAGAAAGCTACAAGAAAGGAACTTCTAGGGAAGCTCAGAATATTCAACCTTAATATTTACAAACAAGATGACATGTAATCTTTATTTCCTTGTTATAAATTTGGCCTCGATGAAAGTTAATTTACAAGGAACTTCCTTGGTCATGACTGACCATACCTAGTTTAACATAAAATATATGAAAATATCCCTAACAACTAATGATTCCCATAGACAAATTTGGGAATGGTTTCTTAAGAATAACAAGAAGGAAATCTAACATAAAGGAAACTTACCACATAGTTTGATGGTCACTTCAAACTGTAACTACTTGCAAGCCTAACCTAATAGCCTAACCTATGCCTCTTGTGTTGGAAATCCAAATTCTAGCTTTTTCTTTATGTATTTTATGTTTAAGGAGGAGTATGAAGAGCATTCCCTTTGCTTTGTTATTATCGACTTAAAAGGCTGACTACACCTTGTTAGTGCCACCTTACTTTTTACCTTTTGAGCTTTTACCCTTTTACTCATTACCTTTTACCAAAATTTTTAATTTAGCACAATGATTATTTTGATGCATACATATCCAAACTTTTAATGTGTTATTAGACCAATTTAAACCATTTTGACTGAAAGTACTGTATGTGCTGGAAAATGATTTCTAGTGCTCCTACAGGTGCTGGAAAATGATTTTCTAGCACCTACAGGAGTACTGGAAACCATTTTCTAATACATCTCCCTATGAATCTTATATGATACCACTCTTAAGCATGATACATACTATTCCTAATGAGATGATAGCAAGCCAATAGCTAGAAACATTGCTTCAATGTCCATGTTTTTCATTGCTTTTTCTTGTCTAGTGCAACCCTTAAGTGCATTTCTTTTTTAAACCTATTCAATAAAAATCATTAGAATTTAAGATTTACATGAAATTATATAGTTGGAGGAGGAGACAAGCTAGGTAATCAGGTGGCTTTCCTGATTTAAATTAGACCATATGACAAGAAAATGAATATTCATAGCTTTTTCTAATCACAATTTGCTTTAGGAGGCTACTCGTCATCGAATGCTAGTGGCACAATTTTAAATTATTAGGTGGTAGAACTGCAGACACAGATGGGTGTGGGAGGCTTGAATAGATCAAAGTTGGTGCATTTATAGGCTACTAGTAGTCTTAGTGTTAGATTGGGAATTACGTGAGACACTATGCTAGGTTCATGGGAAATTGATTCAATATGCCACCTAAAGATATGACACTTGAATTGATGATTGATTAGAAATTCCTAAGGCATGGTAAATATGGTGGAAAATATTTGGTAGAGTGCTTCATGCTTTGGTGCATGTATTTTTCCCCAATAAAAACACACTACACCAAATTCCTATAATTATCTCTTTAAGATAAGGGTTTACACTTTGATGTTAGGGCGCAAGGTCCCTCATACCCATCCTTTATGGATATGAGGGTGGAGCTTATGACCTAAGGAAAGGTTATAATCTCCCACAACCTATTTCCTAATATATAACAACGTGCTTGGCCTTCCAATTCTTCCCATTTCTTATTACCTTTCTGAAGCACCGACACCACCATTTCAAATTATTATTGGGTTTACCGAATGGAAGCTTCAGGTTGCAAAAGGCCTCTCTAGTGACTCGAAAATTTGGTGGAAAACTTTGTGGATTTAGTGAATGTGGTCATATTGATGGGTAACATTTTATACATTTGGTAACTCTTAGAGGGAGTGAAATGAAATATTGTAAAGGAAGAGGACAATTTAAAGGTTGAGGATCTCGCATTATGAGTATATCATTGTTTGGAACTCCTAATCATAATATATTTCATTATACCTTTTCACTTGGGGGGAAATCTATTCATTAACACTCTTAATCTATTTGAATCTACCTTAGTCCTGCTAAAAAGTTCTTAACATGTGATTGTTCATATTTATAAGTGTTATTTGTATGGTAACAATGTTCATTATAACGCCTCTAAAGTTGTCGATGTTTTAATGAAATACCTCATGCATGGGTGATAACTTGAACACATGTGGGCCAAGTCATGTCCTATCATCAAAAAAAATTTCAATCTTGAGGTTACCTATTCAATGCAAGGTCTACAATGATGGCCCATTAGTAATATATGCAAGGAAATCTCGCCTTAAGAATATAGGATCTAACCACACTGCATGAGATTGTAAGAGGGATGCGATTTTCAAGTTCATCAATAGGAAAGAGCACGTGAGAGATGCTGTCATACTTCCATATTGTAGGAACATACACTGGAGGATCAAGGAATCAGAATAATGATGGAAAATTAGTAGTAGTCATTGTGCATAACGAGGTTTAAATTTTAGGGGAAGTGTTGGTCATACACATGAATAATGACTGAGCACTTAGGGATTGGAGTATAAATACAACATCACAACAACACCAAGGGTCCTTAATGTTGAGGCATTTTGCAAACAACCAGACATTCACTTACTGTAGACCTTTACTAGCACACATAGGTATTTATAGCTTTTCGAAATTATAATAGAATAACATATAGTGACCATAGGTCAATTTATCTCCATTACTCTAAAGATTTATAAGTTTTTCTGTTTTGTAGGCATATACTCAAACATTTTCAAATTTTTAATATGGTTCTGTTGAATTGATAGAAGGTCATCTGGGAATTCACCTAAAGGTTTCTTCGTTGAATTCTTAGTCTGCTTGTAAAATTTTTATTGTGTATATGAACAGATAACATAAATCATAAGAGACAAAAAAAACCACATGTTGAATTCAATTTCAATACACCTATGGTCTTATTTTCCGATGAAACCCTTTGCAATGTCTAAAATGTTCTGCAGTAATATTTGTTTTACCATTTTTTTTTTGGTTTTTTTTTTTTGCCCCTTTAATAAATTAAACATTGATAAATTGAACGAGAATGGCTACCCTTATATTATAGTTAATTCAAGATGATGTAATTTTGGTTATCTAGTTTTAGTTTTGTAGATTAATAAACCTATGATTTCTAAACTGTCTATGAAGACCGGAATAAGAGATTTTTATGAAAGAATGAGTTTCAAACGAAGGTCATTAAAGGATTTCTAAAATGTGTTGAGGTTTCCCATTTGTATATAGAATTTTTTGATGTTTTGTATTGTTTAAGTAAAGCAGTTTGGGTGCTAATTTATGGAAAGCAGGTAGTTGTTCTTCAAATTCATCTAATTATACAACTGAATGTGTCATCATTTACAACTTCCTAATATGTTTCCAAATTTTTTTGTAGACATTTAGACATCATGGAAAATAAATAGCAATCAATCATGGCTCTTGAGGTGCAAGACCCTAAAGACAAAGTCTTTTTTTTTTCTAGTAAAGATTTAGTTTGGTCCGAAGTGTCCAAAAAACACATGAATATTGACCGTGTTGCCAAAATTCCCAAAGAAATAATTCATAATCTATAGAAGGAGAGGAATCGAATCCAGATGCTCCATGTTCCTTCATGCATATACAAAGCAAATCCCTAAGCACAAGGGATAGTGCTGCCTTACTATATGAACTGTAAGTATTTTAGAACAACATTGTTTAGATGTTGATATTAATAATGCTTTATAATTTATCAGATGTGGTGACATTTCATAATTTATTTTGTAGTTATCATTGCTCATATGGTTTAGTTGACAAGAGAGAAGAATGGAAAACCAAACCAAGGCATTCATTTTCCAAAAAGAGGGGATGCCAATGTCATTTTATTGTGAAGATTATGGTTTAGGATCCCAACATAGCAGTAATAACATAAAACCTGTATGATCATGAAGATGTGCAAGGATGGCCTTGTCATGGAAAACACAACACTTTAAGTGATTATGTTCCTCAGATGAAGCCAATAATTTCAAAGGACATGATTTCTTATTTAGAAAATTGTGTTTTTCTTCAACTACCAATTGACTCTGTTTTTAAAATGCATATTAAGAAATATCTTGACATAGATGCTACAACCCGAGATAGGGATTTTTTCTTACGTGGAAAAAACATTGTAAATGTCTATAATCGTTTGATGAAAGAAAGTTATCAACAACATAGAAAAGATGAAATGAGTGTGAATCTCTGGTATAAAAAAAACCAAAATGATTTCTTCTTCTATATGAAGCCCTATGGTGGAGAGATCCCTTTTATAGCTGGAATACAAAAAAAATGGATCTTGGAAACTATGGTCAAGTTATCCCACAATATCTTGATAGCCACAGACTCAACATTTAGTACAAACAAATATGGGGTGAGTTTTTTTCCAATGATTGCTTTAATAAAATGGTTTTGGTTATAATTATTCAATATGATTTATGACTTAAAATTAACTTCATTTCATTTAATATGACAATATTAATTGTACGCGCTTGCGGTGTTTGATGAGCGGCAAAGTGGGGTACCAATTGCATAGGTGGCGATGTCACGTAATACATCACAAGATATAGCAGTATGGATGGAAAACCTCATGCATAGGTATTTTCTGCTTCGTCCTGATTCAAAGGTCAATGCCTTCATGGTTGATGATGTTATGGTTGAAATAATTGCTTTGAGGTAACATCAATATTCTTATTTGACATTTCTAGTTGCATTCATTCTAAAAATTTCTCACTCAAAATGAATTAAATGTGGCAGGAGAATCATGAAATGTGAAGTGATCTTGTGTATTTGGCACGTAAGGAGGGCATGGCTAAACAAGATTAATTGGTTGGTCAACAGGTCAGAAAAATCAAAAGATATGTTCAATGAACTTGGCCATGTCATGAAAGATTGTTCTAGTCATGAAGTGGATGATGCAATCAATGCATTTTTCAACAAATATGAAACTCAGGATAAGTTTTTGGACTATTTCTAAAAGACTTGGGTTGTCGGTGATAAGATTCATAAGTTTGAATAATATTCCTTCTGTGTTGTATGTTTTTTGTTTCAAAAGGACAACATATATTTAATATTTGAGTCTTTCCATGTAGGGATGTGGGTTAAAGGCTGTAGAGATTTTCCTCATGCAAATCAGGAGACAAATAATCCTGTAGAATCATATCACGGTTATCTCAAGATAACCTTTTTATGTGATAGACGAAAGAAATGTTCTCATAGAATGGATTGAAGATTCTATAATCTCCTAAAAAATATTGAGCCATGTTATCGATTCAAGGAAATTCTGAAAAAAGAAGGATATTTTAACGACCACAAGAAAGAGATGCAACTTGAATCATCAATGACAAAAGCTAGAAGAATTCTGGATAGTGATTGTAGGCCTCATGAGAGCATATCTCATGCTTATTGAGTGAGGAGTCAAAGTAAACCGATAAGGAATATCTTATCATCTGTCATCGCACAAATTTTATCACTTGCAATTGCCCATGGTCTATTTGGGGCAATATTTTCAAGCATTCCATAAAGGAAGGTCGGTTGCATTCCTCCTTAATGGATTCAAACCCTTTATCGGATCTTCATATCACACCCAATCTTTTGAATGCCCCTTCTGAGATAAGTAGAAAAGCACCAAACCTTCATGCAGATAATATCACAAACAATATTGAAGATGACAATGTTGAAGAACTTAATTTGTTGAGAGAGGAGTTGTTTAGCTACTTAGACCTGTTTCAGAATAGTCCTCCTTCTACTGTGAGCAAGACAAAAAAGTTGATTGATTTGGCTAAATTTTTTATGGATGATGCTAATGATCTTCATATTATGGATTATGACTTCACCCTTGGGTTAGGTGCTTATGAGTCATTATTGAAGAGGAAGAAGAGTTTCCTTAGTCCTAAAAGAAAAATAAAAGAAACAAAAATATTGCAGCTTGGATATTGATTTGAATGTCCCTGCATCCGAAGATGAACCATTTTAGTTTCAACACCTCAACAAATGTGGTCATCCTCACTCCAACAATGCATCCTCTACTGTTCCAAGTAAGTTTGATAGGGAGATGATATCAGTATGTTTAGATCAAATTGCGATTTTACAGGATTGTTGCTATGTATTTTCTCATAATTATGTGCATTGGTTGTTTTTGATTTTCATAATGTAGCGTGTGAATGTTTATAGGGCTGAAACATCCCATTAATGTGATTTGTGATGAAGGACGTAGACATGCCCACCATTACTCTTTTTATATGATGAGTCAAGGTGCATTTGACGAGACTCATAATTGATCTACTATGTATTTCGATGTATGTATTACTTGACATTTTATTATTTTCTTTGATAAAAATTGTGCTGTTACCTTACACACAGAACAGGTTCGTCATTGGGTCTCCCTCTATCAGAACATGATTAGGTCACTGACATCACATAAATTGGTGAATTTCAGGTTTGTTTCTTTGTATTTTCTCGTAACTTTGTGCATTGGTTCTTTTTCATGTTTTTAATGTAGTGTGTGAATGTTTGTAGGGCTACAACATCCCATTAATGTGATTTCAGGTGAAGAACGTAAGCCATACCCACTATAAATATTTTTATTAGATGAGTTAAGGTGCATTTGATGAGACTCCTAATTGATATACTATGTATTATGATGCATGCATTACTTGACATGTTATTATTTGATCTGATAGAAATTGTGTTGTTATCTTACAAACACAGTAGGTTCGTCAATGGGTCCCCCTCAATCAGAACATGGTTGGGTCACTGACATTACGGAAATTAGTGAATTTACAGGTTTATTTATTTGTCTTTGCTCTTAAATTTGTGCACTAGTTGTTGTTCATGTTGTTAATGTAGTGTGTGAATGTTTGCAGGGCTATAAAATCCCATTAATGTGATTTCAGGTGAAGAACGTAGACAAAACCACTATCAATATTTTTATCGGATGAGTCAAGGTGCATTTGACGAGACTCCTAATTGACCTACTATGTATTTTGATGCATGTATTATTTGACATGTTATTATTTTCTCCGATGGAAGTTGTGTTGTTATCTTACAGACACATCAGGTTCGTCAATGGGTCCCCCTCGATTAGAACATGATTGGGTCACTAACATCACAGAAATTTGGTGAATTTCCAAGTTTGTTGCTTTGTCTTTGTGCTCAAATTTGTGCACTGGTTGTTGTTCATGTTGTTAATGTAGTGTGTGAATGTTTGCAGGGCTACAATGTTAGGTCCCTATATTAATGTAACCCCTTTATTGTTATTGTTGTACCGCTGTAACCCCATATTGTTATTATTGTGCCCTTACATTATTATTATTAGGTCGGCTAGGATTACATTGTGGTCCCATGGATTCCTATATATAGAAAGAAGGTTTTTTCATTTGTATCATCCAAGAATTTTTTATTTATGTAATGTGTTGTAGGTTTCCCCCTCGAAGTGGCTTAGTTATAAGGCATTGATCTCTCTTTTCTTCTATTTTTGGAGCTGGTTTCATAACATTTGGTATCAGATCTTTGGATTCTAGGGTTTCGCTACTCCAAATAGGTCATCATGGTATTTTCGCTATAAATTTTTTATATACGAAGGTTCAGAAGCTGCAAGTTTTACAGAGCGAAGCTGAAATCCTAAGGAACGTCATGTACAAATTTCAGATCTTGGTTCGCGATATTTTCAGAGATATGATTTTTGGAAGTTAGGGTTTTTTTAGGCTCCCAAATTTCACCTAAAACAGGTCATCGTGGAATTTGCGCTATAACTTTTTTTTTACAAAGGTTCGGAAGCTAAATTTTTTACAAAGCAAAGCCAAAATCCTGTGGAATTTCCTGTACAAATTTCAGATCTTGGTTCGTAATATTTTCGGAGATATGATCTGTGGAATTTAGGGTTTCTTCAGGATCCTGAATTTCATCTCAAAGAGGTGACTGTAGGAAAATCATCATAACTCTTTGTCTTAGAGTTAGATTGGAATTCTGTAAAAATTATCCACAAGTACATAGACTGTAGTTTCCTCCGTATCAATTTCAGAGCCGAAGGAGGAAAAAGAGCCACATGGCACGTCGTACAAGTTATCTCTTCTGAACCAGTCCATAATTAGGTCATTGTGGGAGATTGGGCATAACTTTGCCTTGAAGAATTCAAATCAGGTCAAACATGTGGAATTATAAAGAATATTCAGTGTGCTACTATAGGGCCAAATTTCAGATATTGAAGATCTGAAATCACAGAGATAATTCAATATCAATATCGAGCTCCTCAAAAGAAAAGAAAAAAGTGCATATTTTTTTCTTTTCTTTTCTGAATTGCATAAGTCTTGTTTGAAGAATCAATTTGAATTGATTCCAAGGGCATATTGTAGAATAGGTATCAGTATTGGGTTCTAAAATGCCCCCTAAAAATAATTCAACACCCATTAAGCCTTAAAAAGGCTCTATTATGGCTCATGAAGATGAAGAAATGCAACATGAAATATAAAAATTACAAGAGCAAGTGCACCAAATTTCACCCTCACAAAGAACAACAAAAAATGAAATGGATGCTTTGAAGAAAAGCGTGGAAGCAAAGATGGATGGCTTGAAGAAAGGCGTGGAAGCTACGATGGATGGTTTGAAGAATGATATGGAAGAAAAAATGGAAGGTTTGAAGGAAGACATGGAAGGTTTGAATGAAGGTTTGTTAAAGTTGATACAAGAAATGATTCCTAATGGCGAAAAGATAGTAGAGGAAACTCATGATGAGAACAAAATAAATGTTTATCGTGATTTCATAAACTCTAATTTTGGATTGAAGAACCACCATATTCCAAAGATGGATATGAGGAAGTTTGATGGCAAGGATCCCGTAATGTGGATAGTACAGATGGAGAAATATTTTTATCTTAATAATGTGCAAAACACACAAAAGGTACGCATTGCAACTTTAAATTTAAAACAAAATACATTTTTATGGTATCGATGGCTTTGCTCCCGTAAAAAAATTGTCACTTGGTCAATTTTTAAGGAGGAAATGATAGCACATTATGAGGATAGAAAGAGAAGAAAATTCTTTAGCCAATTGATAAATCTCAAACAAAAGGGTTCAGTGGTGGAGCACATTGAGGACTTCCAAAAATTGAATATAAGGGTAATTGATATTCCAGAGGAACACAAGATTGATGTCTTCATAGGGAATTTAAAGGATAAAATCCAACATGAAGTTCATGTTTGGGAACCTGATTCATTAGAGAATACATTCAGGTTGGCAAGAAAAATTGAAGGAAAAATTATGGTGACAAGGAAGCCTACTACTCACATCTATAAATATGGAAGTGTTGCTACTCCTAGAATTCCACAACCTACAAGGTTGACACCACAAAAATTGGAAGAAAAAAGAGAAAAATGGCTTTTCTACAATTGTGATAACAATTACACTAAAGGTCATAAGTGTGCTGAGAAGAAATTGTTTTACATAGATTGTGAAGAGGAGGAAGAAAATGACCAAGAAAATTCAAAAGAAGAGGATATACACCAGAAACCAACCCTAGAAGAAGAAGAAATGAGTCCGACCATATCGTGTAATGCATTGGAAGGAATTACCACTCCTCAAACTCTCAAGATAAAAGGACATATCAAGAAGAAAAAGGTAATAGTGTTGATTGATTCAGGTAGTACCCATAATTTTATTTATTGTAAGGTAGCCAAGGAATTGAATTGTTTCCTATACCCAACACCAGAATGTCAAGTGATGGTTGCAAATGGAGGAACTATAAATTTCTTTGGAAAATTCCATAATATCAAGCTAACCATGGGGGAATATGTATTGAATAGTCCAATGCTTTCCATTCCTATGGGAGGTGCTGATGTTGTACTAGGAGTACAATGGTTACAACCTTTGGGGACGGTAGCTTTTAATTTTCAAGAACTTTTCTTGAAATTTTTTTCAGAAGGAAAGGAAGTCGAATTACGGGGTATTGCGGGGAAGCCAGGAAGGATAATAAGCTCTAATGTCATGACAAAGCTTCTAAAGAAAGAACAGCGAGGCGTAATTGCACAATTATGCTCACTAGAAGTTCCAACATCAAAATCATCTGTTTCTGCAGATCTCCAACAAGTCTTGGACAATCATTCCAAGGTGTTTGAAACTCCCAAAGGACTCCCACCTATTCGTGATCATGATCATGCTATTCATTTGATTCCAGGAAGTGTTCCTCCAAACATGAGGCCTTATAGATATCCTTACTTCCAAAAGAGCGAAATTGAACGTATGATTGCAGAAATGTTAGAGGCGGGTATAATTCAACCTAGTCAAAGTTCTTTCTCTGCTCCTGTAGTATTGGTACACAAGAAGGATGGATCATGGTGCATGTGTTAGGATTATAGGGAGCTCAATAAGCTCACCATTAAAGATAAATTTCCCATTCCTGTGATTGATGAATTATTGGATGAATTACATGGAGCAATTTATTTTACCAAGATGGATCTTCGTTCGGGATATCATCAAATTAGAATGAAGACTGAAGATATTCCAAAAACAACATTTCAAACTCATGAGGGTCATTATGAATTTTTGGTCATGCCTTTTGGCCTTACCAATGCACCTTCTACATTTCAAGGGTTGATGAATTCCATTTTCAAACCCTTCCTTGGAAAATTTGTGCTAGTATTTTTTGATGATATACTAATCTACAACAGGTCTTGGAAGGATCATGTTCAACATCTTGATAGGGTGCTCAAACTATTGGAGGAGAAACAATTATATGCAAAAATATCCAAATGTTTCTTTGGAGTACAAGAGGTGGAATATCTGGGTCATATTGTATCTCATGAGGGTGTTAAGGTAGACCCTAACAAAATTAAAGCTATTAAGGAATGGAAAGTACCCACAACCATAAAGCAGTTACGCAGATTTATCGGGCTAACAAAGTATTATCGCAAGTTTATTAAGAATTACGGGAGAATAGCAACACCTATAACAACATTATTGAATAAAGATGCATTTTCATGGACTCCTGAAGCAACTAAGGCCTTTGAACATATTAAAGAGGCAATGTGCATAGCACCGGTCTTAGCTACACCAGACTTCACAAAAACATTTATTGTGGAATGTGATGCCTTAGGAAATGGAATTGGTGCTATTTTAATGCAAGAAGGAAGACCCATTGCTTTTGAAAGTCGTACAATCAAAGGAAAGTATTTACAAAAGGCTATTTATGAGAAAGAAATGTTGGCAATACAAAATGCACTAAATAAATGGTGACCTTATCTAATGGGAAGACACTTCAAGGTAAAAAATTATCATGATAGTCTTAAACACTTTTTGGAACAAATAATATCTTCAGAAGAGTAGCAAAAATGGGTCACAAAGATGTTGGGTTATGAATTTGAAATCATCTACAAAAAAAGGAAGCTAAATGTTGTTTCAGATGCACTCTCAAGAAAGGATGAAGAGGTGGAAGCATTGCTTTGTGCCATTTCTATAAACCAACTAGCTTGGATAAACGAAGCGAGGGATGAATGGAAGAATTAAGAAGAAGTGTGGACACTCATTCAAAAGTTGCAGCAAGATCCTAGTACATCTAATACATTTAGTTGGAAAAATGATTCCTTATGGTACAAAGACCACTTATATATTTGCAAGATTTCCCAACTAAAACAAAAGATTCTTTTGGAATTGCACACTTCTCCTTTAGGAGGACACTCGGGATTTTTAAAAACTTACCACATGGTGAAGAAATATTTTTTTTGGGATGGCCTTAAATTTGACATTCAAATTTTTGTGGCAGAATGTTTGGTTTTCCAACAAAATAAAGTTGAGACAATTAAGTAGAGGATAGCCCCCCCCCCACATCCCTATTGATTGGAAGCGCCATCAAAGTAGGCCCAGGGCCAAGTGTGATCTATAGTTTCGGGAATGTCAATCCTCATAGTTTTCTGGTGGACCTCATCCGGTATCATGCTATAGGTGGCCAAAATCGCAAAAGAGATGCACTCTTCATTCACCTGTTGATCGTCAAAAATGAATTTGTTGAGTGTAATCCACAGATTCCAAGCAATAATCAATGGGAGATTTCACAGCTTTCTGAGATTTGTTATCGACTACCACCATGCAGTCCAGGCATCTAGAATTGAATTCCCATTCCAATGTATTAGACAACTCAAGCTATGGGTGACCAGTTCCCAAATGCGCAGAATGATATGGCATTCCAGGAAGATATGCGAGGCATCCTCCTCGTGCTTAAGGCAGAAACAACATCTTGAGGGTCCTTGTATTGCACAACGATGGAGAAAATCCATCGCAGGAGTGCATTGTTGAAGAATGCACCAGAACAGAAGTCTGTACTTGTGCGACACTTTGAGTTTCCATAGAGACCGCCACCACCAGAATTTTTCGTGGGGTTCCCTGGGGTGGTAGAGAGTCAAGTATCCCACTTTAGGGGAGTATTGACCACTAGGGGAGATAGCCCAGTTCAGCTAATCCTCATGTGCTATCAAACGGATGTGCGATGCTTGTAAAGCCCTGATGTAGGTCGACCAGGCTAGACGTCTAACACGGTGTATATCCAGGTCCTCTGCGGATAACCAAGATTGGGCATGCTAATTTATGCGAGCCTGGTCAGCGATCTGAGAAAGGTATCAGATACAAAAACTTGCCAAGTGCGCCAGGATCTAAGCAGGTAGCTTGTAGTAGTCCCCACTCCCCGACCATGAATCAGTACCCACTCGTACAGAATCACCAGTACCAATTTTCCATGAGAGTCTGCTTTGAATAAGTGGGGAAGCTTTTGTGATGGCTTTCCAAATAATGGATGCACCAAGAGTGTGCACAATACTACCTCTGATCTGATCAATAGTGTTTATAGGAGAAATGTACTTGGCTGTGATGACCTCCTTCCAGAGACTACAGCCAGTGATTAAGTGCCAACACAATTTAGCAGCTAGAGTGGTTGAGAAGAGGTGTAAATCCTTGATACCCCAATCGCCCCACTATTTCGGAATGCTGATACGATCCCAAGCTATCCAAGCAAAAGTTCTGTCCTTTTCCTGATTTCTCCATAAAAATTTTCTGCAAATGTTTTTGACATGGTTTGTCACACCAATAGGTATCCAAGCCAGTGATATCCAGTATACAGGTATGGCTTCAAGAACTGATTTGATAAGGACCAGACGTCCAGCCCTAGAAAGCCATTTATGGTACCAAACATTGATTCTGCGTTCCACTTTTGCAATGAGCCAGTTCCAATCTTTGATTTGATTGTCGTTTGGTTTTAAGTGGAACCCCAAGTATTTCAATCCCTCCCCAATCTTGTTTGGGACATATGAAAATAAATCCGAGGCAATACCCTGTTCCCAAGTAGAGCATCGAGTCATGATGATGGTGGATTTGTTGCTGTTTGGGACCATACCAGTCGCTCTGCAAAAACTTTGAAGAATTTTCTAAAATTGTATAGAGTCCTGTCCAGAGCCATCAAGAAATATAAGCACATCATCAACAAATAAGAGGTGTGTGAGGTACATAATCTCATTAATTTGGAGTCCATGTATGTCCCCATCCGCTTTGGCTTTTTTAATGAGCACAGAGAGGCCCTCCATTACAAGGACGAAAAGTAGGGGCGAAAGAGGGCAGCCTTGTCGCAGACCCCTTCCCGCATGAAAGAAATCCGATGCGGTGCCATTAAGGAGAATGATGAAGGACACATGGCTTATACATCCCATGATATAGTTAATGAAAGTGGGGGGGAAGCCAGTGTGCAGGAGGATAAGGTCAAGGTAGCTCCAATTGACCTGATCAAATGCCTTTGCAAGGTCAATTTTGAGGATGGTGGTTTTGAGATTTTTGGTTTTGATAGAGTGAAGGGCTTCTTGAGCTGTACCAATTGCTTCATGGATCTGCCTGTGGTGTAGAAAATAAAATTGTTCTTTAGTTATGTGTGAAGATAAAAAGGGTTTGATGTGATTTGCAATAATTTTAGAAATAATATTGTAGATACAATTACATAGAGATATAGGTCTGTAATCCTGAAAACTGATTCGGTGATCAGTCTTAGGTATGAGGGCGATGAAGGTTGAATTGAATCCATCATAGATCCTACCCTTAACACGACTGTCTTCAATAGAAAGTAGGAGATCATTGCCAATGAGCTCGAAAAGATGGATGAAGAATTCAATGGGCTAGCCATCAGGACTAGGGCTTTTATCTTTTTTGAACCATTTGAGTACTCCTTCAATCTCTCCCTTTGTGACCGAGCTGTTTAGGTCATCCTCATGTTCTTGTTCCACATATCTGTTGAAGGATCTAGTAATCCGCATAATTCCAGGAAGGTCACAATGGAGAGGGGCTCGATGTAGAATGGAGAAGTGCTGTATACCCATATCAACAAGTTGTGTATGAGTGCGAGCCACAAATCCATGGTGGTCAGTAAGTTCCAAAATTCTGTTGCAGTTTTTATGACCATTTGCATGCTGTTGGAAGAATTTTGTATTCTCATCTCTCGCCTGTAGCCAGATATCCCTGCTTTTAAGCCTCCAATCAACTTCCTTTTGGCGAAGGAGTTTTGTTCTTGTAGCTTCAAGTGAGATGAGGTGCTATTTAGTTATACTAGGTCTAAATCCCAGCAGGTCAGATTCATTGAGCTGGGAAATCTCCAGTTCGATCCTTTTTAGTTCTGCACGCTCCATCCTTCTTTTATCCCCCACCCATTTGATGGTCAAGCCCTTTATCAGGTTTAGATTGTCATTTATGACTCTGGCCGGTTCAATATCAGGAAGAAGGTCATAATTCTGCCACTCCTGAACTACCAGATTGTGATATTTCGGATGAAGAAGCTATCTGGAGTTGAATTTATATGGAGGACGGGCTCTTAAAGGGCCAAATGAAAATTCCAAGAAGACAGGCGAGTGATCTGAAATCCCCCCATGACCCACCCATTGTCTAGCTAGATCAAGCATATGAAGAAGAGGCTGTTTGATCAGGAATCGATCTAGCCTACGAGCCATGGCCGCATCGCCCGTCCTTCTGTTCCTCCAGGTAGGTTGAATTTTGGTCATCTGAAGGTCAATAAGATCAGCAGATTCCAGAGCGGAGTTGAAAAAATTAGCCAGCGGATCCGTGACAGCATTTGCACCCCATGATTCAGATATTCCCAGAGAAAAATTAAAGTCCCCTCCCATGATATTGTATGGATTATTGATCAATGAGAAATTCAAAAAAACGAGCCAAAATTCCTCCCTATCAGTACAAGGCCCGTAGACGTTAATAAGGGTATAGGGCAACACATCGTTTCCATAATTTATGTCCATGCCAAGAACACCACTCCTACTCCAGCAATTGATCATCCGGGTGGTTCTATTGTTTATGCCCAAGGTGCAACCGCCCGATCTTCCCCGAGCATCCAGAGTAATGAAAGTCTAGTTTGGAAGTAATGAATTAAGTAGAGAGGTAACAGAGATACCATCCCCTAGAGTTTCTTGTAGGAAAAGTATGTCAATAGGTTTATGAGCAAGAAGCTCCTTGAGAGCCAATATTTTATCGGGGTTGGCCAAGCCCCTGCAATTAAAGGTGAGGCAAATCATAAAGGAACCCCATTATTGGGTCTCCTTTCTCTAAGAACCCGCATAAGGGAGGATTGAGTACTAGCCACTACTTCATAATTTTCACTTTTGATGGCTTTTTCCATTTCAGATGTATGGCCCCTCGTCTTGGTTGTGGTACAGTTTATCCTAGGGCCAATACCAAAGGCATCACTAGAGGGAGGGAGGGATGAGGATCGTAGGAAATAGGAGTGCCGGGAAGTTGAGGAGTTCGAGTTAAGTGGGGGTTGGCTTAATTACTGGTTAACAAATGTATGAGGAATGGTAGGAGTAATAGATGGGGGAGCCAAAGCGATAGTGCAGTTAAGAGAAGGGAGATTATAAACATAGTGATGTGTAGCAGTAGATAAAATAGGAGATAACATGGATGATGACATAGACGATAAAATGAAAATCAGAGAGTCGGGTATATGAGAGGTACTCGGAACCGTAGAGCGGTGTTGAGGGATTGGTGCCGACGGAGCGTGTGTTCTAGCTTGAGTGATAGGCCAGGTAGGTAGTAGTTGAGTCGGCTCCCGCGAGGTATCAGTCGGTCGATCCAGCTCAGCCCCAGTCTGCCCTGCCAAAAGCTGACATTGGCAAGGGATAGGATCCACTAAGTAGCCACCGTATGTGATTTCTTTTGTGGCGGCACAGTGAACCCCATATTTGGACAATCTTTGAACAGGTGCCCCACCTCGTGGCATTTCCTGCACCTGAAATGCACCCCCTCGTAATCCAAGACTTATTGCCACATCATTCCCTCAAAGAACATGTTGTAAGTATCAAGCAGGTCATCCCTGGTGTCAAGAAAGATTAGTATTCGAGCCATAGCTCTGTTGCGCGTGGTCAAGTAGGATCGGTCGTGGTCAAGGTAGTGACCAAAGTCATCCCAATGTTGCAAAAAGATGTTTCATTCCAGAATTGGATCAGAATACCAGGGAGTCTCATCCAAATGGGCCTGGCCCCCGCATTTTCTTTGTTTGGATCAAAGTGCGGCGTCCATCGTTTAAGAAGTACAGGGTGCATTTCAATATGCCAGTACTAATTAAGGACCCAAGCAGTCTGGTCTAGTAGAGCGAAGGAGAGTGAAAACCAACCCCGGGCAAGTAGAAGGACCTCCGGGAGGGTCTCAAGTAGTCCACCCCAGATCTCCCGAGTCTATTATATGAGGCGTGCAGTAGAGTATTTACGGCCACACACTTTTCCGACAAGCACAATGGCTGCAGTGTGCTCCAAATATTCCAGGCCTCTGTTGTGCCTGAAGATAGAGTTCCTACTAAGCTTGTTCTTTGTATTTTTGTGCTTCTTACCCCTGTCAGTGCACACAAGAATCTGGTCACTCGAGCCCTCCGAGTTAGTGTAACCCCCTTATTGTTATTGTTGTACCCTTGTAACCCCAATATTTTTATTATTGTGCCCTTACATTATTATTGTTAGGTCAGCTAGGATTACATTGTGGTCCCATGGACTCCTATATATAGAAAGGAGGTTTTGTCATTTGTATCATCCAAGAATTGTTCATTTATGTAATGTATTGGAGGTTTCCCCATGGAAGTGGCTTATTTCTAAGGTGTTGATCTCTCTTTTCTTCTATTTTTTGAGCTGGTTTCATAACATGAAACATCCCATTAATTTGATTTTAGGTGAAGAACGTAGACATACCCACCATAAATATTTTTATCATAGGAGTGAAGGTGCTTAAGATGAGACTCCTAATTGATCTACTCTGTATTCCGATGCATGTATTACTTCACATGTTATTATTTACTCTGATTAAAATTGCATTGTCATGTTACAAACACAACAAATTCTTCAATGGGTCCCCCTCGATCCGAATATTATTGTGTCACTGACATCAAACAACTTGGATACAACACACAAATTAGATTCTCAAACAAGTTGTGAGAGAAACTTTAACTTCTTTATTTTTTGACATACCAACATTCATGCGATGAATTTCATTCCAGTTGTGATGCTATGTTGTTGAGTATTCCTAGTGGAGTGACTAGCTTTGGTTACATGTGATTCCTAGCGAGGAGGAGTTTATTGTTATGCTTTTCATGGTTTCCCTAGCTAAGGCTAGGGGAGCTTAAAATTGTTCTAGCTTCTGATAAGTTGCAAGTATGTACATGTAATTCATATTTTCTATATAAATGAAGTGTTTTAGCAGTCCAATAATCGAGTACTTGAATATTTGAGTCCAATAATTGTGTACTTGAGTAATGAGATTTCTAGAATTTTCTTATAATGCCAATTTGACAGAACAGAAGGTTGAAATTATCAGTATTTTACCATATATATGAGCCCCATAAATGTACCTACTTTCTTTTTTCTGAATATTTAATTCCAAAACCTAAAATCTTCATGGGCATGATAACCGAACTAATTGATTTGTGTTGGTAGTTGTCAATAAGTTCAAGTTGAATGAACTCCTACAAAAATGTACATAACCTTTTAGATTGATGGTTCCTCCAACCTGAAATTGATCTATCCAAATTCCAAAGAAATTTTAAGCCATGATAAAAAATTTATAAGAAAACTTAGGCTTTTGTCTATTTTCAATGAATCGTGAGAGACCCTGTGAGGATTAAGCCACAACAAATTTTATTGGTTGGAAAATTTATAAAACAAAATGATTACTTTGAATGAAAATTTTGAAGAAATTTGATAGTTAATGCAAGGAATTGGCGGGGTTTCCATCATGAGAGTTTGTATCTCTCAAGCAATGACAACATGCACAAGCAACCCATTCCACCAACATGAACATGGAATTGCATAGCACATTTCCTTCCATTGCATGGTTCCTTGACGATTCAATTGGGTAAAAATCAACCTTCCCAGTTGGATTATTTCCAATTTCAGGTTGCTACTCCATCCCAAACTCAATGGATATGTGGTGAAACCAATAACTTCCATTTCTTGAGTTGTTTTAATTCATTTTCAAATTCCTTTTGCAGGCTATAGAGAATTGTATTTTTTCTTGTGCTTAACCCTCTTCATATCCATACTTCTAATCTATGCCCTTCACATTTGAATCTCGATGTAACTGTACTAGTATTCACTTGGTCCTCTGGTCCTCCTTTGGGATTTCACACCATCTTCCACCTTCCAATCTCACCTTTCCCCCCATTTGAATTCCCTCTTACTTGTCCTATGGTCGATTTTGTGCTTCAGCTGCTTTGTGTCCTTAGAACCCTTGTTACAAGTTTTATCTTTGGGTAGGTTTCCTTTTAATTTGATTGTTCCTATTTTGTAGTCTTCCTCTCCCTCTATGGTTGTCATGGTTGGTAGTATCCTTTTCCTGTAGTTATTTTAATGTTGACCCTATCCTCCATGCTCCTACAATGTGGAACTCTACTTGGACTTTAGTAGATCCTTCCTTTCCCCTATTACTGCTTGTATTTCTCACTATATCTAACCCCTGCTTGTATTTCTCATGGAAGAACACTACTTGACTGCCATGAGTATTAGGTTGACATCCTCCATTCACCTGAGCATTTTCATTGTCACATGAAGGACCTATATTGCGAGATGGAGCACATAGAAAAACAACTTGACATACCGCCCTTAGATGGAGGTATTATTAGAGACAACAAATATCCCATCTTCATTGCTACCTTAGATTCATATCCTTGCCCTTAAGTTTATTTTATGATCATGCTATATAGGTATTTTGTTACTAATGTCTATTTCCATGGCTAGTAAGGTCATCTGTTAGGTTTTTGTATGTTAAATATTTATTTTCCTAGTCCTTAAATTCCTTTTACCTCTCTACAGGTTGTATAATTTGTGCTTTAGTTAGGTGTCCATAGTGAGAGACTAACCTAATATGATTATTTAACTCCAAAACCTGAATTTTTCATGGGCATGATAACTGAACTAATTTACTTGTGCTGGTAGTTTTCAATAAGTTCAAGATGATTGAAATCCTACAAAAATGTACATAATCTTTGAGATTGATGGTTCCTCCAAGTTGAAATTGATCCAAAGAATTTTTAAGCCATGATAAAATTTGTATAATCAGACTTAAGCGTCCATCTGTTTTTAATGCTAGCAATAATAGAATTTCAGGCAGTATACAAGTTGCATCAAGATCTTCTTGTTAAATTTTTGATCATGATACACCCTGTTTTTTTAGAGTTTTGTTACACACTGAAGGTTACATATAAGAGTGATGTCTATAGCTTTGGAGTGGTGCTGTTGGAACTGGTGAATTGTAAGCAACCAGTTGATCCCTCATATGGAGAGGGCATCAATATTGTTAAATGGGTTCGCAGAATGGTTGATAAATAAAATGGTTGGAAAGAGGTCATGGATTTCAATATTTCTTAGCATTATGAAGATTTAATGCATCACGTGCTCCAAAATACTCTGCTTTGTACCATTTCCTTGCTGGGAAACAGGGCTACCGTGAGAAATGTTGGTGAAATGTTGAAGGATGCAAATCCATATCAGAAATTAAAAGGTGAAAGCCCCAAAAGTGATAGAACATAATTCAATGTAATTTTAACAGTCTCTTATATATTTAGCACTTCAAAAAAAAAGGCTTGCATTTCTCCTTAAATCAGGGACTTACGTGCAAAGATTGATGATGAGAACATGGAAGTTGAATAGGCATAGTATTATGTTTGATCCACGAGCTTTGATAGCTTAAAAATAAAATCAAAATGACAAGAACATAATTTCCCAATTGAGTAGTAGGGTGTATAATCATTCTTACTATAGAGTTTCAAATTTGTTCTTAAGTTTATTTTTTACTATTTTCCAAAATATCCATGTTAATCTAGGATGTATTAGATCCGAAGGAAGTAAAAGAAAACAAAATAGCCATGCATAGAAATAATGGTGTACTACTTGCATGGTCATTATGACAACATTGAATAATGTAATGCCTCATGGTAAATATTTGTCCTTTGAACAAAAATAATGAATTAGTGGTTGAGAAGGTTCACGATACATGGTAAAATAACACAACATAAAATAATTATACCCTAAAAAATATTTGTCTATTACATCACGAACCATGCAAATATTACAATGGTTTCTTCTATAGTGAAAGAACCATGCCATGATAGCCCTAAGGAAAACGATAATAATACCACATTCGCATATTTGAGACTTATCATGATGTTGATTGATGACTTATCTTGCAATAGATCGTGATCCAGTGTCATCTCTGACACCTGCATCGACACTTGACATTCCTTCCACCAGTATATCAGTGGACATCCTATGAATGTCTGCAAGCCATTTTATGCTGAAAGATTTAAACTGAGAGCTCCACATTATTGGTTCCATGTATAGCGGTTTTAAATTAGATTTTCGAACTTCGTAGATGCCATTGAGCTGATTGCATACGAGTTGCGAGTTCATGTAAACTGCAATATCATTGAAAACATTATTTTTTGCCTCTTTTAAGCCCTCAACAAGCGCAATATAGTAGGCTTCATTATTAGTTTTCCTCTCGTGTACATCTATATTTCTATGCACGACATGATTTCTCGCCGCATTATAAAGCACATATTTAACAGTGGCTTGTCCAAGATTTGGATGACAAGAAACTTCGATGCACAACGTCCACTTTTCCACCATTTTCCACACTTAGAAAACCTAGAAAATAAAACAACAATAAATTCATATTATACAAGTAGGCATTTATGTGGTAAATAATGCAGTAGCTAGTAATTACGTATAAGTAAAAGTTAAAACATCCCAGGTAACAATTGCATATCGGTTAATTAATTCATCTGCAATGCTTGTGAGAGAGTATACTTTCAAATCCTCATTGAACTAATTAGAAAGTAGCTTCATAATCCTCAAGCTTCCCAACACCTTCATTGCTTGAAAATTATTTGTAGACTCAATCTCTTGTAAACAAGCAACTACTTCTACTATTTGGTAGTTTTTACCTTAGTCTGATATGAGCTAGAAAAGAGCCCATGATCCAATAATGCCTTGCATGTGTAACGTGTTAATATGTTAGTTGCAGTTGAGTAGGAATAGGACCTCCCATATATATGGTACTTGTCAACAAGAGGCCCTTGATCTAGTAGTTCACCTTCAGATTCCCCCTTTGGTATTTAGGGGAAAACACATGCTATGAGAATTAAAAGCTGCTACTTTATTTGTTACGGTCAAATGAACCTAAAAAAATGAACCTTTCATCCAAAAAAAAAAATTATAACATATTTCCATTACCTACATCTATCTACAATACAATTCCATTAATATAAATCATGATACATCTTCCTCTGTCATCATTTTCATAGAACTCAATAAGAACATTGTCTAAGATTCAATCATGGACTTGTCTTCCACTTTAAAACTCAACATTAAAACAAGTGCTACATAGTGGCGAGTCATGCTGCTTTGTTTAAATATAGCTAAATTAAATTTTGTGTTTGGTACACTCAAAACTTGCAAATTAAAATTATGATTAAATCAATTATATTAAGTTTCCAAAACATAAGGTATCAACTTTATTTTCCCTACACAACTCTAGTATATTTGTTTAACATTAAGTATATGTTTTTAAGATCGACTATAAGCCATAATTTTATTTCTCACTTGATGATGAGTATAAGTTTTATTTAAAATATACATTGGGACTACAAAAATGATAGTATAATAATCTCAAAAATTGAGTTTTATTTCATTTTCTTTGTGTTAAATTTGAGAATCTTGTAGTTTTATAAGATGTAAAACACTATCTTTGAGTTTCAAGAACTTATATAAACTAGAAATTTCCCCAAAAGGTGCAAATATACACCGAAGGAATTGAAGACTTGGGAAGATCATATCCCCAATAATAGAGCCAAAAATAAGCCCATAATTAAATTCTAGAGTTTAAAATCATCGACATAATTTCAAAAAAGAACTTTTAATAACAAAAATAATCATACATTTTTATTTATAAAATAGAAATAACTAAATAAATTTTTATTTTTATTTATAAAATAGAAATAACTAAATAAATTTAATTACATTCAACATAACGATGAAAAACAAATATTCATTTTTACTAAAACTTTACATGCACAAAAAATTTGTAATAAAAAAAACTCTAATTTTTACAAGCTTATTAATTTTAAATATAGAATTTCAAAATAATAAATATTTTCACATTTTTACATGCTAACATTTCACCCTGTTATTGTTAAGTTGATGTGGTTGTATTGGTTGGAGCACGGTGTTTCTTTCGAAGTCACGTTTGGCCCCTTGAACGAGATAGTTGAAATCCATTCAGTGTGGGACTCACAAGGCCATGGAACACAAATTGCCTCCATAGTAGCAGGCTATTTCGTTTACGGAGCCAACATGATGGGGTACGTGCATCTAATCTCTAAAGGAATTACACCCAAATCAGATCTACAAAGTTTGTTGGGTATCTTACTGCGTGACCTCCCACCTGCTCTCTGCTTCAAGAATGTGTTAGATGACAAATTTGATGTTATCTCAATGATGTCGATTGGTTCAGATGAGATTCCTTATGTTAAATTGTTGGAACTCTTATGGAAAATAGACGCTCAAGTTGAATTAGTCGACCATGATCACCATGGCCATACATAATGCATTTCATCAACTATGGTCAACCATAGACAACATTTTAAGCATGGTCAACATGTTCATCCATTATCAATTATAGACAACATGGTCAACCACGATGAAGTTGGTCAAACGATACTTGGCCATGGTCACCATGGCTAACATAAATAAGCATGCTCAAACATAGTTGGATTTTCTACATGGTCAACCATATTTTCACAATTTCTCCAAATGCCACCTTACTTTGACTCATCGGGGCCATGAAAGCGAAGTTAAATCCACAAAGAGGAAGTAAGTCACTCCATACATTTCCACTTCTTACCATAATTTATATAGGGTAGATTGGTTATTATTTCACTAAATATATATATATATATATTTCTTTTGTTGGAAGATTAGATTTTAGTTAATCAAACACAATGTTTGATCTTATTCCAAAACTAAAGGACAATTTGTCCTTTCTTTTCATTCTTAAGGCAATAACAATGGGATCATGTGCTTTCAAGTAGCATCCCTCTTTAGTCCTATGCTTGGAATCAAATACTACATCCAATTGCACTTTAACCTCATGCTTAAGAAGAAACTCACTCTGTTTATTTTTCTTCTTTGAAAATGGCTAAACTTATCATAATTAAGTTGTCAATTAACAATGAAGAGAACAATCATCATCCTTATTTCTTTATATTTTCTTTACATTTGAGAAAACTAAACTATTATCCAATTATAACACTTTTGCGTTTTAGAACCATTAATAGTTTCAATTTAAATAATATTAAAAAAAATCAATGTTCTTGGGCATTAGCATTAAGACTATCTTCAATTATATTATAATACATTTTAATAATAATTAGATTTAATTCTACATATAAAAAAATATTATTTTTTATTATAATTTAACTTCCTATTAAAAAAATTAAAAAATATTTAATTTCTTGTTTTAGATATTAATTTTTTAATTAAATTTTTATTTATATAAAAAATAATTTTTTTTTATTATTCTATCGGTTTATAATATTGATAATTTATTAATTTAAAAATGAAAAATATAAACATAAAATAACAAAAAAATAAAAGTTGAAACTTTAATATATAAACATAACATTGATAATCTCTTAATCTATATATGAAAAAGATAAACATAGAATTTAGTCTGGGGCCACGTATACTAAGTGACAGGCCACATGCCTACAACAACACATGAAGAAGCACATGAAAAATGGGTTTGTATTTGTTTATACATGCCCATAGTGACAGAACAACCAGAACAGCTAGCATGTTAAACCAGCAAGCAGTTCCAGTGACCATGTTAAGCCAGCAAGCAGTTCCGCGTGTAAATTTTTGCAAATTTGATCTCTGTCGAATTTCCTCGCGTAAATTTTGTAAATTTGATCTTTGTCAAATTTGATTTCTGTTAGCACCGACAACTACCAATAACTGCCATAACTCCTTACTTTACTTTATGGCAAGCATACCTAACATAGAACCAGTTCCATGGGTTGGTAGATATAAGTTTTACTTCTGGGCAACATTCAAAGATGGGTTGGCAGATATGAATTCTACTTTTGCCGCAACATTCAAAAGAATTCAAAGATATAGTAGAGAAGTTAAGCCAAGCTCTGAAAATTCTTGTAGAAGCAGAAAAACAAGTAAGAGCTTCAAATTTGAAGATATTAACCAAATGAAGATATTTCTAGATTTCTAGTTTTACAGTGCAAGCTTGAAGTACAATTTCTCATTGCTGTTCACTCTCTGTCATATTTGCCTGGTAATTTTGGATAATAGCACCAGTTGTTTTATTAGCAAAATAGAAGCTTCTGCATTATATCTGTGAGCACATTTTAGGGCGTTTCACACAACTATGAGGAGGGAGATGGATGGACTCACTACATTTGCTGCAATGAAATTGGTTTTTTTTAGCAAATATTAAGTAATAAAAAATACATTTTAGTCGCTGGGATGAACATAATGCCTGTTACCATATAAAATATTTCAATTGAAATTTTTGCATGCCGTCCAAAGAACTGCAATGAACCAGTAACTGAGATTTTGGTAAATAAAACTATGAAATGGGATTTTTTTTTCTGTGATCGATTTCAATTGAAATTCTCGCCCATCGTCCAAAGAATTGTAGTGGACCAGTAACTTGAAGAATGAGACCATTGACAAGCAAGCTCCCGTTTTCTACCACGCCCTTTGTGACTTGAAGATTTGTCATAACCATAAAAGCTTATGATATTTATGTCCAACGTTTTCAAAATTATAAATAAGTGTTCCAAAATATTTTCACACAATTTTTGTCGATCCAAACTCCGAGGTATTTACCCTAAAATAGTTAATAGGGAAAATGAAAGGCATTTTAGTGAATTTGCAATAAAAAACATTGAAATTGAACCATTGCACCAGTTTATCACTTCTGGAACAAGATATGGCAGAGTGTACTGAAAAGCAGTCAAGTCAATCTACTACTCTGGAGGACTTCTTACCAGGCTACAAAAAGTTTGTATCCCTTTTCTTATGCAAAGGTATGTAACTGCCTATAGTTTATATTGTAATTGAATTAATTAAGGAGAAGTGTTTCAAACCTCTATCATAGCTCTAACTTTAATTAACCATACGTGTTTCATAGCTCTACCATAGCCGCTAACTTAACAAGTAATAATTCATTTCAGTTAGTTTATTTTTTTAACTTAACAAGTAATAATTTATTTCAATTAGTTTATTTTTCAGAAAAACGAAAACAAAGATTTCAATTTCTGAAAAAGTCTTCTACACTCTATTTTTTAAACTCTATCATAGCTCTAACTTTAATAAACTAGAAGTGTTTCATAGCTTATCATAGCTCTAACTTAACAAGTAATAATTCATTTCAATTAGTTTATTTTTTAGAAAAATGAAAATAGAGATTTCAGTTTCTAAAAAAGCCTTCTATATTCTATTTTTTAGCTCTATCATAGCTCTAACTTTAATTAACTAGAAGTGTTTCATAAATCTATCATAGCTCTAACTTAACAAGTAATAATTCATTTCAATTAGTTTATTTTTTAGAAAAATGAAAACATAGATTTCAATTTCTGAAAAAGTCTTCTACACTCTATTTTTTGGCATAAATATATTCTTCAAAATTTTAATGAAAAAGCTAGCCTTGAAGCTCTTACCAGTTGAATTTAGTTGAATTTCCATTTAGTAACAGAGGCATAAGCAGAGTAACGGTAACACAGAAAAGATCCAGTAACGGTAATGCAGAAAAGAGCCAGGTAACGCAAAAAAGAGCCAGGTAAGGGTAACGCATAAAAGAGCCAGTAACGGTAATGCATAAAAGAGCCAGTAATGGAGGCATAAAAAGAGGTACAGGCATATAAGATAACAACATAGCCAGTCCCTGGTCTAGGAATATGAGATAGCAGCATAGCCAGTCCCGACCCAGTCATAGTTCCAAGCTCCCTTCCTCCATATGATAATCGAATAGGTCCTGTCCCCGTCCATTAGTTGAGGATCGATCAAGCTGGCGAGTGCAAAAGGCAGAAGGCATGGTAACATGTTATAAAAATTTGGACATGCAAACCATAGAATTTGGACATGTGGGGCCTGATTTGTCATACCTCTAAATGCAAAAGGCAGAAGGCATGGTAACATGTTATAAAAATTTGGACATGCAAACCATAGAATTTGGACATGTGGGGCCTGATTTGTCATACCTCTAAATAAACAGGTGATAATGTTATTGAAATTGAAACTTAAGATAGTGTTACATGATAATGTTGTAACTCACATTTAATTCTTATGATTTAATGTTAGCATTAATTCACATGAATATATTTAGATGACTATCTTTTTTTAGTTTAAAGTTTTATCACTATGAATATGATTTAAATTTTCTATGGCCTTGATATGAGGCCAAATAAGATGATGATTTTTTTGATTGGTTAAAGGGAAAAATCTGATTAATTCATTGGTTAAAAGGTAAAAGCAATTTATTAATATCAAACACACTTCGGTTAAAGAGGAAAAAGTTCTCACGAATTAATGTTAACATCCAAAAATCGATTACTAATAGTCCTTGCCGTGATGGCGGGGACTAATAAAAAGTAAAAATTTATACCTCTACAAGAACTATTGTCAAATTCTAAAACTGATATGAAGTTTATAATTTTTTTAATAACTAAAGATGAACATGAGATTTATATTGGCTAAAAATCAAATCATATTAGTGGAATTCAATTACGTGAAAGCACAAATTCACAATAAATTGAGGCTTTAGGTATTTTAACAATGTTGTTAATATACAATATGCCAATTTTAATTGTTAAGCCTTTATCTTTGTAACTTTTGGTATGGATTGTGTTGGGTTTTTACTGTACATGGAATATCCCTAGTGAAGAAGTTTTTAGAAGGAATATAATATTGCAACATCACGCTGGTGGCGACCATCCTTGCTCCACGAGCCTGTACCTCCTCTAAGAATTTCAATAACCTTCTTAATCGCCTCTTCGACTGACTCATTGACTATGAACGACACCGATCGAAGCAACCCACCTCGTGTATCGCCCATTGCGGCCACAAACTGCAAGCCATTCAATCCATTCCTCCTCAGAAAAACAAACATGGTCCTCACCCTCCTCCTGCTTCTCGTCCTACTAACAACCAAACTCCTAGTCCTTCTAGTAGCGTTGCCCCTCATCTTTCTCCCATTACTGTTTCCGTCCGATCCAACAGAGACAGAGACAGACGAATCATATAAACCCTCGCCATTATTCCGCGGGAGAAACCTCCTAAATTCTACAAAACACTATGTCGAAAATGTAAACCTCAAGGAATTAGCCTCCGCCTCTGCATTATCATTGCAATCAAAAATTTTAAACCACCCTAACTTATTACTATTATTACCATCGGTCGGTCCGCATTCAACGATGAAGCATTTTCTGCCCCCCTTGATAAATTTCTTTACATAAATCATCTACAGTGTCACCATTTTGTTGCTTATCGAGATTCGGTTCTTTGCCTTGCTCTGTGAGGCGGGCGCTTCCTGTGTTAAAAACCCTAATTAAAAAAACTGGGATTTTCTACAAATTTGGCCTCAACCAATATGACAAAAATGCTGGAAAAAGGCTCGAAACAATCCAGATTCCTTCGCCACCGCGATGATATTCTCAAGGTTTTCTCTGCACTACTGTAACAATCGACCTTGCTAGGGTTTCCAGGGTTTCAAGCTGCTGAAGATTCGATTTGAGGACGACTAGGAGTACTTAAAATCTCCCAATATTCTGTTTGCACATGTCAACATATAATTGGCTACTTAAAGTCACCCAATATTATGTTTGCACATGTCAACATATAATTGGCTAGAAGGGCGATAAAGAAGCTTTATGATTGGATGGGGTGAACAATGTTTGCCCACCCAATCTCATAAAGAGAATGCCTCCGGCATAATTATGGGGACAACACAGTTCATTGTGCATTAACATTCCCGACCTCAAATAATTAGTATTGATTACTACATGTTAAGCACCGTAATCTAGTAAGAAAGTGCAGTGAATTTAGCTTAATTTTATTTTATAGTATGGATTTAGTGGTTATTTAACGCAATTTTTTTTTTAACGTTTAAATTTTGCACACCACCCCAATCAAATTTTATAATTTTAATCAAGTAATGATGGAAACATTTGGATGAATCCCTTATTTTCTTTAACTAATGAGATTTTTATGATAACAAATTTTGATTTGTCTTATTTACGAAGTAATTTAAGGCAAAACCTGGACATTGAGAAGAAAACAGAAGATGGCCATGAAGAAGAAAAAGTTTGAAATTTACCAATATAATTTTCGATGTGGGTGTATAGAACTTTCATAAAAAGTTTAAATAATTATTTCTATGTGGCAATGTAGAAAATGTTAATTTACAAAATTTAATAATACATTTAATTATAATTTAAAATTAATCTAATTATATAGCATTTTAAAAATTCAAATTTTATATATTTTTTATTGTTTTCTACTTTAATTTAATTATATTTAAATTAAGCGACAAAGACTAGCTACTATGCAACACTTCATAAACATACATATAAAATATCGATAATATACATATAAAAACTTTATAATTTAGTATTTATAGTCGATAATAAAGGTTTTCATACTCAAAGACATGTTATTTCTTTTAAATTTATTTGAAAATAACAAAGCTACATGTTACCTCCCTAACAATTTGGGTACTTATTGGTTGGATTCTTTTAGGGGGGAGAGAGTATGCAAATTGACTATATGACAAAAGAACCAAGCATACTTAAAGACATGTCATTTCATTTTATGATATTTTGAAAATAACAAAGCTACATGCTCATTACCTCCAACTTCAAGAAAGGAGAAAGATCATTCTTTCGATTAAAGTAAAGAAGTACAATCACAAATAATAGATCTAACATTTTCAATAATTTAATCGATGCTGATATAAGAATCTATATTAAAATTTTGCCTAGAATTGTCAGAACATGTACTAGATATATACTCTTACAAAACCATCAACTGAAAATTAGATACAATAGGGATATTAAAACCATGATTAACAAGACAAAGACTCCTGTACAAAAACTATGTTCACCACAAGAGACAAAATTGACTGACCATGTAAAATCAAAACACTAGATCACTAAGTTGTGGATCTATATGAAAAAAAGGACTAAGCAAGTTAAAGATATAGAAGCTGATGGTTGGAGGGAACCGGGAAGCGCCCTCTCCTCTGGAGATAATTATATTGAATTTTTTCCACAATGATAACAACATTTCCTAGGATGTCCCTTTTAAATAAGGCATCTGCCTTGTAATTCAACTCTCTATGGACATGTTGGAAAGTGAGATGTTGAAAGTGTTCTTTCAGAAATATGATTCTCTCCTTCCAACAAAGAAGATCTATAGCTTTGAGTTAATATCTTCATTGGAGCCACCCAAACACACACTGAGAGTCTCCTTGCACATCAATTGAAACCACCTTCATGGAAGCACCAACTAAGAGAAGAGCCCAACGCACTACTATCACTGATTTTGTGTTGGAACCAGATCCCATATTCAGATAAATATGCATCGAGATTTTTCAAGGGAGATAAATAACAACACTACCACAACATATTCAATTTTGTCGAGATCCATAAAAAAAACAAAGTTGTCCCCAAAGAAAGCCTAGGGAGAAGCTATAATGCATTGCGGTATAGGATTATTTTGTTTCAGATAGTCATGGAAAAAGCTAAGAATTTTTGGAAGGATACTCTGGATGCTAACCAATTGATTTTCAAAAATCAGTTTATTGCGAGTTTTCCAAATATTCCAAGCCACATAAACTAGAAGGAACTTGTGAATCCCCATATTTTTGTCCCACTAGAGTAAGCAGGTCTCCAAATAGCTTAGTGGACCAAAAACTCCGAGGTTGAGGCTTATGATGACTTCATGCTACAAAGATTTTTTAAAAGCTCTGTAAAATCACATTGGAAAAATAGATGCTCAATTGATTTAGGCCCTTGTTTACATAGAGCACAAGTTAACGACCCCAAGAAACCACACTTGGATAGGTTGTCCCATGTTAGAATTTTGTTTTCTAATGTCAACCAAAGAAATAATTTGAGCTTTGGAGGGATGTCCCAAATCTAATTTTATGATTCCACTATTTAACTTGCGAGACCATATTTTTTGCATATATTGTTGGATAGGCTAACTTAGCCGAGATTGGGACTGATGTAGGATTCTTTTGCTAGGCTATGGTATCCTTCATGTCATTGGGAATGAGACCACTCTGAGACAATTTTAAGGTGAAGCCGTCCCACTACATCTTCATATTACCATGCAGACCCAAGTCCACCGGTGACTTCCATCTTCCATTAAAATTGCCTTCGAAGCCTAGCATGAACGCATGAATCAACCTTGTTATGCCATCTGAATTAAGCTGCTTAATTAGGTCCTTTGACAATTTGAAAAAAGTCGTTCCTCCAATGAATGGTTCCATTCTAATCTTGATGCTCTTACCATCACTGAGGTCCCACACTAGACATCTTTTTATCCAAGACACAATAGCCACTAGACCATTCCATATATTCGATCCTCCTTTGAAAGATGAGGCTTGTGCCAACTAGATCCATTCTATAAAGGGTCTATTTTTCAAGTACTTGTCTGCGATTAATGTACTCCAAATACCCGCACCGAAAATCACCTGCTATAGATTTTTCATTGCCAATGTTGTGCCAAACTCGTAAATGTTTTTAAAGCCCCAACTTCCACATGTTTTGGGCTGGACAACACCTCCCATTTTGCAAAGTGAAAGCCAACCCACGATTTCTTGTCATCCCACAAAAAAAAATTGAAAAAAGTTCGCCTAATTCTATTGACAACAACTTTGGGAACCTTCGACAACGAGAGCCAATAAACTAGTATACCAATTTTAATAGTGTCGGCCTTCCACCTATAAACAACCACTTGTAACACGAGTTGTCAATGTGACTCTCAATGCGCTTTTGTAGCCAATTCCAATCATATACCAATTTGGCTTAGGACGATAACCAAGATTTGTAAGTCCATGCTCCAAGGACGTCACTTTGAAGGAGAGAGGTGTGATAGTCCTCTCCGAAATATCAGCATCAACTTTATCGACTTTGTGCTTATTACCTCCCACTGGTTGCTTATTGGCTTCTTTTTGGAGAAATATTATGCAAACCATCTCACAAAGGTACCAACCATAACAAATTTGGAAATAGTGACTCCATTTGGCACGTGATTAAGTGTGAGAAACACATTTGTAAAATTCCTCCCACAACATGCAGACTCTTTAGATCTATAGGGATATTTGTCCTTTTTCTTTTGACGGCCTTCGTACCGATTCAGTTGTTGAATTGGTCCATTAAATCTATGAGAATATTTGTCCTTTTCTTTTGATGGCCTTCGTACGGATTTGGTTATTGAATTGGTCCATCACACTTTATGATTGCTTTAACTTTTACTTTTGACAAAGTGTAATCTACTATCTTACTGATTGCTTTAACTTTTACTTTTGACAAAGTGTATTCTACTGATTGCTTTAACTTTTACTTTTGGTTATTTTACTTTTGACAAAGTGTAATCTACTGATCATACTTTTGCGAAAGTGTAATACTTTTGCGAAAGTGTAATGCATTGATCATTATGAGTTTTAGTGCTTTAGTTGTGGTCTCCACTCATTTCCATATAAAATACACAAAATTACTTTGTCATGGAATTAAAATATGGAGGTAAATTGGAGGGATTAAGATCTATATATTTCGTAGGGAATAGTCATGTGTTTATTATAATAATTAAAAATTAAATAATATTGTTAATAAGCATTGGGTTTTGCTTTTTGACTTGATCGATGATTGTAGTTTACCTTTTTTTTTCAAATATTATATTGGTGTGATATTACTAATACTAAGGATAACTTTTTGAATATTGAATTAAATATAACTTTTAAATGATTTGAGTAAAAGTAAAAGATTCATATATAGTTTTTTGGTTAATTTTTCAAAATTGAAGATTGTTTTTTTATTAAGGTAGTGATACTTTATTGTATTGTGAACAACTAAATATTGTGAAAAAATGAAAATGTGTATATAGATATGAATAAGATTTTTTTTTTTGTTTAGATAAGGATGACTATTTGTGGTGTGTTTATCTTGACATGTTGTTTGTCATGGTGAATTATTTATTTAATATAAATTTATCTGGGAGTATCTAGGGCTTTCATATGCATCTAGATGAAATTTTTTTGAATCTAAGATCAATTAACCCCAACATAGGAAAATTCGCTTTGCCAAAACTTGCACTTACTCAAATAGAATGAGCTCTTTTACAATAGAAAGCAGTTGGTGAGGAAGGTAGATGGAAGAATGTGAGAGCATTTAGAGTTTCCACATGTGTTAGGATAACATAGTTTTGAACATTCATAAAAGATATTGATCAAATCTACCATAAGTAAATTCAAACATTTCAGAGGGAGGTGGTGGCTAAGGTAAACACTAGCCACTGAGGATTGCTTAGTTGCATAGACTTGTCTTCCAAAATTCATAACCATTGTCTCATCTTGAAAGTTTACAACAGAGGGACCATATGGAAACATTAAAAGGAGGCTCTAATCTACCATTTAGAAGATGTGACCTTGGGAAGCCCTAAACTCAATAGATGGAAATGTGGCTTTGAAGAACACCATGTATAATTTCAGTTATGTCACAATGGTTGATACTTAAGGCATGCTTTTATTTTATTTTTGTTAGATATTCACTCCCTCAAGGAAATAAATATCACTTCCCCCAGTATGTAGAGAGAGTATTGTAGCCCATTGGATGAAGACGAATACAATGACAAAGGTATTATAACATGCCTGATGATGAAGAACATGAGATTGGTGCCTACATCTCTACTTTCTTGAAAAACATCCCGCTGAAGGAAATAGATTTGGATGTTTGAAACATCTATGATTTGCGGTGATACTGATACACAAATTAAGGTTTATATGCAAGATAGTTCAAATGGATCCATAGTAGTTATACCATTTATATAATATTTTCTTGTGTCAGAGATCATCTTATCGCAATGTCCTCCAAAATATTTGAATCTGTGAAGTGGATAGTAACAAGATTTGACCGAAAAGCGGTCGCCTATGATTATTTGATCATCTCATGGCTGAGCAAAAATTATGTGTTATAATAAGTCCTTTGTCCTCCACTAGCTTAGTCAATTTAAGATTCTCAAGGGTTTCCATGTGATGATGCTTTATGGATAAGGGACGAGGCATGTGGCAACCCCCCAACACAACTCTTTATAAGGTTTCCACAACTCATCCAACCTTTATTTTGTTAGTGCTTCCCGATTATCAATCTCAAGGGAACCATGGATGACAAGATCTAGCTCGTTAGCTAGTTTGTCGATGACCTTTAATAAGATAATTTTTTCTACTCCCCACCAAGTGTGAGCTCACTCATGGAGACATTATCATGCTCACTAGAAAGTGATGAGGTCACCTCATCAAACCTTAAGCTTGGGAAGTGTAGGTATCCATATAACTGTGGCATAGGAAAATTTATTGCTCAGGGCTATTTATCCGAATTCAGGTTGAAACCCCTCATGTTTACATGTCTTCAAGTGTACCATCTATGCTAGAGTTGACTTTATTGCTAGTGGAAAACATGAGACCATTTCATCCGCCTACTTGTTTGAAGTCTCTGATGAGCCTCCACATCAGACATAAATTAAGGCCCATATAACCATCCTTCAACACATTAAATGATCCAAAATATTTTTCTTTGAGATGTGTTAAAGAATTACATGTAAAATTTGCATCTTAACCATGAAACTTTAAAGGCATAGACATAAGAAGAGAGAAGCAGATAAAATCATGCAAGAAGACACAAAATTGATATCGGAGTTCGTCCAGGAGGCACTACGTCTCCGGGCCTTGCTCAATTAATGGGGAGTCCCTCTTTCATTAAGTGGCAATTAAAATGAAAGTACACGCATTAAATGAAAAATTAAACCCTTATACCTCCATAGCTAAAAGTCCCTGAAAATTGGAGACCTATGATGAATAAATGGATAGCACTGTTGGATTTGTGGCGCCGAGAGGTGCAGAATCCATATAAAATTTGCCTAATTCTAACAAAGTGAAAATCTAGACCCTTTGGAAAATGGCTCAGTTCATGGTTCTACCCCCCTCTTGCGAAGCGCTCATGGTTCCAATCTGTCTCGTACTCCATGCCACTCCTAGCCTCCCTGGGTGCACTTATGAAATGAATAGTTTATATAATAAAAGCTGGGCAGACTCCCCAAGGAGTCCGTTGGCTGAGTTGGCTAAGATCCATAATGTGAGGGAGGGGGTTGGTTGGTCAAACCCTGCCCCCTCCAAAATAAGTCGGAAGTGTGTTTTATAAAACTGTGCCATGCCTTTTCAAAACCTTGACAGATATATTTAATGCAAGTGGGGAGGGGTGGGCGGCCTGCCCCGAATCTTCCACTAGCTCCATTAATACGTGGAGTATGGTGGGTTGGGTTGGCGGTGGGGTTAACAACCTCGCCACCCATATTTAATATAGTGCAGCCATGGAATGTGGGGGTGGCGGTGTCATGGCCGCCGAACCCCATTTATTATAATATGTTTTTGTTGTGACCATTGGGTAGGACAGGGGTCATGGCTCGCCCTGCCCTTTTTTTTAATATTTTTTGGTTTGTTTTAAAACAAACTGGTTTTTTTGAAAATTCCAGAAATTGACCGAAGGAGTCAATTTAACCATCCCACAAATTTTCCCAAAATCTGGCTAGAGTTGGCCGGAATCCAGTGGCAGGGTTTCTGCAAAATTTTTTCCTCCTTAAGCTACGACATCACCAAGTCAACCCTCAAACTTTGACTGCTCCTAGCTCCTTCATACAGACTCGGAATTGAGTGACGTCTGTGCCGTTGGAATCATAAAGACGAGAGATTCAACTTGAAACTAAGTTTGCCACATTTATGACACTTTGATTTTTGAGCCTTTGTACTTAAGCCACTTGTACTTGGACCTATTCGATCCACCTATATCATTCCTCCTCACTGAAGAGCTTTTGGACCCCCAAAAGCATTAACACACTCAAAACCACACTTTCAATATCCTGCATGTAAAACTGGTACATCATTCACAATCATGCACACCGCACATGACTCAACAAGCCCTCCTTGACAAGAGTTTATAGCACACACTCATTGGCTAAGGATTACATAAAAACAATTAATACCTTAACTACTCATAAGGAAAGGTCAAAACATCATTGTTTTGTTTCAAAATGATGCGAAACACACCATCACATTTACATTTACTTGCAACATATGATTTACAACGTTGGCCATAGCAAGCTACTACCTATAAAAAAACCAACTTAATAACACAGACCACCATGAATGTGGGGGATTCATTTGTTGAACATGTTCACCTTTTGGCTCCTCTATCGATGCTTCCAAAGCATGGATCATCAGATACGTGGCTTGTTGGTGTCCCACTTGTTGGATACAATGATTCTTTTTCCTCCAAACTTTCCGAGTTGCCTTGGGGCGCTTTCCCCTGGTGTTCCTCTGATAAGTGTTCATGGAGCCCTCACTATCACTGGACTGTGAGGAAGGGATTTCATCATATGTTGTTGGCTGGTCACTAGCTGTATTGGAGATTTCTCCCATTTATTTCCTGGTGTATTCGAGTCCTGAATGACGTGGTAATTCCTCAACTTCGATGGGGTTTACGATGCCTTGGCCATTTATACTAAGGCCTTTTCCTTGATACCCCATCTTCTTCAGCAATTTGGATCCGATCCGTGTAGTTTGTTTTTCAAAAGCAGCGAATTCATCATCATGAAAAGTACATGAAATTGAAGGGTTTCTTTTTAACTTGGTTGGTTATGTCGCAATTTTTCCAAGGCCTCATCCTTATCTTGTAACTGGAGTAGTAACCTTTGCTTCCTGTAGGAGCCTTCTTAGCTCAATATTCTCTGCTTGGATGCTTTGGTTAATCTCTTCAAGTTCGTGGAACTCTGCCGCAGTAAGTGTCCTTTTAATCTTTGGTACAATATTTGTTGACACTTTTGTTTCATCGCCCAAATTGGAACCCAAGTCTATGGGTCCTTCTGCTGCGATCCCAAAGGCTACAAGTTTCATTTCATCGCCGGAATCAGACCCCAGGTAAATTGGTCTACCTCGTGAAAATCATGTAGCTGTGAACTTTTCATCTTCCTTGAATTCGAAATCTTGGTTTTGTTGTATGGTGGTGGCGGTCTTCTGCTTCCCATTTTTTTCATTTCTCTTACGTGTCAACTCAGGGTGCAACTTCCATCAATTTTCTTCGTCATGTGCCTCTTTCTCACAATGTGTGTAAGAGGGCTTTGCTCCCCTTCTTTTGGCTATTGCAGTCCTTTTTGGGTGGTCACTTTGTTCATGCGTTCCCCTTCTTTCTATGTGCATGGCCTTCACACTGGCCTCATCGATGGTAGGAGGCTCAAACAAAAATAATGAATTTCTTATGTAATTACGCAGAGAACCAATATACTTGGTTACAATCTCTGGTGAATCTAATGGAATGCCCAAATTCAATGCTTGTTTTCTAAATTCTTCAGTGAAGTCTTATACATTTTGACCTCTTCTTTGCCTTAGGTGTTGCCATTCCATTAATTCCTTTTTCTTATAACCCAAAGGGTAAAATTGGTTTCTCAATGCAGAAACAAAATTTGACCATGAGGAGAGAAGGTTACCCACATTTTTGCTGCCTTGCAATTTGCTCTCCCACCAGACGAGAGCAGTGCCGTTCAGCCGAAGAGAGACCAACTGGATCTTTGCGTCGTCCTCCTCGATCTGCTGAATCTTGTAGTAGACTACAATCTGACTAACCCAATTGTTAAGATTTTCTTCATTTCTTTCACCATTATACATGGGTAGATCAAATTTGACATCTAACTTAAAGAAAGGTTTATTAGATGCATTTCCTGAATTCCTATGATGATGGTGAGAAGAGGAGGAAGAAATTTCACTCGCTGGAGGAGAATGAGGTGGATCTACTCCATTATCTCCATACCCTGAACCTTGTCCTTCTGAAGCATTCTCCCCTGCTTACTCTAGTCTCTCAAGTATAGAGAACAACTTCTCGACCCGATTTTCCATGGTGTAGAAGGTCTTGTGGAATTTTTGCTCCTCCTCATTTCAAACATCATCATCCATGTTCCTTCTTTGATGTGCATGTACCGCTTCGAGATCAAGACTTTAGTGTCCCTTCGCCTCGTCATAGCCTGTTTCTAGTTAGCATACAAACATGAAATTCACATCTACAAAGACCTGCTCTGATACCACTTGATCCAAATTCTTTTACTTTGAGATGTGTTAAAGAATTACATGTAAAATTTGCATCTTAACCATGAAACTTTAAAATCATAAACATAAGAAGAGAGAAGCACATAAAATCATGCAAGAAGACACAAAATTGATATCAGAGTTCGTCCAGGAGGTACTACGTCTCTAGGCCCTGCTAAAGAAGTGGGGATGCCCTCTTTCATTAAGTGGCAATAAAAATTAAAGTACAAGCATTAAATGCAAAATTACACCCCTATAAATCCATAGCTAAAAGTGCCGAAAAATTGGAGACATCTGATGAAGAGATACACAATTACACCCCTATAACTCCATAGCTAAAAGTGTCAAAAAATTGGAGACATCTGATGAAGAAATGGACAACTCTATTGGATTTGTGGTGCCGAGAGGTGCCAAATCTATATAAAATTTGCATGATTCTGACAAAGTGAAAATCTGGACCCTTTGGACAATGGCTCAGCTCATGGTTCCGCCCCCCTCCTGCAAAGCACTCATGGTTCCACTTTGTCTCATACTCTGTGCCGCTCCTAGCCTGCCTAGACACACTTCTAAAATGAATAGTTTATATAATAAAATCCAGGCTGACTCCCCAAGGAGTCCACTGTATAAGTTGGTTAAGATCCATAATGTGGGGGAGGGCTCGGGTGGTCAAACCCCGCCCCCTCCGAAATAAGTCGGAAGTCTGTTTTATAAAACCATGCCATGCCTTTTTAAAACCCCGACGGATATATTTAATGCAAGTGGGGAGGGGCCAGGCCCGCATTGGGTGGCCCGCCCCGAATCTTCCATTGACCCCGTTAATACGTGGAGTATGGTGGGTTGAGTTGGCGCTGGGGTTAAAAACCCTTACCACCGATATTTAATATAGTGCGGCTGTGGAATGTGGGGGCGGTGGAGTCATGGCCACCCAACCCCTTTATTATAATATGTTTTTGTTGTGACCATTAGATTGGGCGGGGGTCATGGCCCGCCCTGCCCCTTTTTTTAATATTTTTTGGTTTGGTGTTAAAACAAACCGGTCTTTTTGAAAATTCTGGAAATTGACCAAAGGAGTCAATTTAACGGTCCCACAATTTTTCCTGGAATCCGGTGGTCGGGTTTCTACAAAATTTTTGCCTCCTTAAACTACCACATCACCAAGTCAACCCTCAAACTTTGACTTCTCCTAACTCCTTCATACAGACTCGGAATTGAGTGTCGTCTGCGCCATTGGAATTAGAAAAACGAGACCTTCAACTTGAAACTAAGTTTTCCACATTTATGACACTTTGATTTTAGAGCCTTTGTACTTAAGCCACTTGTACTTAGACCTGTTCGATCCACCTAGATCATTAAACCTCTCTTTTTTGCATTATATAACATATTTTTAGCTTAGTATGTTCATTAAAAAGGTTTAGAGATAATTGCATATTTGTGCCTAATAGTATTTATTTTTGTAGAATATTTTGAGAATATTGGGTAGATTATGAAGATTTGAAGGTGAGATAATATAGGAACTTACTCCCTGCTACAACAATATCAATATTGGATAATAAATGAACAAGATATTATGAAATTTTTTCACAAATTCTAGAGCTCCAGTGATTAAGAGAATCTTGGAATGTGTTCCCTCTCATTTAATGCAGATTCCTAGTGTTCGGAACCAAATCCACTATTTGAGGGATTTTGGAGGGAAAAGCTTCCTCCTTTCAAGGAGAATGCTTCCCCATAAATTTATATAAGTACCAATTCGAATTTTCCTCTAGGGGAATGCATTTCTTAGTCTTCTTGTGGAGAAAACTTGTTTTTTAGCAACTCCACTTTTATTTCTAGCAGAGATGTACTTGGATTGATTCAAGTAATGAACTTTGGTGCCATTTTTAGCTTCTAAAGCTTGGTTTCCCTCATAAGCCTTTGATTTTCCTTGGAATTGGCCATCCTAGGAGCCTCAAATCCCTCTTATACAATTCCTTTATGTCCTTTGAATACCTTTTTCACTTGCATATCTTATTTATGCATTTACCATTCATGCTTCTTTTGTTGTAGGTTACATTGGTTAAATGATTGAAGTGAGTTGTTTTTCAGGTTATTTACAAAATCACTAGCATGATGCATCCTTAGAACAACTTTGAAAATTCATATTCATCATTGAGCTACTTGGATTGGTCTACTTTCACAAATCTAGAATTTCTGGAAATCCCTTGTAGCCAAATAGTATTAATCTTTTGCTATTTTTTAGAATGTGTTAATTAACTTAATTTGAGTTGATTCCACTTGTATTGTGTCATAAAAATATTCAAGTTAACAAAATTTACCCCATATAATTTTCACTTGATTAGGTTAGGAATTTGGTAGGTTAGCTAACTCACTAGTTCTTGAATTTCCAATTTTTAGAGTAGTAATTTTCTACGATTTTTTAGCACGTGTTAACATGCGTATTTTGGAGTGATTCCAGTTGGAATGGAGTCCTAATACATATTACTTAATAACACATTTTTTCCTATCCCATTTTAATTTGATTTTCTTTTGCATTTAGCAATATTATCTCTCTTGTAGCAAAACATGGCCTCCTGTAGCACTCCTGTATCATGTTTAAACTTGACAAGATTTGATCCAAAATATTGGTTTTTGTCCCTTTGGATTGAATAATGACCTCTAGGCTTTGAACCATGATTGAATAAGACCAAAATTCCTCTTAACCATTGTATCTTATCCATTGCAATTCACCTATGCAGTTATGGTTAGTGGAAAGATTCATGACTTGAAGATCATAATGATGATTACTTTATGAAGTACCTTATGAACTCTATTGACAAAATTTATTTTGAATGCATTTATTGAAGAATGATTTCATGATTAGGTTTTGTTTCATACATCTTAAGCTAGGGTTTCCATTTCCAACATTGATATTTCTATTGCATAAAATAGATTTCCTTTTGATGCGACAATTACATTTTGCAAATAGAATAGCATTTACATTCATGAAAGTAGGTTAATATTTACATTTATGCAAAGTAGAGTCACATTTCCATTCCCACATAGATAAGAATTTCCATTTCTGCAACTAGTTTAGGTTAGATTTTATGATATTCACTTCATTGCATCATATCAACGAAAGGAGGACACATTGCATGCTGCACACATATAGTGCCGACATCTCTTATGTTTGTCAAACCCCAGGTTGATAATTTAAGTTGGTACCCTTGGGAGTTGCAATATTCTTGTTTTAATACTGGGGCTCATCACTTTTTGGCGCCATTTCAGGGGAGGTTTCAAAGTATGCATTGTCTTCTTCCCTAGTTGATCATTTATTTTACTTTTTGCAAAAACACACAAAAAATTGTGTTAGGCATATTTCATTTAAAAAACAGAAATTGCATTGCATTAGTGTTTTCATTAAAAAATGTCATAAAATAAAAAAAAATCTTCAATACCACACCCCCTACTTGATCACGTGGTGCAGTAAGAGCCACATCACCATCCAATTTTGTAGGTAGAAGAAGAGGAGGTGACAAAGAAGGTAGGAGAAATGGATGGAGATGATGAAAACGAAAAAGATCCTCTTGGATTTTCCATTCAAGATACTAATGTCAATGTGCATATGAAGAACATCCCTCCATATTTCCTTCCCAAATTCCATGGTATGAGCTCAGAGGATTCAAAAACCTTTCTCTTTGAATTTGAAATCCTTTGTAGATCTTATGGTTACTTACTAAATACTAAAAAATTGAGATTGTTTCTGGAAACATTGAAGGATAAATATATTAAATGGTTTATGAGTTTAGGGACTAATTCATTAAAATCATGGAATGATATGCAAAAAATATTTCTAGAAAACTATAATGATTATGATTTTAAAGAAGAAATATTTAGAATTACTCAAAAATAAGATGAGAGCCTTGAGGATCTAACAGATAGATTCATGTATAATGTTAATAAGGAAAAATTACAACATTTGGGATTTGAAACACTAAAAACCCTCTTACTTAGAAAAATTAGGGATGAGTGGATTGATCTACTTGATCTCATGAGTAGAGGTGATGTATACCAATTATCATTTGAAGAAATTTGTGAAACATGCAAGAACATATCAAGAGGAAGGGAAAAATTAAGTAAATCAACATCAAGATCGGTAAGTCAAGCTAAACTTGGAAATTTTCTTGATAAATTTAAAACATAAATTCTTAGCAATCTAAGAAAACAAGTAGAAATGTTGAGAATGCAAGATGAGAAAAAATAATATGTTGATATTTGTGTTGATCATGTAGAATCACATGCTGTTAGATATTTTCCATCATTACCAAGTTTGAAGGAAGTTTACCAAGAGGAAAACAAGGCAAGTCAATCACCAAAGCAACTATGTTATGTAGCTCCAAGAAGACCATGGAAGCCTAGTCAACCTGATATGATGCAAGAACCTAATTCACAATTTCAAGGATATGTGAAACCATGTAAAATTAACTGGAACACACTCTTTCCTTGCCAACCTTGGCCATCTCAACCCCAAAACCAATCTTGGCAACAAGGTTGGTAAGGACCTTATGGGAAAAATACACAATTTCCTCAATATCCTCCATACCCCATTCCATGCTATCCCTACCATCCACCTCCACCACAACCACAAACCCAACCACATACATCTCAAATATCCACTCCCACTCAACTACTTGTGCCTCCATTTCCAAACCCACACAAGGAAGCAGATCAACCCACTTACAATGCCGAGGTACAACACTTTCAAACATATCCTCTTGATCTAAATGGTATTAATCTTAGCTCAGGAATATTATTGTAAAAAAGAGATTCTCTTGATGTCGTTGAAGGACAACATTCATAAAAAGAAGATTCAAATGAGAATATAAAAGAATCATGGGCTGCACTTGATGAAGAGAAGACATAAAAATTAGAGATTGAGAAGGTTCCCTCATGTTTATCATTAGATCCTCCATGTGTTCAAGTGAATAATCAACAAAAAGAGGAATATTTAAATTTCATGGTAGAATAAGACATGAAGAATGATCCAGATGAGAAATCAAACCAAGGGCATCAAAGCTATATTGAGTTTTGTTTCCAGAAAATCAACAAGATGGATCATCACTCTGTTCTTCAACAATGCTTGATATTGTCAAAGTCAAAGCATTTGGTCTCTAAAATTTAGGTACATGTCAAAGCATATATTTTGAGCCTACACATGAGTTTATCTATCATATTGATGTGCACATGGCTCCATTGGAAGTATTCCTACACTAGAAAGAGATTTTGTTTTTTTTCAAGTAGAGTAGGATAAAAAAAATAAAAAATAAAGATAAAAAAAAATGGAAAGAGAGAGAGAGAAAAAAGGAAAAGAGTAAAATCTTTGGTGAAAACCTCTTTTGAGATGCTTGGGATTGGCTCACTAATTAAAAACCTCCTTTAGGAGGTTAGTGGTTTGGAAAGAAAAAAAAAAGGAAAAAATTAAAATATCCTAGGTGAAAACCTCCTTTGAGGCACCTAGGAAGACCTACTAGTTGAAAAGATCATTGAGGTAGCTAGTAGGCCTAAGGAAAAAAATGAGAAATGAAAAGGAAAATAAATATTTTCTCCATGTATCTATCTTCTATCAATGCAGGTGCTCTCCAACCTTTGCAAGCAACAAGAACAATTTAGCACCAAAAGAAAAATTTGGTCAAAAATCTAGTCAAAGGAAGTCAAACTTTAGCTTTCTCCTCCTTTGCTCAGATGATCCAACAGGACCAAGGCCATGTGAATCCATCACCCTTATACATTTCCAACACCCACCCATAATTTCCGAGCCTTTCCCATTCATTTCCCCCTCTGTCCTAAAATGCTACAGGAGGGTTCTGTTTTGCTACAAGAGGCCAAAATACACAAGGAAAAAATGTTTTTACCATGTCTCGAAAACAATGCATCCATTGTTCGAGCTATTTCATGGGGAGATGCATATGTATGATGGTAACATTTTCAAGGAATTTCAACAATTTTGAGTGCAAAATTTTCAAGAAATCGTCCTCCATCACTTACAAACATTTTTTAATTTTTTCTTGATATTCGTGGATCCATTCACCAAGATTTTTTATGAGCAGGTGCATAAGGATGATGGAAACATGCTTAAAAATTTCAAGTCAATCCTGTCTACCTTTTGAGAGATATGTATAAAACTATTATGCTACAAGAGATTGTTCTGAAATGCTATAGGAGTAACCAGAAGTGCTACAAGAGCAACGAGAAGTCCTACAGGAGGGAGATCAACTTGGAAAAAGAGCCCCAAAGGTCCTATTTTCTTTGGGAAATGTTGGAAGAGTTCCACTTAAATTCCTTCACCTCAATCACCACTCCATTCATCCAAATCCAACACCAATATTCCACCTCTGACCACACATAAAAAAAAAGACTCTGCCTTCATGTTTTCTTCCTTTCCCACAACTTTCACCACCTTCTTAAGATGCTATTATTGTCCCTAAAACCCACTATCATTTGTCCAAGTCCTTGAATGCAGTGTGAGATTGTGAGAAGAAACTGAATGATTGCTATAAGAGGAAAACTAACTTGTAGCAAACTTCACAGATTCATCAGAAAACATGATCCAATGATTCTTATTGCTCCAAAATGAAGAGATGGTCACCCCTGAAGCTTGAGGAAGCCACACCATCCCCGAGGAGTAGTTGTAAGGTCAACCATCGACTCCAACAACATCACATAGAAAATATGAGAGATAACTACAAGCAAGAAAGGTTCCATTATTCAAATACATAATGTGAAGACCTATGCACAAGCAAAACAATGAAATTAACACCTCCAAATAGCCATGGATTGATCATCAACTCAACAACAACATGCATGCATCTCCATAACCATTAGGTAGGTACATGTATGAAATATTCTACACCTCTTCTCTTAAGTGTGTTATGGTTAGAAATTTGTTGTTAATGCATGAGAGATGAGGTTTTATAAGCTAAGGATGGGTCAGGAGTCTCGACTACCATCAACCAGTTAAGTGAAACTAAATCCCTACACGAATGAAATGAGGAAAAGACAAATTAAGAAGGGTGATGATTATGATGAGTGGGCACAATGGTTAAAAGAGGAAATCCATGCAGAGAGAAAGTCACCAAAGAACTCTGAGCCATTACTACAAAAGGGAATAAAAGTATGAGGCTCAAATTCACATGTACAATTAATCATTCCCAAGAAACAGTTGGAGAAACCCATCAAGGTACAAAAGGACGAGCTAGATGATACCAGAGTCTGCTTAGGGTGCCACCGATTTGCTTCGAATTGTGTTTGTAGGAGCTACAGGAGGATATAAATTTCTACAAGAGGATCTAAACTAATACAAGAGGCCCAAAAGGAAGATACAAGAGAGAAATGAAGGGAGAAAGGGAGCCAAAACTACCCAAGGTTGTCCTCAAAAGTCATACACATGACATAGTTATCTTGAAAGGAGAAAGTGGCTTTCTCCCTCTTTAATTTCCATACATATGCATGGAGAATTTTTCTTGAATTAAGTACCATGTAGCAAACAATTGTGCAGTAGTTCCCTTTGTAAATTTTTATATGTGAAGGAAAGATAGAGACAAAGGAAAGTTTGTTATGATAAAAATTATTAACATACTTCTCCCTCTCAGATAAAAAGGAAAATTGGACACTGTCTCTACAAGCGAGACTGCTCTAAGGAAAAAATTAAAAATACACCCAAGTAACCCCGAGAAGGAGCAATCAGAGAAATAGGGGGAGGTTCAACCAAAGGGGAAGCAAATTTTGACACCCATGAGAAGGCCAACCACTAGAGTAGCCACAACTAAGAAGCTCAAGGCACAAACTGCCCTGCTACAAGAGAAACAAAGATGCTACATGAGAAACAAAGCTGCTCCAAGAAGGGAAAATTTTGCTACAAGAGAAGACATTGTGCTACAGGAGAAGATGTTGTGCTACATGAAAGTCTAGAGAGTTGCAAAAAACCTGATTTTGAGCAAATTTACCCTAGATTTTAAAAGGGACATCTAAGAGAAGGATTGAGAGTATTGGTTTTCCAAACTTTAGAAAATCACAGTGACAAATCATGGGGGGGAGTAGTTTAAATTGAAGAGAGTCCACAAACTCATCAATGATGCTAATTATCACATATTACGTGGATACTGTTCAAAAACTTGTATCATTGGAAAACATTGTAAACACTAATAGGGAGAATTTTCTTAAGACACAAGCACAAGCCTAATTAGAACTTGGAGAAAAGGACGAATATACAGAAGAAGGAGCTCGAGAAAAGAGGAAGAGGATGGAGCAAGAGAATGTGTGCCAAAATTCCTTCTAAGGTAGCTTGGGATGTTAAGGAGGCCACGAGGGCCATGAATGAGGCACAATTAGGTCACTAAGCTGCTCAAAGGATGAGCAACACTTTCAGCTGGGGGTATGATGGGCCTCCAAATTAGACATAAATTAAGGCCCATTTGACCATCCTTCAACACATTAAACCTATATTTTTTGCATTAGATGACATATTTTTAGCTTTAATATGTTCATTAGGAAGGTTTAGAGATAATTGCATATTTGTGCCTAATATCATTATTTTTGTAGAATATTGTGAGAATATTGGGTAGATTATGAAGTTTTTGAGGATGAGATAATCTAGGGACTTTGTCCCTGCTATAAGAGGATCAATATTGGGCAATAAATGAACAAGATATTATGAAATTATTGCACAAATTCTGGAGCTCCACTGATTGAGAAAATCTAGGAACATGTTCCCTGTTAGTTAATGCATATTCATAGTGTTGGGAACCAGATCCACTATTTGAGGGATTTTGGAGGGGAAATATTCCTCCTTTCAAGGAGAATTCTTCCCCACCAATTTTTATAAGTACCAATTCAAATTTTCCTTTAGGGGCATGTATTTCTTAGTCTTATTGTGAAGAAAACTTTCTCTTTAGCAGCTCCACTTTCATTTCTAGCAGGGATGTACTTGGATTGATTAAAATAATGAAGTTTGGTGCCATTTTTAGCTTCTAAAGCTTGGTTTCATTCATAGGACTATGAGTTTCCTTGGGATTGACCATACCAGGAGCCTCGGATCCCTCTTGTACAATTAATTTATGTCCTTTGAATGTCTTCTTCACTTTCATCTCTTATTTTTTCATTTACTATTCATGCTTCTTTTTCTGTAGGTTACATTGGTTAAATGATTGAAGTGAGTTGTTTTTCAGGTTATTTACAAAATCACAAGAATGATTCATCCTTAGAACAACTTTGAAAATTCATATTCATCATTAAGATACTTGGATTGGTCTACTAGTTCACAAGTCTAGAATTTATGGAAATCCCTTGTTGCAAAATAATAGTAATTTTATGCTACTTTTTAGAACGTGTTAATGAGCTTAATTTTATTTGACTCCACTTGTATTGGGTCATAAAAAAATTTACCCCATATAATTTTCACTTGATTAGGTTAGGAATTTGGTAGGTTAGCTAGCTCACTAGTTCTTGAATTTATAGTTTTTAGAGTAGTAACTTTTTGATATTTTTTAACACGTGTTAATAGGGGTATTTTAGAGTTATTACACTTGGAATGGAGTCCTAATAAATCCTAATTAATAACAAAATTTTTCCCATGCCATTTGAATTTGATTTACTTGGGCTTTAGCAAGATTCTCGCTCCTGTAGCAAAACATGGCCTCTTGTAGCACCTCCTGTAACACTCTTGTAGCATGTGTAAACTTGATCAGATTTGCTCCAAAAGCTTGGTTTTTGTCCCTTAGGCTTGAATAATGACCTCTATGCTTTGAAACATGATTTAATAAGACCAAAATACCTCTTAACTCTTGTCTCTTCTCCATTTCAATTCACCTCTATAGTTATGGTTGGTGGAAAGATTCATGACTTGAAGAGCATAATGATGATTACTTCTTGAAGTACCTTATGAACTCCATTGAAAAAATATATCTTGAATGTAGTGATTGAAGAACGATTTCATGATTAGGTTTTGTTTCATACATATTAAGCTAGGGTTTCCATTTTTGACATTGATATTTCTATTGCATAGACTAGGTTTCATTTTGATGCAACAATTACATTTTGCAAATAGAATAAAATTTACATTCATGAAAGTAGGTTAACCTTTTCATTTATGCAAGGTTGAGTCATATTTCCATTCTCGTAAATAGATAAGGATTTCCATTTCTACAACTAGTTTATATTATATTTTATGACATTCACTTCATTGCATCAGATCAACGAAAGAAGGACACATTTCATGCTGCACATATAATGCCGACACCTCTTAAGTTTGTACGAACACCAAGTTGATAATTTAAGTTGGTAGCCTTGGTATTTGCAACATTATTGTTGCAATACTGGGGCTCATCAGTCTCTAGGTTCTAAGTTTGTTGACTGAAGTTGGAGCTCAAAGGTCATTCCTATTTACATACCCGAAGGAAGTGGGTTTTGGTTTTACAAGGTCTATGGTTAGTCTGAAACATTTATAAGGATGGTAAGGCATTAGTGATGTGGGGCACGTCAAGAAGAATAAATGAAGGATAATCATAAGTTGTGCTAAGGAGGCCATACTAGTAGTGGGAGAGGACATTGTAGTGGACCAATTTCTTAGGGATACCTTGGTAAAAAGTTATTAAGTAGGAAAGTAGGGATGTCCTCCTTTTTATAGTGGTTGTAAGGGAAATGGGGATCCACTCTCAGTTATATTCCAATAGCTCAAATTTCAACTAGAGGTTGGGAAATTTCCTTTCTTTCGATTGAATTTTGTTACAATCTCAAAGGAGGTATGGTTTATGGATAGGTCATACCTATCCATAACACCTTCGCACCCCCTCTTTGATGTCAAGAATGAACCAATTGCAAGCACTCCTATTTAGATTAAACGTTTGATCCATTTTATGTAATTTTAGATTGAATAAGATCTATGAACCATATGTAACTAGCTTGGTGGGACACTTATTATTGATGATAATTTTATCGATGTTGGATTTAGATCTATTACTCGAATCCTTTTAGATATGGACATTAGAAAAACATTGTCCAAATCTATTGAGCTATTTAAAGGAATACACATATCTTGGATGATGTAAACACCACTTCTTGATCCTCTAGATGTCAGTTATACGGCCATGTTATTAAGGATTGCTAAAAACAATTTGCTAAGATGGTTTAAAGGAAGAATTTTTCTTTGATGAGGTTCTCCATGGAGGAATAGGGTTTTTCTACTTAAATTTTGTTTAAGGATCTCTTTATGGCATTTGATAAACCTTACTACATGTTTCGAAGGAGGTCAATTTGGGTAGTGCAGGAGATGCAATACTACTTGTTGAGGGTTTCTCAATTCTCTTAGCTGTCAAAACATGACCATAATTGAATAGAACTATAGGTATCCAAGTGATCCGTCAGCTGCCAGATTTACCCATGATCTTTTACTTCTATGATGTGGTTATAATTTCACTAAAAATAGCATTAAAAAAACACATATGCATGATGTAAGCAAGATGAAACAAGACAACAATCAACAACATAAGAACACGAGACGTTGATAACGAACTTCACCCAGTGTGGGATATGTCTCCGGGCCCAATGTCAAGATGGGGTAGGCCACTTCATATAGTGCTGGAAATTGTGATGATGTACATGGACTATGTTTTCTGTCATACAAGGATATATGCCCTCAACATGAGTGGCTTGTCTCTCCATGAGAAATTCCGCTACAAGAACTCTCACTCACAATAGGCCTCCTATCAAGATGACATAATCTTACACAAGGTGATGATGAGGATCCCTTCATCAAGGTTACATAGGGATCTCAGTAAAACACAACAATCCATGGCGAATACATCTCACATGAAGTAGAAACATAGATCCCACAACATACATCAAGAAGAGATATAAAAAACATATTACATCTCAAAACAAATGATAAAATAAGCACATGACATCAATACTGAATATACCTCAACCCCTGAGGTTAGCTAAAGAAGTGGATGCTTAGCTGCTGAATTTGGTTGCATTATCAAATTTGTGGCTACAAGAGGCATAAAATCGACTGTCCACACTTGGGAATCTGACACCATCACCCCAATATGGAAAATGGCTGAAAAATGGGAAGCTCTGCTACTGAAACGAACATCACCATTGATTTCCTGTCACCGAGAGGTGTAAAATCGACATAAAATTTGTAAAATTATGACTCTGGAAAGTTTTGGACCTCAAATAATCTTTCTGATGCCCCTCATTATTCTGTAGGAAAGATTCCTCCCCTCTAGCCACTCATGGTTCCACTGTACCACGATTTGCCTTCGTGCTCTGCCGCTCTCCGTTCGCTTGAATGATTAAAGAGTTGGGTTATTAAACAATTTTTTGGGTGGAAATTTTAATGAGGTTGTTTGGCCTAATGGTTGGCCCACAACTGTCAAGCCATCGGGCAGCGGGAGACTTGGGGTTGAATCCCCAAATGGGAAATTTTGTTACATCCCACGTTTAAAACTTGACGGTGAATATTATTGGCATATAACTGTTGCAATGGAGGTAAATGCTTTTGTTTTGTTTTTTTATGCATGTTGGTTTATGTTTTATAAACAACACATTTGTTTTGTTATGATATGGGTTATAACTAGACAATTCAACCATCTTCTTTTTACGTTTAATTATTTTGTTTGTTTTTTTTTGAATCATATTTAAATATAATTTTTTTATATGGTTATTAAAATAACCATGTTTAATATTTCAAATTATTTTGTTTGTTTAATAACCATTTTTAATATATAGTTATTTTTTTTAATGATTTTTGTCTTTTATGTTATTTTAATAATATATTTCTTATCTTTTTGCAGGGATACGAGACCAATGGATGAGCACCAAGTCTTAATGGCTAATAGCCCATTAGTCGACTGCCATGTAATCCGTGGGTCCCACTTGCTAACTGGGATGCCATGTGGCACCTTGTGGGCCCCACTTTTTTCGTGTCGTGCCAAATTTTGACAAGTTGTATATCCCTCATACGAACTTGGATTGAAGCACTGTTTGCACCATTGGATTCAGAATGCAGAACACTTTGACATGGTCCTGGTCTTGTTTTCATCTGTCCATTTTGATTTTTGAGCAATCTTAAAGCCACTTGTTCTTTGAGGTCCTCCTAGATCAATCCTCCCCACTGAGGAGCTTTTGGTCCTCCAAAAGCATGAACATAATTTGCAACTTCTTTGTACCCTATTTGCACCACAAGCGTCCTGACAGGTCACCCTTCCTTCTCCTTCACCTTTTTTCTTCGGAGCCATAAGTGATGAGTCGACACCTGCACCCTCTGCAAACTTGTAGTGCAATATTTTGCATATTACATGCTCAATTACATGACCAACTATGACCCAAGCGTCCCATACTTGCCACGAGTTTATAACACATACTTGGTGGTCAAGATTACATTAAAATGGAAACAATACCCCCACTATCAATACAAGGGAAAAACATTATTGTTTCTTAACAAGTGATGGAAAACACATCATCACTTTTACATTTTAAATCGCAACACATGATTTACAAAAATAAGGCAAAAACACACTACCACACCTAGAAAAACCATCTCTCATTTATCAAAGTGAATGGGTCATCTCTCTGTGGCGCATTCCCTTGCTGAACAATTGTTTCAATTGGTTCCTGGACTGACGCTTTTTCCTTAAGGCATTGCTTTGGATGGAGCCTCCAACACGTGGCTCTTTGATGACCACTTTTGTCGCAATGACTACATTGAGTTTTCTTCCTCCAGACCTGCTTTACCTTCTTCTTTCCCTGCTGTGGAGAAGGCCTTTCACGCCTCATCCTCTTTCGTGATGCCATTCTCTTTTAGCACTCAGCAAATACATGGTTATGTAATACACGATAACTACATGTTTTTCGATGCCATGATTTATGTTCATTATTAGCAACATGCTTGTAATCAAAATGAACATTAGAATACCGAGACTTGTTATACCTTTCTTGTTGGTCTCTGGTGCAATGATGGTGATAAGAGCTTGCCTCATCTCTCTTTGCAATGTGCGCTGTCATAGGATGATGGTGAAGTGTTCCCATCATTCTCTTTCCCCAGTGGTTTCAACCATGTATTGGAAGCTTTTGACACCTTTGAGCACTGTCCCTTAGTGTATCCCAAACCTACGAATCGAGGTCTCTACACAACCTCCAATGGATGAGTTATGCCGTGGCCATTCACACCAAGTCCTCCTCCTTTGTACCCCATCTTGGTGAGGAGTCTCTTGCCAGATCCTGTAATGGGTATCTCCACATTCCCAACAAAAATGATAGCATGTGAAGATGAAACTGAAGATAAATCAACATTTTTTACCTCAATCGTCGATTCTGAAAGAGATGATGAGGGTTTCTCTGAGCCCTTGTTGCGCTTCAATTCCTCCAAGGCCTCTCTCGTGGCTCGCAACTGAAGCTGAAATATTTGATTCTCTTCTTTCTCTTTTCGTAGTAGCCTCCTTAATTCAACATTCTCTTCTTGAAGACTCTGGTTGATATCCCCATTCGAATGATGAGAAGACGATGAAGGCGATGAAGAAGATGCATAAGCACTGGAATATGTGGATGAAGCATCGTTCTATTATCTTTCTTTCTCCTCTTCCTCTATTCTATTCTCATAAGCATTATACATTATGTCAACCATTTTGGACATCCTTAGCATGGCCTCGTACATGTATTTATCATCCTCCATTGCTGCACGTTCAATCATTGCTCACGCTCACAATTCACATCAGCTTGAAGATCGCTCTGATACCACCTTGATTCGGGTCCATCAGTTACTGAATTTACCCATGTTCTTTTACTTCTGTGATGTGGTTATAATTTCACTAAAAAGAGAATTAAAAGAACACATATGCATGTTGTAAGCAAGACGAAAAAAGACAACAATCAGCAACAGAAGAACACAAGACATTGATAACGAAGTTCACCCAGTGTGGGCTACATCTCCGGGCCCGGTGTCAATATGGGGTAGGCCGCTTCATATAATGCTAGAAATGGTGATGATGTACATGGACTATGTTTTATGTCATACAAGGATATATGCCCTCAACATGAGTGGCTTGCCTCTCCATGAGACGTTCCACTGCAGGAACTCTCACTCATAACAAGCCTCCTACTAGCATGACATAATCTTACACAAGGTGAGGATGAGGATCCCTACATCAAGGTTACATAGGGATCTCAATCAAACATAAAAATCCATGGAAAATACATCTCACATGAAGTAGAAACATAGATCCCGAAACATACATCAACAAGGGATCTCAACAACATATTACATCTCACAAAAAATGATAAAAGAAGCACATGGCATAAATACTACATATACCTCAACCCATGAAGTTGGCTGAAGAAGTGGATGCTTAGCTGCTGAATCTGGTTGCACCATCGAATTCGTGGCGTCGAGAGGCATAAAATCAACTATCCACACTTGGGAATCTGACATCATCACCCCAGTGTGGAAAATGGCCAGAAAACTTAGAAGCTTTGTTGTTGAGACGAACATTACCACTGATTTCCTATCACCGAGAAGTGTAAAATCGACATAAAATTTGTCAAATTCGGACTCTAGCAAGTTTTGAACCTTAAGGAATCTCTTTGATGCCCCTCATTATTCCCCAGGCAAGGTTTTGACCCTCTGGCCGCTCATGGTTCCGCTGTACCACGCTTTGCCTCCATTCTCCGCCGCTCTTCATTTTCTCGAATGAAAAAATATCTGAGCTATTAAATAATGTTTTGGGAGGAAGTTTAAATGAGATCGTTTGGCATGATGGTTGGCCCACGACTGTCAAGCAATTGGGCGGTGGGAGACCTGGGATTAAATCCCCAAATCAGAAATTTTGTTACATCCCACGTTTATAACTTGACAGTGAATATTATTGGTGTCTAGCCGTTGCAATGGAGGTAAATGCTTTTGTTTTTTATCATGCGTGTTGGTTTATATTTTATAACGAACACATTTGTTTTGTTATGATATGGGTTATAACCATACAATTCAACCATCCTCTTTTTACGTTGAATTATTTTGTTTGTTTTTTTTGAATCATATTTAAATATAAATTTTGTTATATGGTTATTAAAATAACCATTTTTAATATTTACGTTGATTTTGTTTGTTTAATAACCATTTTTAATATATAGTTATTTTTTAATGATTTTTGTCTTTTATGTAATTTTAATAATATATTTCTTGTATTTTTGCAGGGATATGAGACCAATGGATGAGCACCAAGTGTTAATGGCTAATAGGCCATTAGTTGACTGCCATGTAATCCGTGGGTCCCACTTGTTGACTGGGATTCTATGTGGCACCCTGTGGACATCACTTTTTCCCTATCGTGCCAAACTTTGACAAGCTCTATCTCCCTCATTTGAAATCAGATTGAAGTGTTGTTTGCACCATTGGATTCAGAACGGAGAACACTTCGACATGGTCCTAGTCTTGTTTTCATCTGTCCACTTTTATTTTTGATCAATTTTATAGCCACTTGTTCTTTGAGATCCTCCTGGATCACCAAGTGGAACTTGATTTAGCATTAGAGATCTCCTCTTTAACACTTACAGACACTAGGATTCTTAATAAGGGTCACTTGGATGTTTTGGGTAAGCTATTTTCTTCCCCTTCATGTTCCTTCTCAAATGACCTTGGGGGGTCTATAAGGGTTCAAATATGATATCCCCAAACCAAAAAAAAAAACATCATGGTAGGCCCCCCAAAAAAACCAAATCATCTTTGTTTCCAATTTCTTGATAAGTCATTTGGTTCACCTTTTAGATTGTCTTAACCCTGGTGAGTGGGAAAATTTGGGGTCAATGGGTGAGTGAAAGTCTTACCCTTTTAAATCACATTTTAAAGGAAGAAGGAACTATATTTTACATCCCATTAAAGGAAAATATCTGGAGACAAATCTTTTGGGGGGTTTTGATGTGGATGTGGTACTTGAAGATAGTAGCCTTTGGTTGGCATGCCATTGACCATCAAACAAGCTCAAGAACACGCTATCACTGGATTTAACCAAGGAAAACAAAAGTTAAGCATTGGGTTCCTTAGAATGGGACAAACCCCATAAATAGTTTCCCCATGGATATCCTATTTGTGAACATTAACGACCTAGGGAGGAGCCAAAGGATTATTCCTCTGAAGATTTGTTGCCCAAACATATCTTGAGTTTTTTTTTTTTATTGCAAGACATAATTGGGAAATGGGACTATTTGATCATTGATCTATACAAAAATTATTAAGGATTTGGAATTTGTTGATCTATTTACGTGTCAAGGAGAAGATTCAACCTCCTAGGGATATGCAGAACCAATTTTTTATAGAGGTGGTACTCCTCTTTTGATATGTGGAAAATAGTTTATTGTCTTAAATAAATGCGATGGGTGAGTACTAATTAATAAATCCCAACAAATATTCCAACAAAGTTCTCGTACAATAAATTTAGTCATTATGCATACAAGAAATGAATATTAAAATAAGATTTTATGTACTCGTGTTTGTTTTAAATAAATATATTTCCTTTATTTTTAAAATAATGTGAATTATGAATTAGTTATGACATTGCATGATGAAATAAAAATAAAAATAATGGACGGATCTTCAAAGGAATTTAAATGGTTTTGTATGTTAGAATCAAGCAAGTTTATAAAGCTTCAATTGCTCAAGGATCCAATGATACATCAACATACAGACTCATGGTTGTAACATGAAACTTGAATAACTCTTTGTGGGAGAAATTAACAATAATATCCTATTGTGAGAATTTTAATAGTGTCTGAAAATTGAAAAATCCTCCTAAATGACAAATATATAAAATGTAACTAAACTACGTTTGCTTTATTACAAGCAAAGATCCTTGGACTTGAAATACAAGATGAAGTTCTTGGAAGAGACGAGGATATCTTCATCTAGCTAAGAATACATAGAAAATATAATGTAAAGGCATATGTAGAAGAATATATGAGAGAGAAAGTTGAGTAGGTTGATTCACACAATCTTCTAGAGTGACAAATTTGTCTTCAAAAAAACTCTAGAAAACAAAAAAAACCAATTTTTTTAATGTGATTTTCTGCCTTTAAAATCTCTTCATCTTTGTAACTACTCGATAGTTATGCTTTTTTTGTGTTAACTGAATGAATATATGTTTTAAAAATATGTGTTAGGTCCCTATATGACTAATGTAGTCCCTTATTGTTGTTAGCGTAGCACCCTTATTATTATTGTTGTACCCCTGTAGTCCCCATATTGTTATTATTGTGCCCTGTAAAAGCCAACTATTGTTATTGTTGTGCCCTTACATTATTATTGTTATGTCAGCTAGGATTATATTGTGACCCCATTCATTTATTTAATGTAAAGGAGGTTTACCCCTCGAAGAGGCTTATTTCTAAGTCGTTGATCTATCTTTTCTTATATTTTGTGAGTTGGGTTCATAACAATATGAAGTTAGAAATTTGTCCTCCAAGATGGGTCCCACTTCAAGTATTCCAAATTTCCTGTTATATAAATAATTTTCAAAACTGAGCGGTGGAAAGAGGGGAAGGGGTTTTTTATGGCCCCAAGGAAGTTAAATTTATAGAGTATTCATGGGGCTTAGGATGCATGAAAAACAACCGAGCTGAAGCGTATGCCCTCTACCATGGGATTCAATTAGCTAGAGAAAAACATGTAACTTATATCGTTGTTTCAGGAGACTCCCTCCTTCTTATTAAACGTTTGGTGAAGGGCTCCTCTTCGAGGGACACAAAATTATAAATTCTTATGAAAAGAATTAGGGAATAAGCAAAAGGGTTCTCTTAAAAATCATATTTCCATGTTCTCTGTGATCTCATAAAGATGCATAATTATGTGCTAATGAAGGGTGTAAATTAAGACTGTGAGATTTAACAATCAATGGTCGAATCAAGCCTTGTCTTATTCCTTAGAGCTAAATGGATTGGCATCGTACGATTACGAAGGATTTAATTAGAAATAAATTATAGTATGACATGCATTTTTTTTTGGTGGGTCAGTTTTGTAAGGTATATACCTACAAAACCCCATTTTTTGTTGTCTAGTTTGGAGTGCCTCTGAAAAATTTATAGCTTTGTAGGATAATAGGGCTTAAGAATATGTAGTGACTTGTTGTATTTGCTATGATCTAGACATACACTTCCATATAAATACAAAATTCTCATTCTAGTTAAAAAAAAAAAAACATTTTCAAAAATGACTTGGCAATTGTTGATCTCCTTTCGTGTTAGGGATAAGAATCAACCTCTTTGAGAAAATTCAAGATCCCCCCATCATTTTTATAGAGGTGGTACTCCTTTTTTGGTTTGTGGAAGATTTTTACTATTGTCTTGGATGAATACAATGGGTGAGTGCTAAATAGAAAATGCCAACAAATATTCCAACAAAGCTCTCATGCAACATATTAAGTCATTAAGTACACAGTAAAAAAATATGAAAATAAAGAATTTTTGTGTATCAAGGTTTGTCTTCGAATAATATTTTTCCTTCCCTTTTAAAATAAGGATCAACCACAACTTTGCAAGATTAAATAAAAATACAAATTATGGACAAGTCTTTAAATAACATTAAAGTATTACATGTGCTATAAACAAAGTAGTTTGTAAAGCTTCAATTGCATTATAATCCAATGATACATCACCACACTTACTCATGGCTTCAGCATGAAACTTGAATAGCTGTTTGTGGGAGAAACTAGCAATAATATCCCAATGTGAGAATTTTAACATTGTCTAAAAAATGAAACCACCTCCTAAATGAAAAACAGATAAATTGTAATTACATTGTATTTGGTTTTTTACAAGAAAGGATCTTGCTCCCTTGGGGACATGAAATAAAATATGAAGTGCTTGGAAGAGATGAGAAGAAATAATCATACCTATATCTTCCTATAACTGAGCAGACATGGAAAATCTAATGGAAAGACATATGTAGAAGACAAATCAAAGAGAAAGCTGAGTAGGCTGATTCTCAAAATATTCTGGAAATGTGAGCTTATCTTTGGTAACAACCCCAAGAAAACAACCACATTCCTAAATATCATTTTCTCCCTTTGTAATTTTCTCTTCATATTTGTAACTAATTGATGATTAGGTTTTTCGTCCATTTTTTAACAGAATGAAGATCCATTTTGAAAATATGAAATTAGGAATTCATCATCCAAGTTGGGTCTCACTTAATATATTCCATATTTCCCTTTTCATAAATATTTTTCAAAAAATAATTCGGTGATAGGGCCAAAATTGGTTACAAATGTTATTTTAATTTTATGAGATGATATCTAAAATTTTAGCCTTGGAAACCACCCCCCCATATTCCTCATGCTTCTATATTTCTAACAAGATCTCATTTTCCCAAATCATATATTAAGAACTCAAGTCATGCCTCCATAAATTCATGACCCAATAATCATTGATTTACATGAAGTGACTAATCAATCGTTGATCTTCTCCACATGAATCTCATCCTTTGATTTATATATCTACCCTACTTAAATTTGATATCTTAGTGGGAACACGATTGGAATAGATACATAGACACTCTTTATAGGCACATATTTGACTTGGGCCACTTAAGGGTGAACTTATTTGGGAGAGAAATATGGTAAGAGGTAGTTACTCAACCAAACTGGGTTATGAGGCCCTATTTCTTCTAGGGATAAATGATGAAGTTTGGTGGTGGAAGAAACTATGGAAAGTAAAAGCTCCCCTAAAAACCATTTTATTTGTGTGGTTTGCACTCTTAATAATAAGGTGTTGACCTATAAGAGTTTAAGGAAAATAAACAAGGGGCTTGGTATTTGTCTTCTTTGAAGGAGCAATGAGGAAATGAGTATGCATCATTTTTGATCTTGTACTTATTCTTAACATATTTAGAGGGACCTTGAAGGTCAATTGGGTCTCAAAATATAATGGAATAAAGATTTAATAAAAGGTTGTTTCTCTAAATGGTTCTCGAACACAATCTTGAAGGCTTTTTGAGCACTTCCTTTCTTAGTCCTTTGGGGAATCCGTATAGTATGTAACTTAGTTTTATTTGAAAAAGATTTGTTTTGTCTTTTAAAACCTTTGATCAGGTCCTAAGTTTACTCTCATATTATAAGAATGTTACCATTCAAAACCCATCAAGGCTTGTGTGCAAGCTCAATGTGGACAAGTCTAGACCATCGTGCATTTAAATTAGATGACTTTTATAACCTTAAATATCACTCGATTTGAGCCTATAAGGATATAAATAATTCATCTACTGAGAGAACACACTTTTTTCCTTCTTAGATAAGTGTTGAGGGTGGTCATGCCCACCCTTCAATAATGCCACTAGTCATAGTTTTCACACCTTGTAACACATGCTTGTCATGAGTTACTCTATTAACAACCCACGACCACCTTCCCATCCTTTAATAATCCCGAGGAGAATATTTAAATGATGTGATAGACACCTCATCAAAAACTAGCATTAGAATCAAGGATCACTCAGCTCACTAAAAGAGTCAAGATAATCCCTTCATTCTAATATAGCCTCCCTTCTATCTATATAATGAAGGCCATACCAAGTGTAAAGGAAGAGAGGACTTGTATGCAAGTTTATGTTGTTGAAAGTCATAATGCTTTTCAGCTTCCCTGTTATCCTATCCATGATATCTCCACAAGGCCTAATGAAGAGCGAGTACAAGCAACGAGAAAGTATCTATAGCTAGGTTCCAGGAAAACTTTGTTGGCTATTGTATTGTTGCTTATGTTATTAATGAAATGTATGGTTTTCCCCTCCATGTTTTGTGTTTCTTATGTGCATGATATCTCAAGTGGTTGATCTAATTTGATTAGTTATATTATAATTTATTTTCAATTAATAATTTATCATCTAAAATAGTTTGAGAAAGGTATTGCAGTTATCTATGTGTAGGAAACAAGTTGCAGGAATCAGAGTTTGGATCTCAAGAGATGCACTTATCAAGATCACAAGAGGATTTACTCCTATAAAAAATTACACACTTTGATCTCCTTAATATTATTTCATGATTGATAGATTGATTGTATTCCAATTCTAGCAGGTTTCCTTGTAGTTTTTTGGCCCTCTGTCTACCATGAGTTACAAGTATGATCATGGGAGAACTCACCTGTCTAATGACCATTTTTTTTAAGTTTGTATAATAACCATTATTTTCACTCAAATGAAATGTAGGGAAGGTTGTTAATAATTTCAATGAGTGTATTGTTGTATTCCTAGTTTTGAAGTTCTCACTATGTTGGGGATATGATACTCTCGAAGTAAATGGATATTCTTGATTGGTCAATATCCATGTATCTGGAAATGTCCAACTAACAATATCAAATTAAGGTTGTTGGTAGACCATCTTCAAGAGATCATCAACTTAATCATTTAGATATAATTTTCCAATATCTTCAATAAACTAAACTAAACAATGAACAAGTTTTCTAAATAAGGCATTCTGTTGCTTAAAAATCAAATCATATTAGTGGAATTCAATGATGTGCAAGCATGAATTCACAATAAATTCACGATTTAGGTATTTTAAGAATGTTGTTAATATACAATATGTAAATTTTAATTGTTAAGCCTTTGTATTTGTAACTTTTGGTATGGATTGTGTTGGGTTTTTACTGTACACAGAATATCCCGAGTGAAGAAACTATTAGAAGGAATAATAGGTCTAGCTGAATAGATTACTCTAATATTCTCTACTTGGAGGATCAAATTTGATCACGTCGATGCACATGACGAATGCATTTATTTCAACATGAATATAAAATACAATAATTTTTTTATAATAAAAATGGCCTAATATGAAGAAGGATGTGATTAAATTCATTATTGAACGCTTTGAATAATAATTACATCAATGGTGTTTTTTGAGGGAGATTTATTTTCAAGTTTTTCATCGTTTATCCATGATCTATCAGACATTGACATTTGGTCATCATCTCTTTAATTATTTTGTCTTTATCCACAATTTTTATTGCGCCACGACTATCTATATGCCTAATCTTTAAAGTGCATGTGAATGGACTTGACGACTTCCTTTCAATAGGTTAAAGTGAAGGAGGATTTCTATCTCAAGTGGCACAATCCGCATTATCAAGTGAAGAAAACCATGCTTCTAGCTAAGTATAAGCCAATATAAATGAAATATCCCCTCACCTTCAAGGATGCACAACAATTTACTCTGAATAATTTCATATATGATGGGAACAAAGGATAAAAACTACTACTTTATTTGTTATGGTCAAATTACCCTAAAACAAATAAACCCTTTGTGAAAAAAAAAAAAAAACATTATAATATATTTTCATTACCTACATCTATCTACAATACAATTCCATTAATATAAATCATGATACATCTTCCTATGTCATCATTTTCATAGCACTCAATAAGGTCATTGTCTAAGATTCAATCGTGGACTTGTATTCCACTTTAAAAATCAACATTAAAACAAGTGCTACATAGTAGCGAGTCCTGCCTCTTAATTTAAATATAACTAAATTAAATTTTGTGTTTGGTACACTCAAAACTTGCAAATTAAAATTATGATTAAGTCAATTATATTAAGTTTCCAAAACATAAAGCATCAACTTTATTTTCCCTACACAACTCTAGTATATTTGTTTAACATTTGGTATAGGGTAAAAATGTGAAACTGAGTTACACTTTTGTGAGAAACACATCTGAAAATTTCACTCTCCCAACAGTTCGACCAAAATTTGGAGAAAGTTTGGCCGAACTTTTGAAATTACTTCGGCCGAATTGTTTCTACCGTTAACATTGACGGTGTGGGTAACCATTTTTTTGGTCGGAGATAGGAAAACCTGTAACGAAAGTTCAACTGAACTTTTTTGTTATAAATATAGCGGCCAACGAACCACAAAAAGTTTTCGTTGAGTTTTATGTTGTGTTACCGTTGGGAGTGTTGCGATTTATCTGACTGTTGAGAGCATTGCGATTTTTCTATTTAGCTGTGTTGCACTGTGATTTTTCTGTTTAGGTGCATTGTGTTGGAACTAGCACAGGAGCAAGCGATGGTGCGAAGGTTAATGAGCTGATCTTGTTTTTATTATTTGTTTTTATTTTTCTTTATGGTTTTTTTTCCTGTTTTAATCTTATTTTCATGTTTTTCTGTGTTTGCAGGATTTGTGTAGGGTCTTCTCTGCATCCTCGGCGTGCTCATTCTACATCCTTGACGTCTTCTCACCCTCCTCGGCGTGCTATGTCTCCTCGTCTCATTCCAAGCCTGCTGTGCGGAGTATTTAATAATTGATAATAAGTGATGAGAAATGCTTCTTTATGGTGTTTGTTCTGAGCTTCTATCACAAACCATTGTTTATAACCATTGTTTCTAAGTATATATGTAAGCTATTATGGCCATTTTATCACTACTTCCATTTTTAATGTGTGCACTGTTCATTTACTTATGTTCCTATATTCATAGTCACGAGCTTATTCTAGTCATTATGCAAACATTCAGACATTCACTTGGCATGACACACTTCTCTTTTCATGTTGCTGGAACTTATCTCCCTTCATGACTAGAGATATGTTATATTTTTATGTTGAGCTCATAGCATGTTAGAATGCTTGGTGTGATTGCTTGTAGGTTCGGTCAGAAAAATCAGTAATTAGAGGTAGGCAGGCTAATGATAGCATGGCAGGTTATATTTCTTGCTTGGACAAAGGATCACTAACCAATGTATTTTTATTTATATTTTTCTTGTAGTTTTCATTCAGTAGAATCAGTAAGTAGAGGTAGGTGATGAGGGAACACCCTGCATCGTTAGTAAACAAAAGCTAGTATTTAACATAGTGATTAAATATAGAATTGGAATAGATGAAACCAGTTTGAATAACCTTACATATCCTGTTCCTGTAGATGCTCTATATCCTGGTCTCAATTTAAAGTTCACCCATATTTCTAAATACATAAAAAATTATGAGATTTATTTTTTAGGATGTTAATGTAATTTTTTTTTTACATTATTTAAGATGAACCCAAATTGAAGCAAAACCATGAATTACTCTTCTTGCTACCTGCATCTCTAGGGAAGTAATAATACAAGAAACCATGTAACATCATCATATACGTTATTTCTATTTCCAGTTTGTCTGACTTGTAATGCTGCTTTCTGGATTGAGAAATGAATATTCTTCTGATGCTGTTAGCCGGGAAGGTTATCCTTAGCAGGAACTAATGTCGTCTTGTTGTCTGATTGTGAACCAATCTTGAAAGAAAATTTTGGTTTTCCAACACTGATATATTTTTCGTTATAAAGTATGCTCAGTTCCAGGTGCTTTGTCTCCTCGTCTCAGTTTAAAGTTCACCCATATTTCTAAATATATAAAAATTTATGAGAATTAGTTTTTAGGATGGTAATGTAATTTTTTTTTTTACATTATTTAAGATGAACCCAAACTAAAGAAAAACCTTGAGGTACTCTTCTTGATACATGTACCTCCAGGGCAGTAATAATACAAAAAACGATGTAACATCATCATATACATTTTTTCTGTTTCCAGTTTTTCTGACTTGTAATGCATATGCATTATTTCTGTTTTTGGTTTGTCTGAATTGTAATGTTGCTTTTTGGATTGAGAAATGAATATACGTTATTTCTGTTTTCAGTTTCTCTGACTTGTAATGCTGCTTTCTGGATTGAGAAATGAATTTTCTTCTGGTGCTCCTGGCCGGGAATATTATCCTTAGCAGGAACCAATGTCGTCTTGTTGTATGCCTGTGAACTAATCTGGAAAGAAAATTTTGGTTTTCCAACACCGATATATTTTTCTTTATAAAGTATGCACTGATATATTTTTCTTTATAAAGTATGCAACGATACATTTTTATTGATATAGTTTTCTTTATAGAGTATGCACTGATATATTTTTGGATCGACTAGAAAACCCCAATCTATTGCTTGCCCTTTACCAAACAACTTTGATTTATGCCTAAACTTCCTCCTTCCCTCCAACCCACGTTTGACCAAAAACACCTCCGGCTCGATCTATTTCTTGTTTCAATAGCCTTTGAATTGATGCTGGCCAGGGCCAAGGTGCGAAGCAAGAAATCCCAATGCCCCTAACCAAACTGCTTCGCCTTTCCTGAATGGGAGTGCTATTATGATCTTGATAGTGACACCAAATTAGATTAGATATGTTTCATAAGTGACAAGAAGAGTGTACTATACATAATGGAGCTAATACCTGGCCAAGGAAATAAATGATATCTTTTTATATTTTGTAGAGTTGAATATGATATTCGCTTAATCTCATTTTTCATGCTCACTCATGCACCTCTAAATTTTAACACCATGTGAAAGAACACTCGAAAACATAAAAAACCAAACAAAAAAAGTCACCATCCATCCGAAATTATTGCCTAAATTACCATTCCTTTTCAAAATCCATTTGAAATTAGCGATATATTTTTATATTTTACAGAGTTGAATGTGCTCTCTACTTAATATAATTTTTCATGCTCACTCATGGAACTCTAAATTTTAACCATCTCTGAAAGTAAAACAGAGAATATGATTCCAAGTACCAAATAAAAAACATTTGAGAGGCTACATGATCTTGATATTGACACCAAATTAGACCAGATATGTTTCATAAGTGATAAGAAGAGTGTACTATACATAACAGAGCTAATACTTGACCAAGGAAAGAAATGATATCATTTTATATTTTGCAGAGTTGAATATGCTATCCGCTTAATCTCATTTTTCATGCTCACTCATGCACCTCTAAATTTTAACATCATGTGAAAGAACAATGGAGAATATAAAAAAACAAACAAAAAAGTCACCATCCATCCAAAATTATTTCTTAAATTACCTTTCCTTTTCATAATACATTTGAAATTAGCGATACATTTTTTATATTTTGCAGAGTTGAATGTTCTCTCCGCTTAATCTAATTTTTCATGCTCACTCATGGACCTCTAAATTTTAACCATCTCTAAAAGTAAACCAGAGAATATGATTCCAAGTACCAACTAAAAAAACATTTGAGAGGCTACATGATCTTGATATTGACACCAAATTAGACCAGATATGTTTCATAAGAGAGAAGAAGAATGTACTATACATAGCAGAGATAATACCTGGCCAAGGAAATTAATGATATATTTTTATATTTTGCAGAGTTGAATATGTTATCCACTTAATCTCATTTTTCATGCTCACTCATGCACCTCTAAATTTTAACACGATGTGAAAGAACACTGGAGAATATAAAAAAACAAACAACAAAATCACCATCCATCTAAAATTATTGCCTAAATTACCATTCCTTATCAAAATCCATTTAAAATTAGCGATATCTTTTTACATTTTGCAGAGTTGAATGTGCTCTCTGCTTAATCTAGTTTTTCATGCTCACTCATGGACCTCTAAATTTTAACCATCTCTGAAAGTAAACCAAAGAATATGATTCCAAGTACCAGATAAAAAAACATTTGAGAGCCTACGTGATCTTGATACTGACACCAAATTAGACCAGATGTGTTTCATAAGTGACAAGATGAGTGTACTATACATAGCAGAGCTAATACTTGGCCAACGAAAGAAATGATATCTTTTTATGTTTTGTAGAGTTGAATATGTTATCCGCTTAATCTCATTTTTCATGGTCACTCATGCACCTCTAAATTTTAGCACCATGTGAAAGAACAATGGAGAATATAAAAAACCAAACAACAAAATCACCATCCATTCAAAATTATTGCCTAAATTACCATTCCTTTTCAAAATCCATTTGAAATTAGCAATGTCTTTTTATATTTTGTAGAGTTGAATGTGCTCTCTGCTTAATATAATTTTTCATGCTCACTCATGGACCTCTAAATTTTAACCATCTCTAAAAGTAAACTAGAGAATATGATTCCAAGTACCAACTAAAAAACATTTGAGAGGCTACATGATATTGATATTGACACCAAATTAGACCAAATATGTTTCATAAGTGACAAGAAGAGTGTACTATACATAACAAAGCTAATACCTCGCCAAGGAAAGAAATGCTATCTTTTTATATTTTTCAGAGTTGAATATGCTATCCCCTTATTCTCATTTTTCATGCTCACTCATGCACCTCTAAATTTTAACACCATGTGAAAGAACACCGAAGAATTATAAAAAAACCAAATAACAAAATCACCATCCATCCGAAATTATTGCCTAAATTACCATTCCTTTTCAAAATCCATTTGAAACTAGCATTACTGCTTAAACTCAACAAAGTTATGTTCAATATATTGAATTACTTGTTAAACTTGACAAATTTATGTTTCAATATATGAAACTTATGACACATTCCATAGGACTCAGATGACAATTCGATGATGTACTTCTCACATTTTATACCTATGGAGACTAAACCTCTCCACCAAACCATTAGACCAACTGCAGGTTGTTAGTAGGTTTGAAATCCAAATTTCCTAGCTGTTAAGTTAAGTTGGTTATATATGCAGTATGTATTTGGGCCAGTTATAATTTTTTAGCTAAATGTATTTATCATCTCATAGGGGTCCACTATCACCTAACCAACCATAATGGCTAGGATGTGTTGTTACTCATTTAGCCTCTGTCCTTTTTAACAACAAGGATGCTTTCAAAATCACATGTTTATCACCTTTATAAAACTTATATAGCTAAATGCAGGGACGGTCCTAGTGTTTTTGGAAACCATGTATATGTCATTTCTCCCATAAAATTAACCATGTACATGCCATTTCTCCCATAAAATTTAAGGCATTTTCTAGCGTTTTTGGAAACCATGTACATGTCATTTCTCCCATAATCTTTAAAGCATTTTCTAGTGCTTTCGGAAACCATGTACATGTCATTTCTCCCATAAACTTTAAAGCATTTTCTAGTGTTTTTGGAAATCATGTACATGCCATTTCTCCCATAAACTAAGGCATTTGAAATAAATTGTCATTTAATATTTTATTGCGGTCCTAGAGTTTTTGGCAACCATACATGTCATTTATCCCATAAACTTTAAGGCATTTGCAATAAATTTTCATTTAACATATTTTATTGAATTTGTTTTTTCAGGGATCAAAAAGCTCACTAAACATGGTTGAAAAATGGACATTATGCATAGATGTTTCTTGTTATCCCAATCCAGGGAAACTAGTGATTACATATGTGCTATGCAATATTGCGACTAATAAATTCGTCCAAAGGAAAATGAATATACCTGGAAGAACAACAAACAATGAAGCATATTATATTGCATTGATAGAAGGATTGGGAACAAATAGGGAGTATGGATCAAATGGAATTGTAGTTTTTACCAATTCTGAACTTGTGTGCAACCAGATGAAAGGCGTGTACCAAGCTAAAAAGGAGAGGCTAAAAAAACTGCATGGAAAAGCAAACAATATTGTTAGACAATTTCAATTATTTAGTATAATAAATTGTGCAAATGTTAATAATATGTCTAGTGATCTATTGTATGGGGAAATGCCAATTCAAGATTCATCTGTCAAAGATGAATTAGTATTGTATGGGGAAATGCCAATTCAAGATTCATCCTTCAAAGATGAATTAGTGTTGAGATGCTCTCCTTAAAAATTTATTGATGATTCATCTCTCAAAGATGAATTAGTGTTTAGACGCTCTCCTTCAAAATTTATTGATGGACATTGTAACATATCTTTGATATGTGTGTGTTCAAAAAACAGTATTTTGAAATCCATACGCAACTCTCCCCAGCTTTTTCCACGTGTACACACGGGTCCATCTATTGCAAACCTGCGTATGCTATTTAAAATATTAAAAAATATAAAATTTCCCTATTATTGAGGCGGGGTTTACGGTTTTTCCTGTAACTTAACTACCCCAACCCATGGCCTAACTGTTCCCCAACTAAAAAAATAAAAGTATAAATATGCCTCAAGGGAATGGCCTAATGGAGGAAGAGAGAGAGTTATAGATATTATAGCCTGTTATAGCCCTGATCAAGTCTGATATTTCCCTTGTGCCTCCTACACTTCCCAGATTTTCAAGAAACCCTTGTTTCCTTGTGATGATCACCCTCATTCTATGTGACATCCTTTGTGCACCATTCATGGAAGAATCTTTGTGAGACTAGGGCTGGACGAATCCGGAGGGCAGTTTTGCTTAAGGCCATGGAAAATCTCAGGTGATTTCTCCACTATTGTTTTCTGTACATGTTATCAATAAAATAAGTGCCATCTTGTTCCTGATGTTCATGTGTCATATATCTCTTATACATGCTTAATAATCTTGAATAGTTTATTTTTTGTTATCTTTATGAGATTATGTATGCTATGTTGCTAACATCTAGGACATATATGCTATACAACTAGGTTTTTGTGCTTGTTCTTTGTTTATTTGCAGGTTTTGGAGCACGAGGAATTGCAGGGGGTTTGAACCCTATTGGATATACTACAAACAAAGGATAAACGGGTAAGATCTGCAATCCTCACTTTCTAGTTTAAAGCATAGAAGTTGGTAATGTGAGGTTTATCAACCCAGGACCTTAGGGTAACATTCCCGTAACAGAATTGGTGACTCCATTGGGGATTACATCCGTGTAATTCCTATTTTGGGTTGTTTTTATCTGTCTTGTAGGTTCCTTGACAGGTTAATCACATTTACAGTCTAGTAAGTCTTTTCCCCAATGAGACAAAAGTCCTAGTCTCTTAATCAGGCTTGAATTTTTCTTTTCTTTTTTTCCTTATTTCTGTTTATATACGCTACTTTGGCTGTACACAGTCACATATGCCCTCTGTGTTCTCTAAAAGGACCCACGTATACACAAGATTACCAATGGCATATTCACGCTTGTTGCATACAGTGAACCCGCGTATGCCTAGGAAAATTTGAAAATTTGAGTTTTGAAGCCCTGTCGCTCTTTCTTGTCTGTGGTTGGCCACTCCTGTGGTAGCTTTTAGGTTTCTAGTTTGTGCTAATTGTGGTTGTATGTCCATTTCTCTCTTGTTCTTGTGAAAACCTAGTCATTTGGTAATTTTCCTATTTTGTGAAATTACAATTGCGGCTATAGCACCAAGATCTCTTCCTGGAGTTCTTCGCTGTTCTGACCATTCTGAACAGTAAGCCTTTGCTTGTCTACTCATCTTGGCCTTATGCATTGCTTCACTTTTGGTTTTTGCCTCTTTTTACTTCTTTGGTTTTCTTGACTTCTTGGGACTAGCCTTTTAGCAAACCTTGAAGTGACCTTTCTTACTTTTTTGAGTTTTTGTTCCCTGAAAGAGTGTGTTGCTGTTCTGAATCAGTTTCTTGGGTCTTTTTCTTCTTCTTGCTTGTTTGAGTCCCGCTACGAAATTAGCATAGTTGACTTATGCATTTTGAAGCCCTTTGTGACTCATTTTCTTGATTTTGGTTCTTGAGTAGTTTTGTGCTTGTATTTTTGAAATCTTTTTCTTTCCCTTATAAGTGAAAATCCAAAAAACATTTCTTGTTTTCCATTTCTTTTGCTTTGATTTCATTTTTACGGTTTAATACATTTTGAAGCAGTTTGGTTAGTTTCTTGTTTTTGTTTCGTTTTCTTGGTTTTGAAAGGGGTCTTTTTCTAGATTTCTCTCTCTTTTATATCAAGTACATTTTGGAATTTTATATGCATAGGAGTTCATGTTGGGACTAGCCTTGCTTTTCTGTCAAAAGTGACTGAACCATTTATCTATAGAGACTATTTTTGTTTCTTTAGTTAGCAATCCTAGAATTTGCATATCATTGGTAGTTTTGCATTAAGTGCACTGAAGCATTTTAGTATTTTTTGATAGTTTTTTGAAGTGTGTGAAGAGTGAGTAACTGAAAAGAAAAACAAGTTTCTTTACTTATTTAGTTTCATAGAACCCATTTAGAAATCTCTTTTCATCGAAAGAAAAATATTGCATTCGCATGTAGTAGGTTTTCATTGATTTCTTTCGTGTTGATAAACACCATTAGTTTCAATTTCATATACCTTTGACTTAAGTAACAACTGATTTAAAATCAAGCGCTATAATTAAAATCAACTAGAATTTTTTGTATTATTGTAATTAATCATACACCAAATATCTAGGTTGTAGGGCTTTGGAATAGGTGAGTGGACAGTTAACTCTCCAAGGCCGCTCAAACTGTTACACATAGAAAGTTTATTAATGAGAGAAATCCAATTCTGTTAAGTGGACCGGGAAAGCTCTACCTCCAGACAGTTAAGCGTGAGGAAGAGTGAAGGAAGAGAAGAGAGATACCCCCTCTCCTATTTTCTGAATCTTGACCTAAGACCATTTCTCCCAGTTGTCGATACGGATTGGTGCCCTTAGTTGCCTCTCCTAGGGATCACACAGGTGACTGCGAGGGGGAATACCCATGGTACTTGAGATAGAAGTTGCATCACTTTCAACAGTACTTCTGGAGGGTGCCCTTGGGAAGGTCGGGGACTTGCACCGGCAAAGGCTATTGTTAGGAGGTTAGCATAACTATTTCTATAACCTTCGTTAGTAGGTCTGAGGCGTAATTATCCCAGATTATTTTTGGAAGGTCCTCTTATTTCGCTTTCTTGTATTTTGGTGTTCGGTCCTAATCACCCGGAGCGGAAATATGTGAAGGCCACTCGATTGAATGTATCTTAGGAACTTTTTAGAGTGTGCTCTTTTCTCCTAGATTTCTTAGCTTCTTTTATTTTTTGAGTCTAAAATTAATATCATAAAGTGGCTGATCGATCACCTCATTGATTGAGGAGGCTTTGTGGGCTTTCTCCTGCGAGTGCCGAGCCTTCTTCAAGAAGGCATAGGAGTAATTCAGTTGGTGATTTTTACCTAGTGGTTTCGAATACAACGAAGAGTGATCCTCCGTCTGGGCTTGTTTTTCTGTGGGTGGTCCTGGTACTAGTGCTAGTGTGGAGAGGAGTACTCCACTCATCTCTAGAGTCTTGTTTCCGATAGAAGAAGTTGAAGTTGAAGAAGTTCCTCAACCTCCTGAGACTCCTTCATCTCCTCTTCCTGCTAGTTTTCCTAACGTATTTTTTTACATTGGGCTTGAGTCTCAGAAACCGGCTAGTCTTTTTCCATTATATCCCTTTCTTTTGATGGCCACGACTGGGAAAACAACTTCGGCTATGAGAACTGAAAGTGTTCATAATCCTCTTTCAGTCAAAGGAGGAGGAATTATTGCCATTTCGACAATCACTTCTAGTGCTGCTATGTTTGGCTCTACTTATATTCCATCTTCGAGTGGAAGCACCCAAGCATATGCTTCTCAATCTGGCCCCTTTTCTTTTGGAATGCCTTCTAGTGGAATTCCTTCTGTCTCTTTTTTTGCTGTCTCAGTTGTCTCCGTGCCTATGCCTTCTATGGCTAGTAAATCAAATTCATTTCAAGGTTTCCCCTTTGGAAGTGGGCATATTCCTCATTCGAACCCTTCCTTACGATCCCTGCTCTTCACCTCTCAAAATCAAGGATTCAATCCTTTTTCCGGAGGTCAAGTCTCTAATGTTTTTTCGGGATGGAACCCTGCTTTTACAACATTGGGAGATGGGAGTCAATTTTCTCTGGTCAACAAGGGAATGTTTCTTTCCCTTCAATGGGTGCTTCTTAGGGTTTTTCTCCATTTGCAAATTCTTGGAACCCTTACCAAGGTGTTTCTTCTTCATTCAATACCTAGGTTGGAGGGAATGTCCCTGTTTATAGTAACCCTATGTTGGGAGGGGGTCCTTCTCCGAATGCTGGGTCACAAGGTTTCTGTTATGGCTCAACATTTTCTACGAACAACATCTCGAAACCTGGTGCCTCAACAAATATAGACTATTATTTTCAGAAGGTGGGGAATCCTTCCTATGGGGGATGGAATTCCCAGGCTCCTCTGCACTTACCATTCATGGCAACTTTAAAATTTTCAGATCTATCGAAATTAACAAATGATCCTATTCAGTATAGTCCAGGTTGGCCTTCGGTCCCCACTAAACTACCCTCAGACATTCCAAAGTGTGAAGGGAAGACTTGTGAGGATTCGGCAGACAATGTCACCACTTTCCACTTATGGTGTTCGTCAAACTCCCTTATCGACGATTTGATTAGATTGAGATTATTTCAATGAACCTTAATTGGAAATGCAAAATGGTATATTGAGCTGATAGGGGGAAATTTTACAACTTTTGGTGAGTTGGATACTATGTTATTAAACCATTTTCAGTTGCCTATCCATTATGATGCCATGACTGATCTCTTGGCCAATTTTAAGTAGGACAAAGCAACTCACATTTCTGATCATATTCAGGAATGGAGGAGAAGGAAGAGGCTAATCAAAGCTCAGATTTTGAATGAGTTCCTGCTTGAATGGTTTCTAAAAACTCTGCAGCTAGAAATATCAAAGGATGTATCCCTTTCAGGGGTATTTTATAAAGAGTAGGCTATTTTTAGGGCTCAGCAGCTAGAACTGATCTATTCTTAGTCTGGAGTCCTTAATAAAATCTTGCTAGATGCTCCTCACTCCAAGCTAGATTTAGCCAAAACCAAACCTAGTCCTGATGGTGGCAGACTTATCAGTACAATCAATAGCGGTACGGATAACCTGCTAAATCAATTGTAGCAGTTGTCTATACAATCTTCTCCTTCTGGCTAGACTATGTCTTCAGTGTCAACTCCTTCTTGGCCCTTGGATATTAATGCCATTCAGATTTCTAACCCCAAAGAAAAATCAACAATCCGATAGGAACAAGAAGGGACAAAATAATAAGAAAAAAGACAAGGATGGGAGGGGGAATGCAAATAGATCCAACGATCATGTTGGAGAGTGTAAGAGGGATAATACAAAGAAATTTAAGTTTCCATGCAAGTTGTGCACTGGAGACCATATTACGCACCTCTACCCTAAAATTCAGGATGCTCAGCGCTTGTTAACTAAAAAGGGTCCTTATAGCTCTCAGGCTGTACTGAAAAACCCTTTTCCCCAAGGGCAACAATTGCTTGCTAGCATGAATGTGGATACTGGAGCTCCCTCTGGGGGCAACCAGGAAGGGGAAAATATATCAAACATATAAATCATGAGCACTCACGTAGATATCGCTACGAGATATCGTGATTATGGCGAAGCTGAGTCTTCAAAAGCTAAGGGTGCTCCTAATAATGCTGAGCCACTCCATATAGAGAGGCCTGCAATTGAGCCTATACCTCGGATGCCTAAAGGGTCTACAAAGTGTACCACGATCAATCCTAATTCCAAGGTTGCCCATAACTACTCGATTGTAGAGGATCTAGCTCAAAGTCCTTGTGCCATGTCTGCGTTAGAGGTACTCTAGTAATGTCATGCACAAAGGAGTGCATTGCTCACTACCATTGGGGTTGTTGATCCAAATAATTCTCTGATGATCACATTTGACATGTCGACTTTCAAAAAGAGACTTCCTCATCATATGGCTTTCTATATTAAATCTACATATCAGAATTTTAATATATTTCGAACATTTATTGATGAGGGTGCTTCCACGTGTGTGATGTCTCTCGCATGTTGGAAGGCTATTGGATCTCCTTCAACTATCCCTTCTACTACTCTTCTGACTGTGTTTGATGGTCATTATCACATGCCACATGGCATTGTTCCAGCTTTACCCATCTGTGTTGGGGGTAAAACTGTTAATATTGAGGTCGAGATAGTTGATGCAAATCTAGATTATAACCTTCTGTAGGGGCGAAACTGGATCTATGAGATGGATGCTATTGATTCCTCATTATTTCACATTTTATGTTTCCCTCACGAAGGGAGGATTGTCACTGTTGATCAGATGGACTATTCTCCTGTAGATCCGAATGCATCTGCTGACTCGACTGTTCCCTTGGTGAATGATACGAAGCAACTTGTTGAGAATTTGGTGGTTGTAATGTATACATCCTTGATGGATACTTTTGATTTTCCACCTCCTTCTTTTCATATCAGTGTTATTTCTTCCTCCAGGGTTCCTACTCAAAGAGAGTTCTTTCGAACTCATTATTTTTCAGACCCTTGGACCTTACCTTCTCCTACCTCCACATTAGAAGAAGGCCAAGTGGGTGGAATGACATTTCCTATGTCTACAGCTGAGATTGCTTATAGATCTATTGTTGACTCTGCAGATTCCATTTCAGTTTATCTTTCACAGGAGGAAGTGGATGGAGATGTGGCTCTGGCTTGGACTCTTAGTTCATCTTCTCCTCAAGATTTCCTTGATATCACTCTTCCATCTGAAGAGGCCATCCTTGAAGCAATTACTGGTGTAGAGAGAATGTGGGATGATTTGCATCATCGGTCCTATTTTCTACCAGACTTGCGAGAAGTTGAACCAAATTTCTCAAGCCTTCAGTCTTTTGGTCTTGTTCACCCAATTTTGAACCCTTTAGCACCATCATAGGTATTTGTTGAAGGGAACATGGATGTCATTTCTCTTACTACCCCGGTGAACATATGCATAGATCCCAATATTATTGAGAATTTATTCATTGGAGCTAAATGTTCCCTTGAAGAAATTCAGACTTACACTAATCTCTTTCAAGAATTTCGAGATGTGTTTGCTTGGTATTATGAGGAAATGCTTGGTATAGATCCATCTATTATCTAGCATGCGATCAAGACATACGAAAATGCTAAGCCTATTCGACAGAAGCTTCATCCAGTCAACCCTAGGAAGGAAAAAATTGTCAAAGCCGAGGTGGAGAAGCTTCTTAAGGCAGGTTTCATATACCCCGTTCCATTAACTAAGTGGGTTTCGAATCCAGTTCATGTGAACAAGAAACAAGGAATGATCCGAGTCTGCATCGATTTTAGGGATTTGAATAAGGCATGTCCTAAATATAATTACCCCACACCATTTATAGATCAAATCATCGATGAGTGTGCGGGAAATGAGATTTTCTCCTTCATGGACGGTTTCTCAGGATATAATCAGATCACTATCCGTCCTGAAGATTAGCATAAGACTACTTTTATTTTCCCCTTCGGGTACCTTTTATTACAAGAATATGCCTTTTGGCTTTAAAAATGTTGGAGCTACCTTTCAACAGGCTATGTCCTATGCTTTCCAGACATCACACATATTATTGAGGCGTACTTGGATGATTTAGCTGCTCATTCTCGCAAGAGAATTGATCATCCTTCACACCTTCGTCAATTTTTTGAACGATATCGGTATTATAAAATTCGGTTGAACCCTAATAAGTGTGTTTTCACTGTCACATCCGGTCAGTTGTTGGGGTTCATCATGTCTACAGAAGGGAATCGGGTAGATCCCTTCAAGGTTGAGGCAATACTTCAGTTGCCTCCCCCGTCTTTGATCCGTCCACTTCAAAGTCGACAAGGCAAAGCCAATTTCTTATGGAGATTCATCGTGAATTATGCTGAGATCACAAAGGGATTTATGAGGTTGTTAAAGAAAGGAGTTCCATTTTTTTGGGATGACTTTGCTCAACGTTCATTCGATGCTTTGAAAAAACCATTGACATCTACTCCATTACTGAGTCCACCCAATTATAACAGGGATTTCCTCTTGTATCTCGCTTCAACATAATATAACATAGATATGGTTCTGGTTCGGGAAGATGATGCTCTTTGCGAGCATGTTGTATACTACCTTAGACGAGGCTTGTTAGGTCCTGAACTCCGGTATTCTCCAATTGAGAAACTTACTTTGGCAGCTGTCCATGCTATTCAGCAGCTCAAAAATTATCCTGATGATGAACTACAGTTGGTAGTTCGAAACGCGTCGGTTTCGAAAATTCCTTATGTGATTTCTCGGAAGATTTATAATTAAAAAGCTCAAAAATTATATACTCCTTCGTAAAAATTATGTTTTGGCAGCAGTTAATCCATTTCAATTTGTTCTCAGTAGGCGAGTGATTGGGGGAAAATACAATCGATAGATTGGTATTTTGCAAGAATTTCATCTTGTTTCTGTCTGCCAAATCCAAGAAGTCATTGGTATTCACGGAGTTGATTTCTGAGTTGCCCTGTGGAGAAGAGATTGTTTATGAAGAATAATTTCCTGATGAACATCTTTTTCTCATTTCTTCACATGATCCTTGGTACAAAGATCTCATATTTTATCTCCAGACTATGAAGTTTCCCTCATATTTTTTTAAAGATAAGCGTCAAAAGTTGCGTCACTTAGCTAAAATTTATTTTATTATTGGTGACACACTATATCGGCGCGGGGTCGATTCGATCCTTAGATGCTGCTTAACTCTTGAAGAAGCTGAGGTTGTGCTGAATGATTGCCATAGTGGAGCTTGTGGTGGTCATTTATTTGGGCTTGGTACAACCCAAAAAATCTTGTGTGCAAGATAATTTTGGCCCTCGAGTTTCAAAGATTGTTTTGAGGTGGTCAAAAAGTGTCATCCATGTCAAGTTTATACCCATAAGATTTGCGCTCATCCAACTCCGCTCTTTCCTGTCATCACTGTCAGTCCTTTCACAAAGTGGGGTATTTATTATACTACTTGTAACCCGCCTTCAGCTAAGGGTCATAAGTACATTATTGTAGATGTAGACTACTTTACGAAGTGGGTTGAGGTTATGCCTACTTTTTGGAATGGCGGTGAGACAACAACCCTGTTCCTATTCAATCAAGTCATTTCTTGCTTTGGTATCCCCAAAGAGATTTTCACTGACCATGGCAGTCATTTTCAGAACAATATGATGGCTGAATTGGCTCTGAAATTAGGTTTTCGGCAGGAGCATTCATCTCCTTATTATCCTCAAGATAATGGGAAAGTTGAAGCCGTTAACAAATCCTTGAAGACAATTATTCAACGAACAATTGATAAATCCATATCTATTTTGCAAGTCATGTTGTACCCTGCACTTTGGGCATACCGGATTTCTATAAAGACTGCAACCGGTTTCACTCCGTTTCAACTAGCTTATGGGTTGGAATCTATATTTCCAATTGAATGCGAAATTCCTTCCCTTAAGCTGGTATTTGAGCTTCTTCCTGACACTTCCAGTCTCGAAGAATGCTTTATACATCTAGAACATCTCGATGAGAAGTGCTAAGATGCAACTATGGTGAATGAGGTGCATAAGAAACGGGAAAAGGTTCAGTACGATAGGGCGGTCAAACCTAGGGTTTTCTCTGAAGGTGACCTTGTCCTAGTTTATTCCCAAGAGAAGGATGCCTTGGGGGCAGGCAAGTTCAAATCTATCTGGTATGGCCCCTTTATTGTAAAAAAGTTCCTGAAAAAGGGAGCTTATGCCTTGGTTTATTTTGATGGGAACGAGTTGGTGGAGCCTAGAAATGGGCTCTATTTGAAGAAGTATTATGCTTAGGCTTTGGCCTAGCATCTGTTTTTTTGTATATATTGTATTTTTGTACATCTCTGTTTTTTGATTTTTGGTGTGACTTTTATGATTTTGATTTGCTTTGGTAGGTATGATTGGGTGAGATGAGTCATTTTGGCTTTGTCGATGGTGCTAGTAGACATACCCAGAACCTGGCTTTAGCGACTTGGGTAATCCACTATCCATTTGGTCAGTTGCTAGTTTCAAGGGGTTTTTGCATTGGTCCTGCTTCAAACAATGTGGAAGAATACAATTTAGTGGTCAACCTAATCTCGGAGGCAATATCTCTTGGTGTTGATTTGTTAGTAGTTTACTTTGATTCACAACTGGTGGTTTCACAATTAAACAACACCTATCATGTCAGATACCCATTTTTGCATCAATAATTTTTTAGGGTATGTTTGTGTTGGGTGCTAAAAGGTGCTTTTTAAAACTCCTATTTATCCCACATTAATTATCAACCTGGGCAAGTCCTCTTATTTCAAGAGTGTACACAATATGTGCATGCTATAATCCCAGAGAGTAATGTTTCTTAAAATGTATTATAGATCTTTCAAATAAAAGAATAAACGGATGCTTTTAATAAATCCCACTTGCAACTAAAGGAAACTCAATGCTCTAAAACTAAATCATTCATTCAACAAAGTAACAACAATTATCAGTCGAGGATACAGTAGCAATAAATCATTCCTCTTTTAACCGATGTAAACTAATCAAGCATAAATAAGATCCTCAATCTGAGGGATTTGACATCAATAGCCAATGTTCTTTACAATTGTTGATCTCACACACAACACACAAAATAACCAATTGGAAATGGCAATGAATTAAATCAATAATGCTACTGCAACTGATGGAAATGAGATAATTATGCTAACTGTAAGAATTCTAAAAGGCAAAACTAAACGATTGCAGAAAGTAAATGAGCATCAATGCTATATAATAGAAATAAAAATCAATGCTTATGTGACTGCAATGAACAACACAACTAAGTTACTGAAATGAATAGCTAAGCTCTGTAATTAGAATGAGCAACAAAACAATATACTTGCAAATAGAAATGATCTTGTTATGAGGGAAACGAGCAGCAATGCAATTCAATTGCAGAAAGTAATCATTAAACAAACCACACTTGCAGAAATTAGAAATAAGGCAAACCACACTGTATGGTACAGGAACGACAAGTAGATCCACCAGGAGTTGGGCCCTTAGCTGTCGGTGAATACCGCCGGATTACTTCAGGAGATGCGAAGAAACTGCAACTGTTTTTATACATTCATTATTGCATAATCGTTACAGCAAGTTCGTGCTCTGCTTCAATAGTGAGATTCGATGACCAAAGTTACAATTTCAATAGTAATTCTCCCATTCCTCCTATCCTATCCTATCTATCTCTAATCTAATAATCCATCTAATTCTCTCTCTAATCATCCATCATGAATCCCCATAATAACCCCCCCTTCTCTGACCTCTGTTCTGATTTAAATACACATAGAGAAAAGAGAAGTTACAACTGATATGATTCAAAATGATTCCTATTACAAAATTGGATTGCTCACAACCAATTGATCAGCAAGATCATATCTGAAATATCCTTTCATCAATAATTTAACAGGAACAGGTCGAATTTGGTATTGCAATTGAAAGAATTTGGAAAACGACCACAACATCGAATCTGGGAAAATCATCCTCAAAGAACCTTCCGTTTCTATCAATACAGACCGAATTTGGGCAAACTGTTCTTTGAAAAAGTTAATTTGGTCCGTTCTGGATAAAACCCGTGTTTCAGATTTTCCATATTCTTCTCCATTTTTCCAATATGTCCAATGCAAAACTGTCACTTCTTATTCCAGCGAATTTATGAGTTTTCATATTTAATGATGAGTTGGAGAGCAACTCTGCAATTTGGAAAATATCTTGGAGGCTAAAATGGTGAGTGATGTTACAACAAATTTATTAATAAACCATAATTGGTAAAAACATGCATAATCATCAATTTATTAAAAATAAAGGAGAAAAAATAATATTTATCCATAAGAGCATAAATAATTATAAAATGGAATTATATGATAAATTATGATAAATGACATGAAAAAGAAGAGTAGAAATAAATGAAATAGGTGTTAAAAAGTGATAATAATAATAACATATTAGCGGCCCAACATACCCCCAAACTGAATATATTGCATGTTCTCATGCAACCCAAAACTGAATATATTGCATGTCCTCATTCAACCCAAAGACAAAACCCATGTGTTAACCAAGCAAAAAAAATTGTTCATCCCGACTCATGAAATGGATGGAACAAATGAATTTTTCCTAAAATAATGAATATTCAATTTTAGCAATATTGATGAAGGTGTAACAATTTTTACAGTTGACGTTCAACTATATGTATATGAAGTTGCGAAAAAATGTGATATAAGTAACAACAAACTTCATTAACCATTTTTTCAAAAATCAGATCGTTTTGATGCACAGATCATGAGATATAAAAAAAATGGCTGTAGGTGATAGGGCATAATTTTCGAAATTTTATGAACTAATTTAGTGTGAAATTATCTGGGTTTGTGTATTTCAATGATACCTCTTTGTTATCTAGAAATCACAAGAATTCAGTTCATAGTTTTAAAGATATATGCAAATCAATTTCTGCACTGTATAAAAATGAAATTGTATGCCTTAAACGAGAAAAAAAGTAGAAAACATCCATCATGTGTAGCAATTCCTCCCCCAAACTGAAGAATTAGCATGTCCTCATGCAATGCTAGAAAACAAAGAGAGGTGGTTGCTACAATTTTATTGAAATCTATGCTTGGTGTAAAACAACATGGAATAAGGGAGGTGTTGAGAATGAATAAGAATATCAATGGATGATAAAGAATATTACTAACATGGTCATAAAAAAGAAATGAAGGAAAGTAACACTCCCCCAAACTGAAAGATGATATATCTCTGAAAAATGGGAAGTGGTAAAGATGTAGAATGAATGATGATAAATAATGCTCAATGGATTTTCATGAAATTCTCCTAAATTCGTAATAAATCAGAAAATTATGCTATTTTACCTCAAGTGTTACCTCCGAAAAAAAATGTGGAATGACATGTAGGAACTGGCATTTGTTGAAGCTGATGTAGGCTGAGCAGATACTGAAAGTGATGCAAAAGGTGGAAGCCATGCAGGCACATAATGTCTGAATAATTGTGCGAGTTCGCGAGTTGCGCGAGCCTTTGTTGTTAGTTGCAATAGCGTGGTCGTGCTACGAATAGAATTCCCCCCCATACTTGTTGTTCTCCTGTAAAAAAATCACGATTCTGCATGCAATTTTCTTGAATCCACAGTGTTAATTTTGAAGAGCAACAGATAAGATGTATGCCAAAAGTTCAATCAGAAAAACTTCTGTAGAAATGCAATATGAATATTGTGGCAAATCAACAAATTATGGCAGAATTCTATACTTATATCACGTGCTATCCATAATGCATACATTCCCCCTTCCACTTGAAAAAGGGATTCCATGACCATAAAGCATAGAAAAAGTGTTGTCCTGACGACAAGGCAAGGGAACGAACAATACAATAGTAAATCACTAGAAAATTTGGCGGAAATTCCGACGGCCAATTCATCGCTATTCCAACACATAGTCGTCGCAAGAGTGACAGTTCGAGGGCGGGAAAAACGTGGTTTGCCATACCGTCGTAGTTACGACGCAATTAAAAAGTGTCGCACTATCGACACTTTTTCCGTCGCTTCCAAAAAAGCGTCACTCTTCCGACGTTTCCCAATCCGTCGCACTTCCGACCTTTGTAAACTGTCGCACTTCCGACGAAATGTGGTCCGACGTTTTGAACATCGCTCTTCCGACGTTTGTAAACTGTCACAATTACGACGAAATGTGGTCCAATGTTTTGAACGTCGCTCTTCCGACGTTTGTAAACTGTCGCAATTCCGACGCAATGTGGTCCGACGTTTTGGACGTCGCTCTTCCGACGGTTGTAAACTGTCACAATTCCGACGAAATGTGGTCTGGCATTTTGGACGTCGCTCTTCCAACGTTTGTAAACTGTCGCAATTCCGACGAAATTTGGTCCGACGTTTTGAACATCGCTCGTCCGACGTTTTTATACTGTCGCTCTTCCAACGTTTTTAATCTGTCGCAATTCCGACGCTTACAAGGCGTCGGTATAGCGACGGCGGGTTCAATTAAAAAATAAATGAAACTTTAAAAGAGGAAAAACGCTGTTTTGAATATATTATATGAAGTAAAAAAGTCCATGAAGTCATTACATTTTCACATCTGAAGATTGGAACCCAAATATCCATCCAGAAAAGTGGAAGTCCCACCCCAGACAATGATAGAAAAATACCCCATGTCACATACAGGGACATGATATAAAACCCAGTAACGGTCCACATGGAGATTATCGACAATCTGAGAAAGCATCCAAATATGCCCGAGGCATCTATAAGAAAGTGAAATAGCTGTATGTAGAATAGTAAAGCAACAGATAGAGTACCGACGTCCATTGTTCCAAATACAAATTAAAGTACCCAAAATCCTTGAACAGAGAAAAACGCTAATCATGTGAGGAGTGTGATAACCATCTGTAGAAACCCAGGCTCACTTGTAAGATCAGGCTCGCTTGATTCCAAAATTGGTAACCATTTGTTGCATCCGAGATGTAAGGTTCAGGCTCGCTTGTTTCCATTAGTAGCCTGCTACAGCATCCACCCCGTTCATAGCAAAAAGGTTCCTGTAATAGATATATAGAGAAAGAGTATAACACGTAGACCATATAAACATGGCTCTGTATTTCAAAAAACAGGTTTAAAATAGAAATAGGGCAACATTTTTTTTTCTAAGTAAAGTTAATCTATTAACAGTGGGAATAAAATTGCACCGAACTCAAAATCATTGCCCAGACTCATGGCAAATTTGTCATCAAAAAATCAAAAAATTAAGAAGACTTCCCTCATACGGGGAAACCAGTCTTGAACGTTTAATTTATAGAATTCAAAAATATTACAAAGGTCCAGCACAGTAAAATAATCTAAAAGCAACCCAATTAAGTGGGCCGCGAAGCAAGAAAAACAAATTAACCAAACTACTCCTCCGGCTCCTCGACGATTCAGCACCATCCTTCGGAAGGTCCAGGATCGCTAGGTGATACCTCCACATTCATGCCACGGCTCCCCTCCTGAAGGCTCGAATGCTAGTCGGTTTTTTCAGAGCTCAGACCCGCTAGACGGGTGCATTCTTCCTCCGTTTGGGCCTCCTCGCGGAAAACCACAGTGACTGAAGCTGTAATTCGTGGGCGGTTGAGAGAGAAATTAAAGGAAAATTGCGCAGTGCGCGTTGTGGGAGAAGGTGAACTAGCGGTGAGGAAACGAGGAGCAGGGGAATCCATACGGTGGCCAGATCCTACAACCCGATCCCGCCCATTCCTAGTATTTGGATAGTGACCTACGTAATAATCACTGGACTGGCCGGAAGACAACTCGGTTGAGGGGCTGGAGGGAGCGCGCAGGAGTTGACCTCTAGTGCTCCCCCTGCGGCAACGCATCCTTTGACGCACGCGAGGCATGGGTGAAATCTCACTAGCAGTGGGCACAAGAGGAGACGGAGAAGTAGAATTCCAAGAAACAGAGGAAGACAGACAAGGACCAGACTAAGAGAAATGCAGATATGCAGCAAGGTCTACGCAGCAGTTTAGCTGGCCACTTCTCCTTCTCGTCACAGTGAGCAGGCAGTGTAACCCAACAACTGGCTCGTCTGAAAAACCATAGCGAAATGCCATTTTATCGACCCGACTGCAATGCAATCGAAGGACGCCCGTCATAATTAATCTCTGATCATTAATGAGAGCCGAAGGCTGGATCATATTGGAGCATGTGGAATCGCTAACAGGAGTGGAGGTCCGATCTTGAACAGTGTTAAAACTTAATGCGATTGGATGTGAAAACCTTGGAACTTAATTGAACAACGTTAAAACTTAATGTGATTGATATGAAATCGCCACATCCATGTCCCATCGCCTTAAACGCCATCGAATGCACACGCAGCCAGGAGCAGGGCAAGTTTTGATTGAGGACACGTGGCAGAAATGGATTGGAGCGGATCTTTGTTTGGGCCACTCGCGCAGTGGAAATCCGGACCCGAAAAAGATTAGGGCAAATTTGATAAGAAATTCGCGTCACAACTCTCCTTCCGTACGCTAGCCCAACTTCGGACCCGAAAAATATTAGGGCGGAATTCATTTGGTTTTAGCGTCACAAAATTGGCCGACGTCAGCAGGCTATTTTGGAACGCGAATTTGGTTTGAATTATGGTTTATCGTCGTTTGAAGTCCGACGGGCTCGACTTAAGAACAATTTTGTTTGATCCCATCTTATAAAATTTGTGTTGGTTTTCTTTGATAATAAACATATTTATAATAAATCATGGGAATACCACACTATTAAACATGTGGAAAAGTTATATAAATTATTGAGAACAATCATTTTTATGTAAAAATATCCAAATGTGCTTTTGGGAAATAAGAATTCGAGTATTTGGTTCATATTGTTTTAAAGGAAGGAGTGAAGTTGGAGCCTCAAAAGATGCAAGCTATTACAAAATGACCTATTCCTAAGAAAATCAAGGTTCTTAGAAGAATTTTTAGACTTACATGATCAGTATGATGATAATTATGATAATTTCACAAAACAATCACTAGCTATTTTGAGGGATGAGATATTAGAACTTCAGCTTGATGAGGATTTTTTAAGAGCTTTATTTCTTCTTTTGAAATCAAGAAAATATTCTCCCAAACTGAAAATATGTGTTCTTGAGATAATTTCTGAAATTTATGAAAATGAAATTAAACTTTTGCATTCTCAAATTCAGTCATACAATTTCTGAAATCCTAAAGAATTCTTTGAAAATCTTCCTTCTCCTAAGCAAGAGGAAATTGTACTATCTTTTGACTTGCATATTGAGGATGATTATTCTTTCAAACACAAGACAAAAGAAATAGTTTCAAGGCTTAATATTCAGAATACAATTGAGTAACCAGTCATTGAAGGCCTAGAAGTAAATAACATACAACATACTTTTATTGATCCTATATAAAATTATATGGAGAATATTTTTTGCCCAAATCTACAAACATGTTTTCTCTATAAGGATCAAATACATCAAAAGTGGCCTTTACACATCATATCATTTATTATAAAGGCACATGATCATAATATACTTCCAATTTTGATCACAAGCAATCAATTTATCCATTTATTGTTACAGCTACTTGATTGGCTTCATTGGAATTTTTGTATTACCTGATTCAATAAGATTTTTAGTAGATTGAGTAGGTAGATGAGTGCCAATAAGCTCAGAATTTTGAGCATTTTTTTTTTAGTTTTCAATTTTCAGCTAGTTTTTCATTAATTTGGTTTGAAAACTTTTGTGTGTTGTTTTAGTTTTAGATCAGATTTCAGTTTGCAGAAGACATAAGACATTTACAGGTTCACCAAGGTCAATGGATGAGGACAACTGACCTGTTGTTCTTGACATTTCACCAGGAAAATCCATCCCCAAGTGGAGCCAGTGTTAGACTCCTATACCAATAGGTGTCATATTTCATGATTGACTTGATGGGATATGTAATATGTTCATACATTTTCTTGTTGCAAAGGTTTTCCATATTATCAAAAAATCAAAAAAATTTAAAAAATGTAAAGAGGGTATACCCTAAAAGAAAAATAAAAGGGTAAAAAGAATAAAAATGGCCAAAAAAGTAAAAGAAAATGAACCCCACCAAAAGAAAGGCCAAGGAAAGTGTGCAATTCTAAATGCCACTACTTTTTGCTCTTATGTAATAAATAAAATGTGTGCAACTTGTATCCTATGCCACAATTTATGAATAGTCAAATAGTTTAAGCTTGGCTATTTCATCTTTCAATTTCATGTTTTAGAGATAGAGAATAAAATCTGACCAAACTGTTTAATCTTGGCAGATAAGTAGATAGGTAGAGTAAATAAAAGGAGCTCAATAGCTTATCTGAGCCCTTGGATGTAATAAGGTTAGACTTAGATATATTTCTACATGTAAAAGAAAAGAAAGTGTGATAAGGGTTTGCCAGTCTAAGTGCACCCTAATAAAGAAGAAAAAATGATAGAGTAAAGTAGGTAGGGTAGGTAGATGATGTTGCAGAATTGCATGTGATTGACAATGACTCTAAATGTGTTAATATTTACTTTCATCACAAAGTGCAAAGGAAGACACTACTAGAAGAAATTCAAAGCAAAGCAAAGTCAAAGTTATTAACTTCCCTTCTCATCTTCCCCTAAATATTTCACTAATTTCCCCTAAGTACTAAGGTATTTGAAAATTAGAGGGGCTCAAGGCATTTCCTTGACTTTTGGAGGGACCGGACCCTCGGCCCAATAATTGGAAAAGCCTAAGTACTTGAAGTCATTCTTCATAACATTCACTCATTTCTAAACATCTTTTCCTAAGTAAAATACCATTTTACTTAGGAAAATTATGCATTATTTCATAAAAAACCCTCAAAATCACATTTTATTCCAAGTCTAAGTGATGAAGTGATTATAATGCAATTTGCTTTTAAATCTTCACTTTCTTAGTTATATTAATGTATTTTGAGTTTACATTGTCCCCTTGTCATATTAACATTAATTTTATGTATTAAATCCTTACAAAAATAACCTTCTCCTATTATATATAACTCCTTTTTATATAATATCCCCAAAAACCCAATAATAAATTTTAGCCAAAGTTATTTATTCCCACATGTTTAAATAAAAAAACCACTTTATGCCCCCTTTGGCTAAATATATCGTAATATTAAATTCCGCCCCCTATGTTAATTAGATTAATTTGATTTAATTATCATATAATAAAAGTATATTGAAAAAATAATTAAAACATGTTTTATTACGTGTTTTAATACAAAAATAATTCTTCCCCTGTGTGTTTTAATCCCCCGACTCCCTTTCCCAAGGTTAAAACTATAAACCCTTTATAAAATCCCCAATACCTCCCTTAACCGATAACCTTGGTTAAATCATTTCCTGATCACTTTCCTGCATTTTTATAAACAAATTGATTAATCCTCACGATTAATTAACTCCGCCAATTAGATTCCCCCCGATGAGATTAATTAACGTTTAATTGTGTCGGGCCCTCCATATTAAATCCACGTCACTTCCACGTCCCCATCGCCGTTCGATCAACCCATCTGAGATCAACGATTATTAATGATATCGCTAGCCATCCGCGTCCGAACAATAACGCGCGATGGCCTGGCTGTTTTCAAACAGTGCCATGCCACGCATCAATCATTCTATGGAATTGCTTGCCCTCCGCCCATAACCACTTTTCCCCAAAAGCGGTGCGATGGAAACCGCTTACCGCTTGCCTCCCATGACTCATCCTCCGTACCTGCTGACGTCATCCATTAAATAAATAAAAAAAACTCCGTCACCCTTTGGAATTTGTGAATAAAACAATTTTTCCCACGTCATTTTAATTATTCTGTGAACGACCAAAGTCTCATGCAGCGAATTTCAAAAACAAACTTTCAAGCGCCATCAACTGTATTTTGCTGAAGACAATTGCATACCAGTAATCCAGAGTTCGTACGCCATAGCCTGTACCTGTTGAATCACTGTTCATCTCCCAAAAAATAGGTATTTACCCCAATTCCCGTTAAAACTCTGTGAAATCATAGCTTTTGTTTTAAATTCTACACGAAAGACAGAAACAGAGTTCAATTTGGTCTTGTTCAATCCCCAGAATTGTAAATTGCATTCCCAAAACTTGTAATTGTGTTTGTTCTTCACAAATGCATTTATGAATTTAAATTCTTGACCTCTCGTGGCCATATATGAATGCATCCAATGGGATATCTACATCAAATGCTCCTTTATATCCCCAAAAACAAATTCCCTACTACAAGAGCACCGATATTGATGGATCACCCCACACCATCCCACCCACTAGAAACGGTGAAAAAGGAAACCCCAGAAGACTTCTAAAATATCTCAAGATGACTATATGGGTGGTTCTTATGAATCAACCAACCATTCAGAACATGCTCATTAATCCAAACCATGAGTATTATGTGACGATATTCATGCAGACACTGAATCAGATTTCTGAAGTTATGTTAGAGAAACCCTAAAATATCACTGAAAATATGTGAAATGTGGCACCACTCAGAGATTGACACGTTCCAATTGGTACAAGTGGTAGACAATTGGCATGCTCAAACAACGAGGTGATGCAGGAATGACATGAGGGAGAAAATATCAGAAAAGCCCCAAATCTGGAGAACTAAAGCTCATCACCAACCTGAGATTGACAACTTTACATGATGTAACCTATGAAATCGTAAATGGAAAAATCATAGTAACAATAAAGTAACCTATGTAACAATAAAGTTGGATTCATCCTGGGAGTGGTAATGGGAGAAATCATAGTGAACAACAGGAAACATGCATAGTTGCTTACAATCAAATAGATGAAAAAACACATACAAAAAACCTAGATAATAATCGTGAACAAGCTTAATATTGAATTATGAGCTGTAAAGGAACTTACAAAATGTGACATTACGAACCTGGTCAAGCGCACAAGCAAAAATATCCTGGACATGACCCTGGTTGACAAGTTGTATTGCTCATGATGCAAGAGGATTTGTACCTGCACTGCCAAGTCAATCGAAATCCATCATTATCTATACAATAAATACAAGTAATTGATGTAGTATTTTTTACTCTAAGATGCATTCTTATGATAATGTTAGAACATATGTTGAAAATGTCAAAACATACCTGAATAAGATCCTCTTCATTTCAAGAACAATTTATTGGAGTCGCATGAACTTGGAACAAGCCTCCCACGATCTGAAAGAGTAGCAACTAAGTCAACAGTGACTTTTTTGTTTCTACGCTAGATCGAGGGAGGTTTGCTCCAAGATTAAATCGCTCCAATAAATTATTCTCTACTAAACAGGGCCAACCACATGAAGGTGGAAGCTCTTATGGCCCCTCCCCCCCCTCACATCACTCTCAATTCTCCAATACCCAATCTATATTTCATTTTTTACTTTCATGAGCATAAAAAAAATATTCAATAACTAATAAAAAAACAATTCAACAAAAAGTACGCAAGGAAACATTGCAATTAATGCTTGACATAAAAAATAGTATGATAAATGAGTTTTTTATATAACGCAAAAAACGTTCCAAGTATGGTAACGTTTGTCTTATAATAATACAATATTTTACATTATAAAATTTTCTTTTTCTTCTTCCTATTTCTAAAGCTCCTAATTACATCATCAATATCATCATGCTCTGCTCCTATTTCGTGCCTTTCGACCCGCACTGCTGACCTAGTTGCGTAGTCACGATGTCTGGTCTCATCCAGTGACGGGGCATCGCCTACAAAAATAGATAATATTAAATTTTAATTGTCAGCTTTTAAATATCATTGAACTAGTTCGGTAATATTAATAAAAAAAATTGCAATGAGATTATTTACCTGGTGCACCAGTTGTCGGCGCTGACCTAGTTGCGTAGTCACGATGTCTGGTCTCATCCAGTGACGGGGCATCGCCTACAAAAACAGATAATATTAAATTTTAATTGTCATTTTTTAAATATCATTGAACTAGTTCGGTAATATTAATAAAAAAAATTGCAATGAGATTATTTACCTGGTGCACCAGTTGTCGCCGTTGGGACTGTTGCCCTATCATCCTCTCTGGTGGTAAGATCCTCAAGGGAAACATTCTCTGTCATTTAAACAAAAAATGTTATAAGGACAACCATCAAGGTATAATTAGAAAAAAATATAAGTGGAAATTAATTACCGTCACGACCCTCACTGATAGTAGCATTGTCGGCCTGGTCCCCACTACAATGATCAGGTTGCACGTGAGGATCATCTACATCTGGCTCTAAAACTGGGTTATTTGCCTCTTCGGTAGTGTTGCTCCCTTGATTTAAACAAAGTTGTTAGACATTAAATTTATGGACGAAAACAAACATATTGAAAGGTTAATGTTTTACCTTATCAGGCATTCTGGATCTTGGGACCTGCCCCAAGCTTCTACGACGTTCAACTACGGCTTGATAGCCGAAATGGAAAGCGATATTTTTATCTTCCTCTATAGTTTCTGTTCCGAAGTCATCACCCTACATTACATATGATTATGTATTTTTAATCATATTTGATAGGATTACAAAAACGTTGGAAGGCGATACAATTAATTATAAGATGTTTAGCTACTTAATTACAATTCTTGCAGCTAATTTCAAGTAGCCGCCCTGGCCTAGATTGTGATGGCCATTTTTTTCAATCCTAGCTTTGGTTTCCTTTGAGGTGTCAGGCAACCTAGCATCAAAATATTGAAGTTAGATATGACGTAGCACACTTTTATTTTATACATAGAGAAAATTAAAGCTATTGAATTAAAGTTGTAATTTACCTTGCGGGTCTAGTTGGCATTTTTCCTTCTTTCTTTGCCCTTTTCTCTTTTCCGTCATGGATGAGTGCTCTCCACTCACTCTCTGAAACTGCGAGAGGACGCTCATATCTAGGGTTAAATTGCAATTGCGTCCTATATGTGTCCCTGGTATATTTCAAATATTTGCCGGCTACCTGAGCCACCGCTTTTCTGTCAAATGTGCCGACCCCAAAAAGGGCTTCTAGATAATCTAAAAGTTCTTTTTTCAGGTTGGAATTCTGGGAATTCCACCCTGTACGTATGGTTGGGCCAAAAATTACCAACGCATGGCTCTCCAGAATCTTGTAGAACTCATTGTTTCCTACACAGAATAAAACCAAAAGAAAAAGAAGATATTATCATTAATTTAAAAATAAAAATCACGATAAATATGTTTTAGATAAAGTACATGAAATAGTTAAAATATTAAAATTTACCTGGGAGTTGTACATGCTTTATAGGGAAACCTTCATCATTCACCAACAACGTGCCATTAATGGTCCTGTGGAGCTGACACGTGTAGCTCCAGGAAACGCAATAATGTAGTTGGCCATATCAGCCTCATCATTGCCAACATGTTCAACGGTTGGTTGGGTGTCTGCTTGGGCAGGGTGTGTTTCTTGGCTGGCACCTAAAGGAGTAGAAGGTGTACGAGAGGGTTGTTGGGCAATCTCTTGCCCTTGTGTCCCACTACCACCAACACCGGGTTCAGCAAGTGCTAGAAAACGCTACATACAAAAGAAATTTTTGTTAGTTTAGTCAATGTAAAAATTAAAAATCAAACTATCACAATTCATCTCATGCAGAACAAAAAAAATATCCTTTTGAATTTTTATTATTACATGATATATTTCTAGCTGGCTCATAATTTGTTTTATCCTCTCTTCTGTTTCAGGTGTTTGAGGCGCGTATATCAAAGTATTAAATTCCGACCTTGCATCTCGTGCCTTTTTTCGCAACAAGAACACTGGAGATAGGGATGAAGAAAGCTCTTCCTCAAAGAGGGAATCATCAGGCGTACCATGGCTAGGTGTATGCATATTTGAACAAAATTAATATTATTTCAATTATGTAAATAACTAAAATACCTGAAGATAGAGCAATGCTGGCACTTTACATGTTCTACCGCTGGCCTCTTTCCGCGATCATCCCGTCTCGGGGTTGTTCCTGTACTTCCCTAATCAGTCTGCCACATTGCAATAAAATTATAAATGTAAAAAACTTGAAAACAATATCTAACTTGAAAACACAAAATGAAAACTGAAATAATTTCTAATAAGACACCGGAAGACAGAGTTAGAGTTTCAAATATGCCTTGCATTGAATTCAGTCCTGGAAACATGTCATTGCACATTAAGGCACCCAAACAAGAGACGAGTTGACAATGAAGACCTTATTGAATATATTGTTGGAGAAAATTCTAATAAACTTGTTGTGAAGACCTTGAGGATATTTTTGGAGCAACATTGTTGAAGCTGATGGTATAGCATTGTTGGAGACGATCTTGAAGGGCCTTGAAGTGAAGCTTTTGGAGAAACTATTGAAAAATCCTTAGAGAATTTAAGTAAGGCACTTTCTATCTTCCATCACCTTTTTCCTTTCAATATCCTTTAAACGATTTTGTTGATATTTAATGTTTGAAATCACGTTATAATTCCTTGATTATATGTGTTTAGGGACTTTCCCTTTGAAATTACCGAAAAATACCCTGGCAATTTTATCTTCAGGATGCATGTCTGACCCTATTGTTCAATATTTTGATTGATAGTAGTAAACATAGAGAGTTAGGGGGCTCTTGACTTGGTTTGGTTGGGCCATTAGATCCCTAACATCTACTAGGGAGAACCCCCTTGAGTTGGAGGAGAGCTAGCTCGAAGTGAAAAGAGGTTGGTGAGGTGACAATGGGGCTATTGAATTACACATGGTATCACGCTTTAGCTTTAGGACTTTATCTTGAGAAGTGCGAGATTTTGCTATATCAATTCTCAAATTGTTTACAACACTATTGTTAAGAACTAATAAGAAGTGATGTTGGGGGGTTTTTGGGTATAAGAAACAATACCATTTAAAAACTAGGGTTCTCAGTCCTTGGCATTCCTTCACCTGGGCCTAGGGGCACACTAGAATAATTTCACACTAAACCATGCAAACTTAAAAGTAACTTAACAGATCCATAAAGTAATAATAATCGTAATTCCTAATTTCCTATCGTACGATATGATGCAAATTATTCAAACATGAAGCAATGAAGACATGCAATGTGTGAATTTCAAGATTGATGAACCAATACAAGAAGTTAGAAACTACAACTTTGATTCAATACTCTGTGTCCTAACTCTAGGAAGGAATCTAGTTTGTAGTACAGAACATGCATCGTGTATTATCAATTCTTAATTGACAACAACTAAAGGTCATCTACCTCATCAATTCCTTCCCATTTGTGTTTTTATGTTATATTCCTTATAAAAGTGTCAAATTTCTCTCAAAGTAAGCAACCACTGAATAAAATAAAAAATAGTTGAGATATGATTGAGAAATGGTCATTTATTTCTTGAAAGGATCTTCACAATTTCTTTGGTTGTTTTTCATCTCAAGAAACAAAAAATGACCTAAGAAACTATCGTGATGTAATATAAGAAACAACACGGTGCAATGGCCATTTTCAAAGCCAAATGATGTCCATTGAGGACATGGCCTTTATTTGGTTTCTGTTTCATAGGAGTTTCGGGTAGAAATGGAACTTTGTTGTACCATTTCCAGTAGTAAAAAGGGAAAACCTTCTTTTTCCATGGGAAATAATTTACCTTTAATTTTTCAAGATAATATAAATCACAAAAAATATGAACTATACTGCACACATTCTTGGATAATGTGAAAGTGGAAAATGAATACCCTACACAAGTGATGCACACATGTACATTTGAACACTAATAGATTTTTTTAGTTGAAATGCAATGCTTGTTTTCATTTAAATGTACGGTTTTTAAAGCAGGGAGAAATAATGGCTACCAAATTAATAAGCATTTCTTTGGGAAAAATTTAAATCTTGTATTGGGTGATGAAGATAATAGAGGGTATTGAATCTTGATTCTTGACATCTAGAGAGAACCCTACAGCCTAACAAAATCCAATGGAATTGACCAAAAAACCCCAAATAGAGTCAACCCTACTATAGGAGGAAGGGCCTGCAGTAAGAACTTACCATTTTGCAAGAGCTGAGGGCGAATGCTGTTCTGCAAGAGCTGAGGGTGAATGCTGTTCTGCAAGAGCTGAGGGTGAATGCAAGGCGAATGTTGTTCTACAAGAGCTGAGGGCGAATGCAGGGCAAATGCTGTTCTGCAAGAGCTCAGGGCGAATGCTGTTCTGCAAGAGCTCATGGTGAATGCTGAGGGAAAATGCTGTTCTGCAAGAGCTGAGGGCGAATGCTAAGGGCGAATGTTGTTCTGCAAGAGTGGAGGGCGAATGCGCGCATGATATTAGACGTTAATGTAGCACACATGTACATTTGAACACTAATAGATTTTTGTAGTTGAAATGCAATGCTTGTTTTCATTTAAATGTAGGGTTTTTAAAGCAGGGAGAAATAATGGCTGCCAAATTAATAAGCGTTTCTTTGGGAAAAATTTAAATCTTGTATTGGGTGATGAAGATAATAGAAGGTATTGAATCTTGATTCTTGACATCTAGAGAGAACCCTACAGCCTAACACAATCCAATGGAATTGACCAAAAAAACCCAAATAGAGTCAACCCTACTATAGGAGGAAGGGCCTGCAGTAAGAACTTACCATTTTGCAAGAGCTGAGGGAAAATGCTGTTCTACAAGAGCTGAGGGCGAACGCTGAGGGAAAATGTTGTTCTGCAAGAGCTGAGGGTGAATGTTGAGGGCGAATGCTGTTATGCAAGAGCAGAGGGCGAATGCACTCATGATATCAGACGTTAATGTAGCTATTGCGACGGATACGAAACAATAAAATCATTTTTATGTAGCGCGCATATAAGTTTCATATTTTTATGTAGCGCGCATATAAGTTTCGTATTTTTATGTAGCGCACATATAAGTGTCGTTATACCGACGGCGGACAAAGCGTCGCTATTGCGACGGGTGCCTCCAAACGTCGCAATTGCGACACTTAGACATTGTGTCGCACTTGCGACGTTTGGAGGCCGTTGCAATAGTGACGCTTTGGGCCATAGTGTCGCAATTGCGACGTCTTCCTCCAAACGTCGCAATTGCGACACTTTGTTTAAGTGTCGGTATTGCGACACTTTTCTATAAACGTCAGTATAGCGACGGTTTCGGGCGGGATGGAAAAAATTTGGGGAAATTTCCTACCTTTGGTCAAAAGCGTCGGAACCAAGTGTCGAAATTTCCGCCAAATGTAGTAGTGAATGAAGCAGAGTACACATATCAAATGATAGGACCGAAAAAGGTATGGTTATAATGAGGGCAGAGTGTATAAAGATAGTTATGAATAAGAGATAAGATGCTTGGGTTGATGATAGGTAATGTGGTAAGTAAAAAGGATAACAATATGCAAGAAAAGATACCTTGCTGATGATATTCCATCTAAAAATGATATGATTGATTAAAAAACATTAATTCATGCGTAAAGGTTCATAGTAGGGAGAAATTAGGGAAATAATCTCTCTAATAAAAAGAAAAGTAGGAAGAGGGTATTATAATAATTATTGATGTTGAAAATAGAACTTCAATACCATAAGCAGAGCCTCTGCTGCTAGCAGGCATCCATAGCCTCGGCAAGGTTGCTTTTTAACCCATATGAGCTAGGATCCTCAATTTATAGTTGGAGAATTCCATTGTTGTTCTACAAAAGATATCAATGTACTGGCGTGGTAACCAGATAACCACACTTCCATTCACTGGGAAGTAGCAAAAGTGATCAGGCCGGCTCGTGATGAGATCTCCTGTTCCAAGGATATTATGGCTATCCAATGGATCATAGCCCTGGTGTGGTGGCCATAGTGGGAATGTCACTTCCCTACAACCTTATGAACATGGTAGGTTGACTCTTTAATGAGACCCCCTATCCTTTATCTGTAGACAAGATTTTGTTGTTTTTACACTTTTTATGATAAATAGAGGGAGGCTCAGTACTCCTTAAGAGTGGGGATGGTGGAAGAATTTTGAACATGTCAATAGAAAGAAAATATACCCATAATCTTACTTATAATAGATAGAGAGAATTGTAGCTAGGAGAAGTGGAACCAACATGGTAAAGATGATCAATCAGTATCATATACAACATAAATCAGTACAATAAAGTAATATATAAATAATTTTGTCCCTTTTGTTTGTTTAAAAAAAAAAAAAACCTATCATGAAGAAGCTGTCTTGTTAAAGATCATAACATCAAGGATATTCACCTGCTTCAATAGACTCCATAATTTTTATGCTCATAAAAGTATTGTACTTCATGCGATGCAAGGGAATCAAGAAAATGTGGTTGAGATGAGTTATGAATAATCGCACAAGAGGGAGGAAGGGTTGTTCTCGAAAATATTCCCAAAGTGTTGTTCCCTTGAAGGAACAACAAAAACACTCAAAAAAGTGTTGTTCCTTTTAAGGAACAACAAAAATACACCCAAGAAAAGTGTTGTTCCTTAAAATGAACAACAAAAAATGTACCCAAAAAATTGCTATTCCTTTTAAGGAACAACAAAAAAATGCATGCGAAAAAGGGCAAAAAAATCAACACGCGAAACTGCTGTTCCTTAAGAGGAACAACAGTTGTTCCTTAAATGGAACAACAAAAAGACAAACACGCGAAACTGTTGTTCCTTAAATGGAACGACTGTTGTTCCTTAAGAGGAACAACAACTGTTCCTTAAATGGAACAACAAAATGACAAACACGCGAAACTAGTGTTCCTTAAGAGGAACGGCTGTTGTTCCTTAAGAGGAATGACAACTGTTCCTTAAGAGAAATAAAAAAAAGACAAACACGCGAAACTTGGTGTTCCCTGTAGGGAACACCAAGGGAAAATAGAAAAAAACTAATGTACAATCTATTGTCTAAGCAAATCCAATTAAGAAAAGAGAGGGTAAACTTATGTACAGGTTTCAAGAGAATAAATTGTTTAGTGGACTGGTGTTGTCGAAGAGTTTCCTTCTGTAGCAAGAATTTGTATTGTGGAGTCCTCATTGTTCAATTGCCAATGGACCGGAAACTACAATTTGAAGTGAGAAACACCTGAAACACAAAAACATAAAAGAAATCAGAAAAGAAACAACACTTTATTAAGTTACAACAGTGATGATGTTATTTCCTAAAGCAAGGAAAAAAAATGTTTTGGCAACAGTGACATGACATGAATTTTTAAATGGAAATCAATTGTTCATTGCTTCTGTTATGAATCTGTTGGGTAATGAATTGGATGAAATTCCCTTGTTTCATTAAAATTTCTTTCAAGAATCGCTCGTCCATAAATTGACCTTCTTTATTCTCTTAGGATCTGCAAAAAACGAGTGTCTACTTGCAATAAGTCATTAAATCATGGAGAAAGAGAGGTGATAGAGCTCCCCTAATCCAAGAATTATGCAAAAAAAAGCAACAAGTGGTTACTCTGTATGAAAAATCCACGGAGAAAATAACAAATTTTTTTTTTTGTCACGTGTGGGAGAGCAGTGGCCAATCATGCTAACCTGCAGTGTTTTAATCACAAATTTTTTGTTTTTTGTCCAAATTGAGTGATTATAAAGCCAAATGGGAGATAATTCAAAGGTATATCTCCAATAGAAACAGGTTTTAAAAATTCAATGCTATGATATGTCAATTTTACTTAGAACGACCTGCATAATAGAGTCATTTTTTATTTTCCAGCTCATATCAATAGTTGATATTTCAAGCATAAATTTTTCATTTGATGACAGATTAAGCTGATTCAAATTGTAAATGAAATTCATTTATTTATCTCCAATAGAAACAGGTTTTGAAGACAAGAAGAATTGATGGGTCAAATACGCTAGTGAACAACCGAGAAAACAAAGTTTCAAGAGTGCTGATTTATGATAAGCAGTCAGTATTTTGGTCATAAATTCGTCATACGATATCAAAATTGAGTGATTCAAATTGCGTTTTAAACTAGATTCATATAGAAATATACCATAGAAACAATTTTTAAGAATATTGTCATTTAGGCCTCCAAAAACTGACTGCCCCAACTCTATTATTGAGCTGCCTACTAGACACCCTGTCAATGTTTTGGTTATAAGTTTTTCGTTTCAAATCCAAATGGAGTGATTAAAATTGGGTTGGAAAGTAGACATCAAGGGCTATGTAGGATAGAAATAGGTTTTAAAAATATTCACTTTTGGTCCCTCAAACATGACTGTCCCAACTCTAACTTTAGAAATTTCATCAAGCCCACAAGCCAAAAAATATGATATTCAAGCAATTTTTCCATATTGGTGATAAAAATGAATATGAGTGTTTATAGAATTTTTATTTTCAATATAATGCATCTAAATACATAAATAAATTAAAATATTTATCACCAATATTGATTTCCACAGCGTGTTGCAACAAAAACAATTTTTACGTAATAATAAAAATGTATTTATTTATGTCCTTATTTATTTATTTTCTCCACTAACCTAATCTTCTTTGAAAATTGAATATGCTTACGTATAAGAGTACTTCCAGTGGAGCCATTTTCGAAATAAGGCCTCTAGTATGTATATACCCAAATTTGAAAAATGCATGTTAATAAATAGTAGGGTATGAGAATCCAACTTCCCTTGAAAAGATGGTGCCAAAAATTGTTGAAGTATGGAGTGATGCTGCAAACAAATGGAGTGAAACCAATCTTCAATTTATCCCTTACTTTCTTGATTTCTGATAGCCATCATATCATGAAGTTATTGAGTGTTTAAAATAGCTTGTTGATGCAGGCTAGAAGAAACCTCATTTTCTTTCATAACCTCTACAATTTTTGGATTTGAGACATTCTGAATCTCAGTACAAGTTTTCTCCAATGGTGCATGTGAGATAGAATGGGTGGGAAGGGTGTGCAAATTTTTCAGGTCAACACTATAAGCATGTTGTACTGTTTTATTATGGTGAGGGTGTGGAATGAGTTGAGCAGGAAATTATGTAGGGAATGGAGCATTTTGATGATGTAGTTGATTGGGTTGAATGGATGATTTTGATAGGCAAGCAAGATGTTGTGGAAGAGCTGGAAGATGTGTTTGTGCTACAAGATGAGGGAGAGTAGTCATGCAATCATAAGATGAACCATGCCAAACTTGTAGACAAGATTGGTGGTGGTTATATTGAGATTGGCATGGCTGCCCTAACATATGAGTATTCCATAATGGATTATGAAAGTAAGAGAATGGAGAGGAAGTGTTTTGAACCAAACCTGTAGGCCACGATTTCCATGGTTTTGACATTGTTGCAGCTTCCCCATCTATTTGATATGCTACTTCCATCCTAGATAAGGAAGAACAACTATCTATGGGATGCTCCTTTCGGTAATGAGGGAAAAACATTTCATCAAATTCTTGATTTTTCTGAACCTGCAAAACATTCAATTGTGAATTTAGAGAGCTAATAAAATAATATTTAAAATTTTCAAATAAAACATTGATTTCAACTCTTATGTCTCTTGTTCTTGTAGTAAATTTGGAAAAGAAAGAAAAAAATTCTCTAGAATTCTTACCAGCCTTGGAAATTCCTCTTGAATACCTTATGCACAATTCACAAACATCATCATATGATAATTGAAAAACATCACCTTTTCCTATCAGATTTAAGAGTTCTAAAAATTCATCTTTGATTCCTTTAAGAATGAGTGTTTTCAAGATTTATTTTTCCAAATTCTTATGCTTTGATTTTTGAAGGTTATATTGAAATCGCTCTACATAGTCCTCCAAGATTTCATCTTCCGCTTGTATCATACCGAAAATATCTTCATTGGATTTTCAGTAGTCTTGGTACTTCTTTAAGAATATGTTTTTCATGTCCTCCCATGTTTGGATGCAGTTCCCACCTAGGATTATGAACCATCAGAGAGCTGATCCTTTTAGAGTAAGAGGAAACACTTTCAACCTTTGATCATTAGTACAATAATCATATCCTCTACAAAGTATTTCAAACTCAAATAATAATGTATCGGGATCTTCATTTTTCAAACCATGAAAATTTGGTAGAGACGATGGGGGAATTATGTGCATTTGTGTCACTCCTCCTAGATATTTGATAGGGAATTCAAAAGTTGAATTGTGAGCCATTTCTTACCATAATAGAAGATGTTCTTCATATGTTTCTTTAAAGATCCTCCTTCCAATGTTCCTGTCAATTGGTTAGTGAAATGGGTGGTGCTTACATCACCACTCAAGTGGAATTACAAGATTTTTTCAAAAATTCTACCTCTAAAATTCCTACTTCAATTCCTACGCAATTCTGCTGAAAAGTGGGCAGAGGAGAAAGCATTTTACTTGCTCGTTACGCAGGTTCTTACCTTCTGTTTTTAATACCCAATTCTTTCACAGCAGACAAACATCAAACATACATCACTCTCTGTGAAATAAAAACACTCTCCTTGGCAACGACGCCAAAATGTTGGGTGCTAAAAGGTGTATTTTAAAACTTCTATTTATCCCACATTAATTATCAACCCGGGCAAGTCCTCTTATTTCAAGAGTGTACAAAATATCTGCATGCTATAATCCCAGAGAGTAATGTTTCTTAAAATGTAGTATAGATCTTTCAAATACAAGAATAAATAGATGCTTTTTAATAAATCCCACTTGCAACTAAAGGAAACTCAAAGGTCTAAAACTAAATCATTCATTTAGCAAAGTAACAACAATTATTAGTCGAGGATACAGTAGAAATAACTCATTCCTCTTTTGACTGATGTAAACTAATCAAGCATAAATAAGATCCTCAATCTGAGAGCTTTGAAAAAAATAGCTAATGTTCTTTATAGTTGTTGATCTCACACACAACATACTAAATAACCAATTGGAAATGGAAATGAATTAAATCAATAGTGCTACTGCAACTGATGGAAATTAGATAATTATGCTAATTGTAAGAATGCTAAAAGGAAAAAATAAATGATTGCAGAAAGTAAATGAGCAGCAACGCTATATAATAGAAATAAACAACAATGCTTATGTGACTGCAATGAATAACAAAACTACGTTACTGAAATGAACAGCGAAGCTCTGTAATTAGAATGAGCAACACAACAATATAATTGCAAAAAGCAATGATTTTGTTATGAGGGAAAAGAATAGCAACGCAATTCAATTGCAGAAAGTAATAATTAAACAAACCATACTTGCAGAAATCAGAAATAAGGCAAACCACACTGTATGGTACAGGAACGACAAGTAGATCCACCAGGAGCCGAGCCCTTAGCCGCCGGTGAATACCGCTGGATTAATTCAGGAGATGCGAAGGAACTACAACTGTTTTTATACATTCATTATTGCATAATCGTTACAGCAAGTTTGTGCTCTGCTTCAACAGCGAGAGTCGATGATCAAAGTTACAATTTCACTAGTAATTCTCCCATTCCTCCTATCCTATCCTATCTATCTCTAATCTAAAAATCCATCTAATTCTCTCTCTAATCATCCATCATGAATCCCCATAATAACCTCCCCTTCTCTGATCTCTGTTCTGATTTAAATACACATAGAGAAAAGAGAAGTTACAACCAATATGATTAAAAATGATTCCTATTACAAAATTGGATTTCTCACAACCAATTGATCAACAAGATCATATTTGAAATATCCTTGCATCAATCATTTAACATGAACAAGTCGAATTTGGTATTGCAACTGGAAGAATTTGGAAAGCGGTCACAACAACGAATCTGGGAAAATCATCCTCAGAGAACCTTCCATTTCTCTCAATACAGGCCGAATTTGAGCAAACTGATTTAAAAAAAAAGCTAATTCAATCTGTTCTGGACAAAACCCATGTTTCAAATTTTCCAGATTCTTCTCCATTTGCCCAATACATCCAATGCAAAACTGTCACTTCTTATTCCAGCGATTTTCTGAGTTGGCATATTTAATGATGAGCTGGAAATCAACTCTGCAATTTGGAAAATATCTTGGAGGCTAAAATGGTGAGTGATGTTACCACAAATTTATTAATAAACCATAATTGGTAAAATCATGCATAATCATCAATTTATTAAAAATAAAGGAGAAGAAATAATATTTATCCATAAGAGCATAAATAATTATAAAATGGAATTATATGATAAATTATGATAAATGACATGATAAAGAAGAGTATAAATGGATGAAATAGGTGTTAAAAAGTGATAATAATAATAACATATTAGTGGCCCAACAGTTTGTTATAGCATTCAATTAAATTTATTACATTCATTCATATTCCTCGATCTGATAATTGGTTAGCAAACTCATTAGTTAATCAAGCACTTGATTGGCACATTAATCATTCAATACTTTAAATATATCAAAACATCATTCATCATTATACATTTGAGACAATCACATCATATAAATCGCTATGTATATATATAGGTCAGAGTGTTCAAAATATACAAAATTTGGACCATCATGTCCTACAAAATTAGGGCTTCTGCCCGATCATGTCTGTCATAAAAAAATATTACAGTCATCCGATCAAATCCAAATCTACTCCTGAGGTCCCTTGGGCTGCTGATAGTAGAGATGATCTTTGGACGAAGCCCTGGGAATCTCTCAAAGAAGAATGTCAACAGAAAGTGTCGTATCAATTTTTTTTTGTCTTTGTCCGCTGGATAGAAGTCAGTTGTTTTTTTCAGATTCGCCAATAAGGTTGCACACCAGTCATAACGATGACTCAAACAGTCCACTGCTATACTCATATGAGTGTGTGAAGCCTGGTGTAGAGATGTTGATCCTGCTGCTCTACCAATAGTGAAGAGAAGGATTTTCATGTACAAATCTTGTACATCTTTGATTGGGATCTGAGTCCCCACCTTCTTTGCATCATCTACACAATAAACCTGGACATAGTCATCTACGTTAAGCCCTTCAATGGGCTTACCATGCAAATCAATTGGGTCTCCCCTTCGGGAAAGTCCAGTGATAAAATATGTCTTTCATCTCTATTATCAATGGCATCTGATTGATTATAAAGCAGTATTCATCTGGTTCCCAATGATCAACCAACATCTCAAGAAATCGAGCATTGCTTTTCATATTCGGCATTTTTAAAAATTTGAGTAAACCACAACTCTGAAGTATATCTAAGGATTGTTGGTCCTCCATTACTTCAACTAATAGTCATCCTGGACAATTTCATCCATTGACCAATTAGATACACGTTTTTGAATTCTGCTCTGCGCATACGCGACCTCATTCTGACACAGTCGCGTCTATACGCGAGTTCCTCATGATGAACCTACGTATACGCAGAGGGTTTCAAAGAAAATATATTTCCCACAGTCAAAAATCTAAAATTTTTTTTGTAATAGGAATGAAATTGATAAATGAGATGAGTACAAGGCTTGCCTGACTGATTTGAGGTGATTTAGTGGCTGGTTGTTCCGTATGGAAGAAGAGGATTTTTTTCTCCATAGCTCTTTTTCCACTTCTGCACTGCACAAATGATCAAAATGTGAGTCAAAACGCTTATTTATGCCTAGAATTTGAAAATTTTTCACAAATTTCGTTTATCTATTTTTTGAATTGGATTAAAGTTGTCTAACCTTTTGGCTTGTAAGCGTTGGGAAAAGTTATTTTTAGGTACATTATGGTGAATTTGAGATATTTCCAATTTTCCTTTGGATCCATGACCGCTGACCTGTCATGGTAGGTATTTGATTTTGAATTGGAATATAGGTTAGGGAATTCACTTTCCGTTGCATTTTTGCATACTAACCTCCATTCTGGTCACTTTCCATAGGGTCGATCCCATCATGTCATGACTATTTCACCCATTTCACTAGCCGATTTTTTAAATCATGACTTGGTGGTAGAGCCATCCTTTACATGGGATTCCTAGTTAGTTCCTCTCTAGCATTTGTCACCCATGCTACAATTTGTGTTGGCTCGAGAGTCCTCTTTAGTCCCGCCATGACTTATGCGTTGAAGCTTCATTCTTCTTCTTCTTTGCTATCTTTATTTTGGCCATTTACCTTAGAGGCTTGCATGCATTGTCAAGTTGTATTACTGCATTGCATATTGACTACTTGTTTATCTTGGCCTTTAGCCGCATTCATTTTGGACTCATGTTTAAGCCCTCTTTTGCAATCGCTTAGCCTTTGCGACTTGACACCTTTAACCATGGATGGAACATCCCTTTGAGTGTCACTTACCAGTTTTTGCCACCTTTCATTGAGCATAGGATTATTCCTATCCCAGGAACTAGTGCATCTGTTTATCGATACTCGTTCTATCCATTGTATTATAGCCATTTTTTTATTCTTTTTCCAGGCTTTGAAATATGAAAAATACAAAAAAATTTAAATATTTGAAAAAAGAGAAGGAATGGGACAATACTTCCATGCTTGATGCCATCTATAGTGTCAGTCGTGTTGCAATTGAACAAAGCACAAAAAAACTAAGTCTTTTCCCCATTTGGGATGGTTTTAGTTTTTGAATTAGGAGAAGCCATAACCTTGTTATTGAGTCAATACTCCCCCGGTTGGTTATCTCTTCCAATCATATGGAGGGTTTTTTTATGCCTCCTACATGAAATTTTTTTACAAAGTTATCATTTGCTGCCATAACAAAATGATTCATGCTTTTATTCAAGGGAAGTTAACCTGAGTCGACCTTTCTGCGGTGTCTCTTGACTCATTTTTTAGTCGGCCATCCCGGTTTTGTCAGTATCTGGTTCTATCACATTAGCTATTTGGTCCTTTTCTCATGCTGGTTTGAGAAGGTCTCCATTGACTTCTTGCTGGCGAGTTTGCCTCTTATCGACTACGACATATTGCTCTGAGATTAAGCCTAGAGCCGCACACTGGCCCTATTTCCATCATTGATAGGTGACCTTGTGCTCAACATTTGATCAACATCATGGGTCTTTGACTAAGTGGTCTCCCTTTTGTTCGACGTCAGCTTACATTATCATACCTGGGATTCATGTAGTACCTTGATTTCCATTTGACCCTATCGGTGGATGTCTTGCCTCTTTGTTAACTTTCATTATTGGTTGGTTCAGAGGGTTTCTACCATGTGCTAGCTCCATTTTTTGCATGCTGGAAACATACTTTGGGTTGGTTACTTCACTTTGCTTCGTCTGATTCCTTTAAATATTGGCCTGTAGGTTACACTCGCGTTGGTCTGATGTCGGATGCTTGAATGCCTTCCAGCAGATTTTTTCCCATCGAATCTGATTCATTGCTCTGGGAATAAGGTCTAGATTCCTTTTGTCAATACCTTAGGGTTTGCAGTCATCAATGGCAGACTCTTCGCTATCGACAATGAGAATACATCATTGTCTCCTGATTGATAGATTCTCTCAAGTGTTCGACTTCAATTGGGGCACCTTGACACTCATTATCATTATCAATGGGTTGTCTTGTGTTTGTTGACGACATACATCAATGACCTGTAATCAAACGATTTCTCACATGGTCGACCTCAGCTCATTTATTCCCATTGTGTAGAATTTTTCCATGGTGATTAGTGAAGACCTTGGGTTTGCATCAACATGTTTTGGTTCACTTTGACATCTCCTTTAGTTTTCTTCTAGTGACACCATCCACCCTTATATGTTGCAGTTTCATCACAACAACATCTTATATGTTGGCGCCCGAGTTGCGTGTTGTACCATTTGTTCCACCACTTATGATTTGGTACTTAGAGATTCAGTTGTGACTTCAGTGATCAAATATTTATGCAACATCATTGATTAGTCTTCTATATGTGATACTTGGACATGACTTTGACTTATACTTCCGGGCAATGATCAAATGATTCATTATGTACTTTACATTTCAGTTATACTTGTATACATATTGGATTCGCTCCATACTTCATATGTGGACATGCTTTTCTTTCACTGAGCATGGGTATGCCCGCCTCAGACATGAGCTATCTTTCTGACTTCTATCATTGGTTTTTGGTAGGCTGAAATCTGGTGAAGTCCTCTCTAGTCCTCAGAAGGTTCTTTCTATGCACATAATACATTTCGGCCATCATGTACCCCTTCTGACCTCATATATTAGGGGGCATCTGTTATAGAATCATTTATCACCACTATATACTTGATGAATTATGCACTGGACTTGGGTAGCCCTTCCTTTCAAAATTGGTCACATTTATCAAAAAACAGTATTTTAAAATCCATACGCGACTCTGCCAAGATTTTTCTGCGTGTACACGCGGGTCCATCTATAGTGAACCCGCGTATGCTATTTAAAATATTAAAAAATACAAAATTTCCCTATTATTGAGGTGGGGTTTACAGTTTTTCCCATAACTTAACTACCCCAGCTTGTGGCCTAACTGTTCCCCAACTGAAAAAACTAATTTGAGGAAGTATAAATATGCCTCAAGTGAATGGCTTAAGGGAGGAAGAGAGAGAATTATAGATATTATAGCCTGTTATAGCCCTGATCAAGTCTGATCTTTCCCCTGTGCCTCCTGCACTTCCCATATTTTGAGGAAACCCTTGTTTCCTTGTGATGATCAACCTCATTCTATGTGACATCCTTTGTGCACCATTCATGGAAGAAGCTTTGTGAGGCTAGGGCTGGATGAATCCAGAGGACATTTTTTCTCAAGGTCGTGGCAGATCTCTGGTGATTCTCCACTATTGTTTTCTGTACATGTTATCAATAAAAGAAGTGCCATATTTTTCCTGATGTTCATGTGTCACATATCTCTTATACATGCTTAATAATCTTGAATAGTTTATTTCTTGTTATCTTTATGAGATTATGTATGCTATGTTGCTAAGATATGCAATCCTCACTTTCTATTTTAAAGCATAGAAGTTAGTAATTTGAGTCATTCTTGTGATGACATGCCCCTGCTCTATGAGGTTTATCAACCCATGACCTTAGGGTAACATTTCCCGTAACAATAATTTTTAATGACCATGTGTTTTTTTTCAATTATATACCAAGCGTGCTCCCACCATGTAAGCACAACTTGGTGAACTTCATGTTTTATAAAATTAAAATGTGTAGGACTTCAACAAATTTTTGTTTAAATTGAGTTTTACACATCAATTTGTGCTTTGAAAGTTTTGTGTTTTACATAATTTGTGTTTGTGCTCAACATTTGTGTACTAAATTACATCAATTTTTGGAATTCTTTTGAATTTATTTTAAATAGCAATTTTAAAAACAGTTTTAAATGTCCACTATAGATATCCATATATATATCATGGAGAATTATAATTTAGCACGCGATTATTCGAGGTGAACATAAATAGAATCCCATGCCTCTACGAGAGAGGGGGATCATGGATTGGGGGATGTTTATGGTATTCGTATTAAATGTGCATGTTTTTAAATGACAGTTGAATATATAATCTTATCCCCAAACATACATGTATACATGTGGAATTGATTTTTTTATTGAATATATATAATTTTATCCCCATGTACATACACGTATACATATAGAATTGATTTTTTATCAATTTTGTGAGTTAAATTAATTTTTAATAAATTTCATTTTTTATTTTTTAGGAGTTCAGAGGAAAAGAGTGTCTACTCCATCAATGGAGCTTGGCCATGGTTCACGAAATCGTGGTATGGTTCACACAATCTAATCAATCATATGTATGTATTTATATGTATGTATGTATTTTTGAATTGATTATAAATTCATATTTTTTATGAAACTTCCTTCTCATTGCGTGAGGGTGGTGGTGGTACACATTCCCTTGGTGGCCAATCAATAGGTGGTGGCCAATCACGTGAGGGTGGTGGTACGCATTCCCCCGGTGGCCAATCAATGGGTGGTCATGTTGGTTTTTAACCAATGGGTGGTGACCAATCAATGGGTGGTCATGTTGGTTTTTAACCAATGGGTGGTGACCAATCAATGGGTGGTCATGTTGGTTTTTAACCAATGGGTGGTGACCAATCAATGGGTGGTCATGCTGGTTCTCAACCATTTCAGTGTGGGCATGATGTTGCCCAACCATCTTGAGGTGGCCATCAATCTTAATATTATTTTAATTCAATTATTAATTTGTTAAATTATTTATACAATTTTTTTTAATGGTTAAAAATAAAATTTGTACAAATTTGTTCACAAGTTTTTTTATTTATACATAAATTTTATATTGATGCAGAGGGTAAAAATGTTGCTCGAAAAAGACGTAGGCCAGACTGCGTTTTATCTTTTTGACATTTCCGATTTACCTTGGAAAACAAACATCCAACAATGCACATTACAAAGGTGTGAACATCTTTATTCAAAATTGAAGAAGGATCTTCTATCTTCGAAACTCCCTACTGAGAGTCGAGAAATCTTCGAAATAGTTACACTTTTTAAGCACACTTGTAGATGTTTACAAAATTCTTGGGCCAACCACTAATACTTGTGTAGAAGTGATGAGGAAAATAAAGGAAACAATGATGGGTCCCGATACATGAGACATTGTTAAACAAAGAGTTACAAAAGAAATGGAAAAATCTATGTTTAATTCAAAGAAAGACCAAAAAGAAAGATGCTAAAAGTGCAATATTTCAAGCACTCTGACATAGATTTCCATTTATATGATAAGAACATTGCTGCCTATGGAAGACTACCATGGAATGATGAAGTTCCTCTTTATTTTGTAAAATTATTTTATGCAAAATTCTTTTTTAGAATAAAACCCAATTATAATGACATTTCCTTTGAATTTTTTGGTCATGGGAAAGGTCGATTATGTGACCATAGGGGCGCTAAGCGTGATGCTGAGTTGCCTCGCCTCGAGCCACCATTGGTAAGCCAACCTCTTCGTGTGGAAAATTTGTGGTCAAAGATGGATTCCACTTCTCAAATTAGTTGAGAAGCAAGGGATGCCATCATAGCAATGTTCAGACTAGACTTGATGGAATTGATATTGGTCTGAATCGACAAAGAGCACGAGAGAAAGCACGTGCTAATTTTGTGTATAATACAAATGATGAGATAGACAACATGAGTATTGAGGAGCTTAGAACATATGCAAAGCATTGTCGCAATGGTTTACAGGACTTAATTATTCATGAGGAAGAGGGCATGGGATCGATATCTGTTAATGGTTAGGGTGAATATTTTAATGTAATTTGTAATTTACATATACATGTTTATTTGTATATGTTAATCTCACAAAAATGTATCTTATGTTCACCATTTGTAGTTAGCACGCTTGATGAACGGAAATTTTGATAATATCATGGTCGAAGATTCAGGTTCTCACAATCAAGATGATATGTTGGGAAATGTTAGTGTTTTTTAAGTGTTCATTATGTTGATGTACAATTATTATTCTATTATTACATCGGTATCATGATGAAATATTTTTAAAATAAATAATTGTGTACACATTTATGTACATAATTAAATGTTAACAGATTCTGATTCCGTCCGATGTTTTCACAATGGAGCCACCATCTTCTTCTCTATTAGGAGATGTGCCAAATCCACCATCACAAGTATTCAAAATTTTCACTTATGTTTAAGTTATAAATTGAAGTGAAAGTTTCATTAAAAAATGAGATCTAGATCTTGAGTTATTTTACAGTTTTAAAATTTTTGAATTTTAGGTTTGTGGAGATGATTTTCGTTCGGAGCCACCCTCTTCTTTCTTGTTAGGAGATGTGCCCAATCCATTGTCACAAGTCTTCAAATTTTCACTTATGTTTAAGTTATAAATTGAAGTGAAAGTTTCATTAAAAATTGAGATCTAGATTTTGAGTTATTTTACAATTTTAAAATTTTTGAATTTTAGGTTTGTGGAGATGATTTCCATTCTCTAAGGACTTAGCGATGGAGTGTATGATGGAGATAGGAACATCCAAACAATTGGAACAAGAAGTTGTCTAATTTTTTTTTTTTTTAATATTATTGCATTAGTTAATGCATTTTCATTTGATATATATATATATATATATATATATATATATTGTACAGTTTACCGTGGAGGATGCATTGATGGACGACCAACAAGGGACAATGATTTTTTTTTTTTTTTTTCATTTTGATTTTTTATGAAGTTCTACATTCTCATTCAATTTTAAAACATTAAATCTTAATGTTTACACGTTGTGTAGGTTCCCCATCCTTTAGATGATAGCACAAGGAGGCTCAGGACGCTGCTAGAAAATACACTGCAACCAAATTATTTATTTGATTGATGATGCACATGCAACATTTTATTTGATAGATAGTATTATTTACTTTTCTATATAGAAAGTCTTATTTATGCAATCATATTTACTTTTCTATATAACGTGATACTTGTAACACTATACATTGTTATATTTTTCACATGATCATGTGTCATTTAAAACAATTATAGACAATTAAATACATATTCAAGTTCATGAATATGTAACAATGATTGAAGTACATTAATGCATTTAATTTAGTTGTTACATTTTCCATACATGATCACATGTTGTTATAATGAACTAACTTATATGATCTTAGATTATATGTTTTGTTTTTAAAATTGAAGTTGTTTTGTCATTTGTTATTTAAAATGAATTTAGATTGAAATTTCAAATTACAAAACACATGTGGTACATGTTAAATGCATTTGAATGTGCATGAATGTTATATAATTAGGACATACATCCATTAAAAGTGATATTTAGGTGGACATTTTGCACATGATCATGTGTCATTTAAAACATTTATATATGGTTAAATACATATTTAAGTTCATGAATATGTAACAATGATTGAAGTACATAAATGCATTTAATAAGTTGTTACATTTTCCATACATGATCACATGTTGTTCCAATGAACTAACTTAAATGATCTTAGATTATATGTTTTGTTTTTAAAACTCAAGTTGTTTTATTATTTGTTATTTAAAATGAATCTAGATTGAAATTTCAAATTACAAAATACATGTGGTACATGTTATGTATTTGAACATGTGTGAATGTTATATAATTAGGATGTCTATTAAAGGTGATATTTAGGTACATTTTGCATGATCATGTGTTATTTAAAACAATCATAGATGGTTTTACATATTTAAGTTCATGAATATATGTAAAAGTGATTGAAGCAAATTTGCATTTATTTGTTAAATTTTTTATACATGATCACATGTTGCTATATAATGTTAGCTTACACGATCTTAGATTATGTTTTGTTTTTAAAACTCAAGTTGTTTTGTCACTTGTTATTTAAAATGAATCTAGATTGAAATTGCAAATTAGAAAACAAATGTGGTGATTGTTATGCATTTGAACATGCGTGAATGATATATAGTTAGGTGTAGATGTCTATTAAAGGTGATATTTAGGTACATTTTGCATGATCATGTGTCATTTAAAACAATCATGTATCAATGGTTTTGCATATTTAAGTTCATGAATATATGTAACAATGAATGAAGTACATTTGCATTTAGTTGTTACATCTTGCATGTACATGATGACATGTTGTTATAATGTTAACTTAGATTCAATCGTAGATTAAATGTTTTATTTTTAAAGCTCAAGTTTTTTTGTCATTTTTTATTTAAAATGAATCTGGATTGAAATTGAAAATTAAAAAACACATGTGGTACATGTTAAATGCATTTGAACATGTATGAATGTTATATAATTAGGACATACATCTATTAAAGGTGATATTTAGGTGTACATTTTGCACATGATCATGTGTCATTTAAAACAATCATGAATATGTAGCAATGCAAGCAAATTTGCATTTAGTTCATAAATTTTTCATTTGAAATCATTTTTATAATGTTTTAATATACAGTACATATCAATGTATATATCTAAAAACAATCATAAAATTCTAGGTGTTCATAGATTTGTCAAACAATCATAAAATTTCAAAATTGCATTAAAACATATCGAGTACACAACATTTTTCATTAATGTACATAGAAAAACTACTATGGATGTTAGTTGATAGTAAACTGGAAATTGCAAAACATGTACCACACATTTTGCATCAAAGAATGAATATTATAATTTGCTTAATAGATGTCTAAAACAAAATCATAACTTAAAATTTGCATTATATCAACTATGCTAGATACACATGTACATTTTGCAATAATGACATAATGACATAAATTGTACCAGAGAATGTATGAAATCGTTTAAGACTAGATAATCTACATGTATGTGTACATGTGTATAAATTACTCATGTGCATTTACTAAAACAATGTTCATGTGCAAACAATTGTACATAACATAGAATATACATATTATAATAATGTAAAACTTAAGAATGCACAAAAAAATGCTAACAATTTCTAGTTGAGTTCTGTAAGTTCTAAAAGATGAATCCAAGGAGAAGAAATTGTTGGGCAGTTCAATAAAAAAAAATTCTAATGGAACTCCATCTTCAATGACCCGTTCATGATCGGTTTTGACATTTTACATTTCTCAATTTTCAATTTTTTCTTTGATTGAACTTCTATCAATTTTATGCGTGTTGCATACACCAAGTGACTATATTGACAACTTATGACATCAGGTTCATAGTCTTTAAAGCAAAAAAAATCCTGACTTTTATGAATTTGTTGGAAAAAATAACCTTTCAGTATAATATACCCTCTGTCATATATAATCTCGTTATCATCATAGTTTTCCAATAATTTCATCTTTCGTTCAGTGAAACACATCAAATAATACTTCACATTTTTTTCATTGGTAGTAGGTGCAACTACAACAAAAACATCTCTTGCACAATAAAACAAACTTACATAAATTTAAATCATAGTTAACATGACAAATTAACTTTAAAATTAACATGTGTACTTGATTTTATTATATATTTCTAGATCTCTATCATTTGAAAGCAATTGAAATGTTACCTTCTCTAACAAGATCAGAAACACGATCACCTTCAGATGATACTATAGGCTCCTCTGATTGCATTTTTTCAAAGTTTGCAACAAACATTTTACCCTTTGTATTTAGTTATGTATGTTGCCAATCTTTTACATACATTTTTTTTTCACAAAAATCATTGGATTTTGTGTTGTCTATGCAAACATGACAAAAACAATAATATTTTCTTTTATCAAATGTAAACACATTTTGGTACTGCTTTGTTTTAATTGAATGCAATTTTTGAGTTTTTTTTATTGTTTCAACATTATTTCCAATTGATCTATCTACATCTTGGACCCCAATATTCCAAAAAAACCTATATGGAAAATTCAAACAAGAATATAAATATGTTATTCAAAATACCATCAAAGATAATCATTGTGATAAATAATTTTTAAAATTAGAAATCTAATAAAAAATAGATCATGTACATATTAAAGTTATACATCTATATATATATGCAAGTTAATATATATATATATATATATATATACCTTCGTACTTCCCTTGACCGGTAAGTCTCATGGCTTAGTGCAGTGATGCACCATTGAACAACTTTTTTAGTTTAGACAAGCCAGTTTGCAGAGTGGTCCATTTGATATCTTCGAAGTGCTTATTTTATACATGCCCCTGCACCATCATGTTCTCCTTTTTCCATGAACAATCTCAAAGAGAATTCCAACAATGTTTAATGCAGGTTTTCATATGAAAACGACACAACCAAAAGAATGATCGTGAATATTTGAATTGACCTGCGCATCCATGTGACCATATCCAATGTTCATTGAATTTTATTTCACGACTTTTCAAGGAGTCATAAATATTTTCAAAAGAATGTTGTACAAAATATGTATTATGTGTACGATCGTTACTGATATAAAAGTGATATTATTTAATAACATGTCGATTTTCGCTGGTGCTTTCTATATGATCAACATTTTGTTTAGCTTGTCTATATATAATATGGACAAGCATCGAGACTTGGTTAGAATTATAGTTTTCACTCTGTATTTTTTTGTGTGGAACAAATGTGTAATTCTCTACAAAATCAACTATTGAAAATGGTCCCTGGTGGAAAAAATTCACCGGATTTTTTGAATTTCAAGTCCTGCCATCGAGCTATATGGGAATTCTTGGTGTATTTATAAATTTCTGGCTCAAACTTTCTCAAAAAATCTATCACAAAAATTTCTTCTTCTTGTAAATAAATTCTTTTATCACTTGTAGTACTATTTGAGCCAATCCGTGTGTGAATATATTCATATCTCTTCCATTTCACTTTTTTTTTGGACAATGATTGATCATTTATATCAGTACGATATTTGTTTTGAAATAAAGTCAAATTTCCACAATCATCACTTTTTTTACCACCAACACATTTCTTTTGGTAAAATAATTCTTGGCTTTCTCTTGCACATAGAATTTGAGATATGAAATCATGGATAGTGGAAGGAGGAGGTGAATCTTTCCAAAAAAATTTACCAAAATTAAGGAATGTGTCATAATATAATTGAAATTCCACATGATAACGACAACAACAAGTGTCGCGTACAGTGATAGGTTTAACATACCATGGTTTTTGTTGCACAAAAGCATTGAATGAGACATTAATTTCACAATTCTCTTTTATGAACTTGTTGAAAAATCTATCTGAGTGGTGTTCAAGATATGTTTTGCATGTTCTTCGTACTGATTTCGTATTATTCTTCGTCACATCACATCCCTTGCTTTTGGTGAAACACGTGAACTTTTCATCCAATATTTATATATTATTTTTTTAACATATTCTCCAAGTCTATCTTTGTATGGTTGCCTACAAATAACTGTCCAAAAAGTGAGTTCATCATTTACATATTTTTGCAATCGAAATTTACGATGTTTGTGCAAATTTTTTCGTGAGGTCCCTAATGCTTGTGCCATAGATTGTACCAAACAATTATCTTTAGTACTTGATGGAATAATTTCCATTTGTATATCTCTACATACATCTAAATCAATTTTCTTTCTAGATCTTCCAATTGAATTTAGAGCACTATTTATATTTTGTATCACATTTTCCTTGACATTTTTATTATCTTTTGTTGATTTTCGAATACCTAATAAAATCATAGCTTCTTTTAATTTTTTTGATGTTAAGAGAATTTTCAAAATTTGGGCTTGAACTGTCACATTTTCATCTTTGAATAACATATCAATAATGCACTTAACACGATATCATACAACATGGTCAACTTTTTTATTTCCATATGTGTCAGTGTCAACATTTTATAACATCTCATCATCGATATTGATTTCACCTGTACATATTAGAATTAAATGTATAAAATGAGTTTATATATTCATTAAATAATTAAATTAATAAATATGTATAATTTCAATAATACACATTCAACATATATATACATACCTGGTGATTCAATTTCTCCACTTGAATTTCTTTCAACAATTTCAACATCTTCAATCATTAGTTCAATGTCTCTTTCACTTTCTCTTTCAAAATTCTCTATCTCAACATCAATGTTTTGAGGAATATCTCTCTCTGTTTACATTGAAAAATATTTTTAAAATTAGTTCATCAAATAAAAATTAAGTTTCACAATACACTAGTTAAATTTTAAATATCAAATTTATAATATTTACATTTACATACCTACTTCAACTTCTAGTTGAGGTCGTTTTTCCCTTTCAATGTTTGAGAATTCTTCTCTCTTTTTTCTTTTTTTTCTTTTTTTTTTTCGATATTCTCTCCCTTGTTCTCTATGAGCCTCAGGGTGTCTTGTTTGATCATATTTTCTCTTGCAATTCTTTTGATTTCCTATGATAATTTAGTATGAAGCTCAAAAGATTTCTTTCAAAATCTTATAAAAAAAACCCACTATCAAAATTTAGACAAATACTCAATTCAAAAAAGCATGACAAAAGATTTAATTTAAAAAAAAAACTCACTTTAAATTTTTTTCACAAAATACATACTTCAACCCAAAACACTTAATTTAAAAAATCCACCAAAAAATGTCTTTTAAAAATGAAATGAAGCTTAGAATATTTCCTTCCAAGTCCTACAAAAAAGTTTCACTTAAAAAATTAGACAAAAACTCTCTTTAAAAAATCATTATAAAAGATTTACTTCAACCCAAAACACTTACTCTAAAAAAATGTCCCTTTAAAAAAATACCTCCAAAAACTGTCCTTTGAAAATTAAGCCCAAAAAACCTCTTAAAAAATGTCCCTTTAAAAAATACCTCCAAAAAATTTCCTTTGAAAAATAAGCCCAAAAAGCTCTAAAAAATGTCACTTTAAAAAATACCTCCGAAAAATGTCCTTTGAAAATTAAGCCCATAAAAATTCCTTTGCAAATTCAGCCCAAATGAAGAAATGTGAGAAAATAATGATTTCATTTTTGACTATTTATATAGTTGCGAACTTTGTTTTTTTGGAGGGGCTTCATTGAATTTTCCGGCCAACGTAATTTGTGAGCATAAGTTTGGCCGATTTTTTTTGTCGTTAAAACTAACGTGATGGAGCGGAAAAAATAATTCGGCCGAACTATTACAAAATATCGGCTGAACTAAAACGTCTGCAACTATGCTACAGTTCGGCTCTGAACACATTTTTTCAACTATGGAATGATTAAACTCCATCAAACTTTATGAATTAACTTTCAGAACCAAGACAAGCATTTGCAGAATTCAATCTACTTTTAGGAAATATAACTTTTATGGAATTCCATAGATATTCACTAATTTTAATTAATTTTGTAATGAAATGGGTGCAAACAATTTCTAAAGTTCATTATGATTCAATGAAATCAAAATTCTATATCTTCCAAAATACACTGTAAAAAAAATATGGTGCATTACATTGGTCTGTCATATGTAATGAGTAGTTTTTAGATTTTTAGTTTATAACTAATATGTTGAGAAACTTCATGTAGGCCGAAACATATTCAAAATATGCAGTTTTTTCATATTGGTTCAGTTCAATTTCTTTTAGTAATTATGATATGCATCAGTTGGTTTTGTAAATATAACAATACCGAAGTATATTCTATCTTGATTGTTGTAACACATTTTTTTCTCAAAAACACAAAGTTTTCAAAGAATACATGAACGCGTTTCAACATGAATTTTTATGAATCATTTGATTATTAAAGAACACACACTTAAATAAATTTTATGTTGACATATCATATGCGAATAAAAAAATTCCAAAAAATAAGTAATAGAAAGCTAATAAAAGTTCTCGCAAGTTTTATTTTTATCGTAAAATGAAATTCTAAATAGAAAAATTATTTTGGCTTGTAGAAAGTTGAAAAACTTCTAAAAATGATATTTTTTTGTCAAAAAAGGGCAAAAAGTGTAACCCAACTTCACATTTTACATTGCAAAATATTTTTCAAATTAGTTCATTAATTTAAAATTAGGTTTCAAAATAAGCTAGTTAAATTTTAAATATCATTTATAATATTTACATTTACATATCTTCTTCAACTTTGAGTTGAGGTTTATTTTCCCTTTCAATATTTGAGTGTTCTTCTCTTTTTTTTTGGGTGATATTCTCTCTCGTATTCTCTACTTGCCTCAAGGCTTCTTTTTGGATCATATTTTCTCTTGCAATTTCTTTGATTTCCCATGATAATTTAGTATGAAACTCAGAAAATTTCCTTCAAAATCCTGCAAAAAAAGCTCACTATCAAAATTTAGACAAAAACTCACTTTATAAATTTATCACAAAAGACTTAATTTAAAAAAAATTCACTTTAAAAATTCAGCATAAAAGACTTACTTCAGCCCAAAACACTTACTTAAAAAAAAAATCCGTTAAAAAATGTCTTTTAAAAATGAAGCTAAAAAAATTTCCTTCAAAATCTTGCAAAGAAAAACTCACTTTAAAAATTTATACAAAAACTCACTTCAAAAAATCATCACAAAAGATTTAATTTAAAAAAAAACCTCACTTTAAAAATTATGCACAAAAGACTTACTTCAGCCCAAAACACTTTCTTTAAAAAAAAAAAAGCTTTAAAATTCCGCCAAAAAATGTCTTTTAAAAATGAAGTTCAAAACATTTCCTTAAAAGTCCTGCAAAAAAAAATTCACTTTAAAAATTAGACAAAAATTCACTTTAAAAAATCATCACAAAATATTTACTTGAGCCCAAAACACTTACTTTAAAATAAAGTCACTTTAAAAAGTCCGCCAAAAAAATGTCATTTGAAAATTCTGCCCAAAAGATTTCCTTTAAAAATTCAGCCCAAAAAATTTCCTTTCAAAATTCAGTCCAAATGAAGAAATGTGCAAAACTAATGTTTTGGTTTTCGCCTATTTATAGAGTTTGTGATTTTTTATTTTGGAGAGGCTTCAACGATTATATATATATATATATATATATATTATTTTTTATGTTTTATTTTATTTTTATTTTTTTTCAGCCGAACAACTACAAAAATTTGGCCGAATTAAAACATCTGCAACTACGCTACAGCTCGTCTCTGAACACATATCTTCAACTTTGGAATGGTTAAAATCCATCAAATTTGATGAGTTAACTTTCGGAACCAAGACTAGCATTTGCATAATTGAATATATTTTCAACAGATATGACTTTTATAGAATTCCATAGATATTTACTAATAAAATTGGTGCAAAAAAATTCTGAAGGTCAATAAGATTCAGTGAAATCAAAAGTTTGTATCTTCCAACATACACTATAAAAATATTTGAAAAATTTATGGTGCATTACATTGGTCCGTGTTTTGTAATGGGTAGTATTTATATTTTTAGTTTATAACTAATATGTTGAGAAACTTGACGCCAAACTAAACATATTCAAAATCTGTAGTTTTTTCATATTGATTCAGTTCAAAAAATTCTAGTAATTATGATATGCATCAGTTAGCTTCGTAAATATAATGATACCGAAGTAGAGTCTGTCTAGATTGTTGCAACACATATTTTTTCTCAAAAACACCAAGTTAACAAAGAATGCACTAGTGCTAAACAACATGAATTTTTATGAATCCCTTGATTGTTAAAGAACACACACTCAAAGAATTTCCAAGTTGACATATCAAATGTGAATAAAAAAATTCCAAAAAATAAGTAATATAAAGCTAATAAAAGTTTAGACAAATTTTATTTTTATTGTAAAATGAAATTCTAAACAGGAAAATTGTTTTGGCTTGTAGAAAGTTGAAGAACTTCTAAAAATGATATTTTTTTTCTCAAAAAAGGGCAAAAAGTGTAACCCAAATTCACATTTTCACCCAACAAAAAATCATCATCCTTGATTCATATTAAATATAAATGAGAACAAAGATCCTAGATCCATCTTAATCATCAACCTGGATCTATCGTAAATATTAATGAACAAAAAAGAGCAAGTCAAAAAAAAAAAGGCATAAGAAATGGCAGTTACTAAGGACTGTGAACATCAAGGGGAGAAGCAAAGAGCATATCAACAAAGATAGTCACTGAACATGACAATTATGATGAAGGAAAAAAATGAATGACAATAATCATATCAAAAGGAATATTAAAAAGCATATCAATAAAGAAAGGCACAACAAATTAAAACTGAATAGTGTAAAGAGTAAAGAATACAAAAAAATCACAATGAATCTGAGGAATTCAACAAAAATGACAAAGGGAATCATAATTGAAGAGCATGAAAAATAGAGGAAATAAAAAGATGAATAACAATGAGCATATCAATAAAGAAAACAATATTCAACTAACTCAGGTATAATATAAGATGCAAAAGAAAATCTTATGAAAATAAGATGTTTTAAAGGTATCTCTGCCCAAGCTTAATTTGTAACTCTCACTAATATGAATATTGCACATTGAAAATTTCATGACGAGATTAATTGATAAGATCAAGTTCAAATATGTCATATTTATGAGGAGTCATACGCTGGAATTTTGGTATTTAATAAAAATATAGGCCCAATGTGCATGAGATGTCGAAGACAAGTAACTCACTAGATTAATCTTAGACATATTTAACATATTTAAAATGATTAAGTTAATAATATGTTAAACATATTTTATGTGGCTATGCATGGCTAAAACCATCCTAGATATTGTTAAATTGTAGCAAGAAAAGACTTCATTTTACTTGTGTCTTAGTCAAATGGATAAATTCAAATTTCCAAATTAGCACGATGACTTGAGTTGCAATTAGCAGGAGTGACATGGCCATGTCACTTAGTTAAATTAATCATTCAAGTTTGTGGACAAGAAGTAGAGTTTTGCATGAGTTGATTGCTAAGATCTAGTAATCTAGTGGAATTATAGTTAGTGAAACTCAACTGTCTAATCTATGGTCATGAATAGAGTCAGTAGGAGTTTAGTTTAGTAGTTGTAACTGTTGTTAACTAACTGATTTCTCAGTTAACTAGTCAATTTACTAAAAGTAGCCTTAGTCATGCATGAAAATCAAATTTCCTAGTTGAGTGGAGAAAAAAGGCACCATTGTAATTATCAATGTATAATATTGAGTTTACAAGTTATGCATTGGAGAAAATGATCAATTCCTCTAGGATTTTCACAAGGAAATAGGGAATTTCCCTATCTTTTAGGATCTAGTTTCCTCAAGGATTGCACAAAGAAATAGAAGGAAAGTTGAGGACTACTTTGGCTAAATGTTGGTCAACTTAGATAAGGGAGTAGGAGGAGAGAAATATTGTAGTGCAAGTGTAGCTTCAAGGATTGTAGTTTTCATTGTAATAAATATATATTCTCATCTGGTTTAATACATAACAGAGGAGGGGTTTTTTCCTTGTTGGGTTCTCTAGTAAAAATATTGTATTCATTATGATTGAATGATTGCATGCGTTTCTATGGTATGTTTTCCTTTCCACGGATTACGTAGAAGAAATTTCTGTCTATTGTTTTGTTTGAATTCATTAGTAGCTGCAAATTTTGAGATATTTCTACATATAATCACAACAATTGAGTACTACATAGAAACAAGGTTCCAAATTTTCTCTCAGAATTTTTTTGATTTGTAGAGTTCTTGGAGCAAATTTTCTTCAATGCAGAAAAAAAAAATTTCTTTCAATGGATTGAGGCTTGAGTATGCATTGGAGGGCACCTCAAATTTTTGTGTTTGGAAAGACAAGGTAGAAGTTGTCTTAAATGAAAATGGAGTATTAGAGTACACAAAAGGTAATATTCCAAAACCACCAGATTCTAATGCACAATAGCTGGCTCAATAGAAAAAAGACACAACAAAAGCCAGAAGGATTATTATGGAGGGAGTCAAAGATCATGTGGTTTCGAATTTCATGGGAATGAGACTCCATTTGTGATGTGGGAAACCCTCACATATCTATTCCAAAGCAACAATGATGACATGAAATTGGCATTGCGAGATAAGATCAAGAACATTCGAATGAGAAAAAATGAAATTGTTGTTCAATACCTATCCATATTCACTCATGTGAGAGATGAAATTGGAGGAGTTAGATAAAATGTGCCATCATCTGAACTTGTGAGCTTTTAACTCCTTGGCCTTCTGAAATCCTGGAACAACTATTAGGATTTCGTTAATGGAAGATACAAGCTACTAGATTGGGAGATACTTTGATCTGAATTGGTGTAGAAGGAGATTAGAAGAAATACTAGAGATGGAGTCTCATCCAAATCTTATGAGGAATAATACTATTCTCTAGTTAGCAAAGGAAAGAATGCCAAAGGCAAGAAAGACCAAGGCGAGGCAAAATACAACCAAAACCATAGCAATAAGAAATACCTCAATAAAATTAAATGTTTCATTGTCATGAGTATGGAAACTATGCAACCAAGTGTCTACACAAGAAATCCAATAAGGATCCTGCAGCAAGAAAATGAGGATATGTTCTCACATCACAATTCAAGTTGGATTTCATTGTCATTGATTGCATGGCAAGCACAATCAGGAGTGAGTGGTAACTAGAATCCGACGCTTCATTTCATATGAGTGAAAATAAGGAGTTATTTAGTAGTCTGGAGGAGAAGGACTTACAATTACACATAGAACTTGGAGATGATGGGAGGTATAGTACCAAAGGGATTGTCACTATCACCTTTAAGAGGGAGTCAGACTCCCATCTTCACTAAAAAATGTAATGTACGTGCCTGGTTTGAAGAAAAAAATATTTTCTGTAGTTGTACTTCAAGACATAGGATATGATGTGGTGTTCAGTAAGGGGAAATATTATTTGAATCATGTTGCTACTAAAAAAGTAAAACAAATTGGTGTTTGAGTTAAAAATATCTACAAGTTAGAGGTATATTTCACCATGCATGTAGCTATACTTCCAAGAGTGAGGTCGGCGATGTAAAGTCTTAGTCCCAAAATTGCAAAGATTTAGGAAGGGTCCATAGGAGAGAAATAAAAGTTGCAGTATACTCTTCTCATTGATCATTACCCTTGCTATAAGAGCCCACAATATTCAGTAGTAGAAGGATCAATGTCAATTGATACGATTAGATCTTGAGCGGCAGTGCAGGGGATAGTAGCAATCAGAGACTCAGGAAACAATTGCAACTCAGAGACACAATTGATTTATTATTTTGGATGCTCTCGATTGCAATTGTTGCAATAGAAAAAACAAAAGTGAGAGGGAGTATTAGTTGCATTATATTACATTCTGCCACATGAGCAGGATTGGGTTTGTGAAAAATCATTTTCTTGCCAAGAGGGAGTGTTAAAATGTAGCAAGAAAATACTTCATTTGACTTGTGCCTTAGTCAAATGGAGAAATTCAAATTTCCACATCAACACGATGACTTGATTTACAGTTATCAGGAGTGGCATGGCCAAGTCACTTAGTTAAATTAGTCAATTTGAGTTTCTGGGAAAAGTAGAGTTGTGCATGAGTTGATTGCTAAGATCTAGAAATTTAGTGGAGTTATAGTTAGTTAAATTCAACTATATGAGCTTTAGTCATGAATAGAGTCAGTGGGAGTTCAGTTGAGTAGTTGTAATTGTTGTTAACTCACTGATCTCTCAGTTAACTAGTCAATTTATTAAAAATAGCCCTAGTCATGCATGGAATTAGAATTGCCTAGTTGAGTGGAGGAAAAATGCATCATTGTAATAATCAATGTATATTATTGAGTGTACAGGTTTTTATTTGGAGCAGACGATCAATTCCTCTAGGATTTGTGCAAGGAAATAGGGCATTTCCCTATCTTTTAGGAGCTAATTTCTTGAATGATTGTGCAAGGAAATAGGAGGAAGGATGAGGCTTATTTTGGCTAAGTGTTGGTCAGAGAAGGTCAGAGAGCAGGAGGAGATAAATATTGCAGTGCATGTTGATATTTAAGGATTGAAGTTGTCATTGTAATAGATCTATATTCTCATATATTTTAATACAAAAAAGGGAGGGGTTTTTTCCTAGTTGGGTTCCCTAGTAAAAATACTGCATTCATTGTGATTGAATGATTGCTGTGTTTCTATTGTATGTTTTCATTTTCGTAGATTGAGTAGAAGTGTTTATTATTTTTTCTGAATTCATTAGCAGTTGCCATTTTTGAGCTCTTTCTATAGATGCATCTTAACTCCAGATCTTTCAAGTGCTGAGAGGGATCAAATATCTCGAGGTGTAAACCTTTTTTCAAGTTTTGTGCTTAAAAAGAAAATTGCACCTAGAGATATTCTAAATACTTGATAAATCCAAAATTAATATGGATCAAAATTAGTGAATAAATTATTTATAATAAATTTTAATTTAACTATGAAATTTCATTCATTTTTACTAAAATTTGTTAAAATATATCACTAGCCTAGATCCATCTTATCTTCAGACCTACCAAGTGCCAAGAGTGATCAAATATCTTAAGTTGCAAACATATTTTAGAGTGAAAAGAGATTTGATCTCTCTTGGTGCTTGGTAGATCTAGGGTTAAGATGGATCTATGTAATGTTCCTAAATTAGCTTCAGCTAATAGGAACATTAATTTTGCCTTTTTTATTTTTGCATTTCATGATTGATGAATAAATTGTAAAGGACATATAAAACTCCTGAAAACCAAGAATAAATCAATGCGTATGTGAGAAAAGACATATCTGGGCTATGTAAATTATATCTTTCAAGTGTGAATGGGTTAAATCACAAGAATGGGTCATCTTTGACCAAGTCAAACAACGCAGTCTAGATGCATTGGACCTCTTTGAGGGATAACGCAGTTCTAGAAGGAGGATCTAAGGTGAAAAGGGTTAAGTGATTCAAGGTGGTTTAGGGTTTGGAAAGACTCCTAAATTATGAAAGGAAGAGGAGGGAAATAAGGAAAGGGTTGTTGAAGATGATCATTTCACAAGGAATTGTCTGCTAGACGTCCCTTGTTGGGCATTCCTGTTCAAGAATCCCACCTCCTTCCTTGAGAAGCTCTTGGAGGAGAATTGTTATAACTTGTCCACTCTCAGGCTTGGGCCAAGCTTCAACTTACATTTACAGTGCTGCTCATGTTGAGAGTTGAGCTGTCTTGTGAGCTGCAGCAAGTGGAAGACTAGATCTGCTTAGATCTAGATGATTATAATAGTGGCTCTTCTCAGTGAGTGTGTCTTTTAACCTCTTAGAAGAGTTCATTAGCTAATTGTACTTCAGATCTACATCTTGGCATCAGGCCAAATCATTCTTAGAAGCTACAACGTTGTTCTTCTCCCTAAGACAACGTTATTTGTAGATCTACAACTACAGGGTGTTTTGCTTGCTTTTTGGAGGAGAGATCTCCAGTGTTGGGATTTTTCCTTTCACTGTGATGATCCATCGATTGGCCATCCAATCCATGTTTGTTTCAGATATGATCTACTATGTAATTGTATTATTCAGAAATTTTGAATCATTCTACAGATCTGAAGTCTTAGATCTCAGATCTACTTTCGGTGCTTCATGTTTTGAGCAAAACCCCAAGGGGAATGTATAAATTAGCCTTTCTTGTACATGGATCTGTATTGGATCTATATTTTTATGTAAAAATTTGATCTAGATCTAAAGAATCAATAAAATATTGCTTAAGCCCTAAAATAACATTGTCATGGTTATGCAGTCTTTTGTCATGGTTGTAGCACCTCATTTTTGAGGATTTCTCCTGTATTTCCTCACTCTTTCTTCTGTAAAATGTATGAGTTATGCCTCTGATCTTATTTTTCAATGTTTAGACCTTATTTCAGTAAAAAATTTCAGAAAATTACACTCTCATGCTTCAGTAAATTTCTGCATACTTCAGGTCATGGGAAATCAGGGTTTTCTAGCCTAGTTAGGAATGGAGGAACTATTTAACATAGAAAAACACATTTTTTTTTGCTGATATTTGACATGGGAGTCCCTCATAACCCTATATATCATATCCAACCACTTTCACATCTGATTTTTACGCAAATATCTGAATACACTCGTTTTAGGGAAAAAATCATCACTTTTCCCCACCTTTTGGTTTATAAAACACTGTATAAGGTTTTTTTTGCATATTTTATTGAATTATAAGTGATTTTACATCTGTATGAGGTATATGGATGTAGCTCCACATTGGTAATAACTCAGATTATTCCCAATAGTGTAGTTGTTCCTTAGTTGGGAACATTATAGTGGTATTAGAGCAAGATATTTGGCTCAGCCCGTGGCTTCAAGAAAAAGTACTGTAGAGAAAGGATCAAGGTCAAAATGATGAAGAACATGAGTTTACTCTCATCATTTTTCATATCTAAGAAGAACCTCTCCACGGAGGTTGAACAAGAAGGAGAAAGAAGAAGCAGTGAAATTCCTAGAAAGTTTCAAGAGAAGAAAGATCTTCTGATCAGATCTACAAGATCTATACATGAGGAAAATTCTGAATCCTCATCTAATGGATATGTGCACTCAACCATATCACCAAATATTCAGCGTTCTGTCTGTGATTTCTTCATGAAGAGGGAGAAAGGAAGTGTGCCCAAAAAGGAGACTCTTAGAGAGTACTTGGAGGAGTATGAAGCTCAGTCCAAGGAGTTCAAAGATAACTTGAACTTCCAAGTATTCTGCAATATCAAGGAGAGAAAAGTCACAAAGGAGGAGTAGCATGGTAAGGGTATATTCTATCTATCTATATTTGATGGATCACCTAAATGTCCAGTCAGGGTTTGGGTGGAGGAGCTAGATAACTTTGTGCAACAACATCAAGTTTCAGAAATTGAAGCCATCAAAGAAGCAGCGCTGCATTTTGAAGGTAAAGCATATTCTTGGTGGTTGTTTGAGTCTTTTTCCTTGAAGAATGCCAATACAACTACTTATGCAAGGTTTATTGCAAGATTGATAGAAAGGTTTGATGAAGCTCGATGCGTATCATCTTCTTTTGACACTATCAAACCACTTCAAACAAATCTTTTGCATGATTTGGAAGGGTCTATGAATCCAACTCCATTTCTGAAGACCATGGAAGAAGGTGTAAGTTTGTTTGATGCCTTGCCAAGGACAAGATCTCCATTGAGTGAAGGGTCCTCTTCTCAAGAGGAAAGCATGAAGGTTTCTCCTTCAATAGATGACCAATATCTAATGTCTCTCAATGATGATGGGACAATTTCAGTTATTGATAAGGAGGAGAAGGCAGGGGATGATAATGCAGTCAAAACAAAGGCACCTCAAGCACCTCATGAAGAAGAAGTTGGAGAACTTGCTCCAAGGGAAGAAACTCTTGCACTCTTGCAAGGAGTTCCACAAGGTCTCACACATAAGGCTCTTGGTATGACACATGAGCAGCATGTACCATCATTGTCAAATGATGAGATCTTGGAGATAGAAGGAAGAAAAGAGGAGGAAGGGCATCACAAGGTGGAGAACATGAATCCTTCTCTACTTCAGAGGTTGGAAGCGCAAAGAAGGCAAGAGGATCTATGCATTAAAGGTAGGGGAAAATCTGTCTACCTACATCCACATTCTACTCTATGCCTTGACACCTCTTTGCAAGGAGGTACTTTACCAGGAGCACCTCTTGATAGGAGGAAATATAAAGTGTTCTCTCAACTATGGGTAGCATATACATACTTGGCTAAGGGGGGAGGCTTGGGAGAAGCTAGCACAGCGCAGAGAATCTCTCATGAATTCAGGAGAGAAATGAGCTATTTCCTGAAAGGGGCATTGCTAACTCCCACTCAGAAATCTGCGCTAAGAAAGGAGAAATTAGAGATCTATGATGGCATGAGCATGAGGTCACATGGCAACTCCATATCTTTGGGGCAGCCCATGATCTCTTCATTCACAAAGAATATTTTTGAAGATAGCAAGGGGATCCTAACCCTCTTGTATACATGGGCCAAAAGGAGGAGGTTTTGGAAAACAAGAACTTTCCGAGGGGAAGTTGATTTCCATGTGCTCCAATCTTGTCTTGGGCAAGATCAGCTGCAATTGGGGCAACAAAAGGAAGATTATGATGCTCCAGCATGTGACTTTGATATCAAGGATGTCGAATAAGGGAGCCATTATATGACAAGGGCAGCATTTCAAACCTCTACAACACTATCATTCTTAGAGAGCTTGGATCCTTATTGGGATTCCCAACTCATGATGGAATATTCCAAGGACCTTTTCACATGGGGGTTCTTGATGGGGAAGTTAAGGATGAAAGGTTCAAGGTGGTTGATGGAGTCATCTATCTCTATAATATTATTCTTCTGGTTAGTGACTCCAAACTCAAGGAGAGATTACTAGATGCCATCTATGATATCCTGCTTTCCAAACCCATCAGTTTTGTCAAAGCATATCATACTCTCTTGGGTGGTTTCATATGGGAAGGTTTCAAGGAAGAGGTGCACTCTCATATGAAGATGTGCATGGACTACTTGGTAGAGGAGGAGGAGCATAGCTCTTGGAAAGAGCCATCATTCATATCTCCTTACCCATTGAGTGTGAGAGGGAACTCATCCATGAGTTACCCCACTAATGTAAAACAAGTATATAGGGAGGCTTGTCTTTCTGAATATTATCTTGTATATCCTATATGATTATATTTTTCTAACACTCATTTGCAGAACATAGCTCCAAAAAGGGGCACTATTTATGATGGGTTTCCTGAGCTACTCAAGGACATGAACTATGTTGATGTAGGAAATTCCTTGGAGAACTTTGGAAAGCTATTATATTCCTCATGGTGTGATTCTTTTACACCAACCATGATGTACATTCTCCAAGCATTCCAAAGGCATGAAGCAGGGTTTTGCTTATCTTGAGTAACATTTCCCTCATGATCTTATATTCGTTATTGCTGCTATTATTTAATGAGATGGATATGGATTTCATTCACATTTATATGAGATAAATGTCAATGCTGTTCTATTGGTGTGTTTGTATAACACTGATGCTCCAAGTCTTGTGCATGCATTGTTGCAGCCCTTTCACTGGGAAATTTCTGAATGGAAATAGGTGTGGGAGGCTTGTCTCACCAACCTAGAAGGATTTCTTTGGTCCCAAATTTTAGATTTTGGTCTTAGACAAATTGGTCTAAGGGATCCAGGTCTTGGTATCAAATCCTGCTGCCTCCATTTCTAGAAAAAGAATTTTCCAGCAATGGATTGCTAGCCATTCTAGATTGGGAACATCATGATCCCACAAGCTGAAGCTGTCCTTATCTTTGTTGGGGGCATAGTTGGAGGAGAGGCACACTTGTTGGATGTCCCCTTGGGGAAAGGAGTTCCCCATTCGTTTTGCATTGCATGCTTCAACGGGAGCATGAGATTTTGTATGGCCACTATGATAGATCACTTGTCTCTTTGTAAAGTGAACCATGTGTTTGTTGGTAACATGCCTCTCATATTTATTGGGGAGGAGTTTTTCTATGGATTTCCAAGATGGGAGGTAGTCCACTTCATTTGGATGATAGCATGGAGATGGGAGACTATCATGAATCATGAAAACCCCCATGATTGTCATCACTTCTATCTTGAGGAGGCCATGGATCAGCAAGAATGTTTCCACAAAAACCCTCCAATTCTTCATGATGAGAGCCCTTGGGTTTATTCACCAAAGGCCAACTTGCATATTGAGGGAGGACCATTGGAAGACAGAGTTGTTGCAGAAGATTTAGAGCAATGGTGGAGACTAACAGATGAGGAGGCCACAAGAGAAGAAGGGGAATTTTTGAAGCACCCTTGCAGTTGTTTGAGGACAAGCAACATTTGGGAGGGGGAGACTGTAATGTTCCTAAATTAGCTTCAGCTAATAGGAACATTAATTTTGCCTTGTTTATTTTTGCATTTCATGATTGATGAATAAATTGTAAAGGAGGACATGTAAAACTCCCGAAAATCAAGAATAAATCAATGCCTATGTGAACAAATACATATCTGGGCTATGTAAATTATATCTTGCAAGTGTGAATGGGTTAAATCACAAGAATGGGTCATCTTTGACGAAGTCAAACAACGCAGTCTAGATGCATTGAACCTCTTTGAGGGACAACACAATTCTAGAAGGAGGATCTAATGTGAAAAGGGTTAAGTGATTCAAGGTGGTTTAGGGTTTGGCAAGACTCCTAACTTATAAAAGGAAGAGGAGGGCAGCAAGGAAAGGGTTGTTGAAGATTATCATTTCACAAGGAATTGTCTGCTAGACATCCTTTGTTGGGCATTCCTGTTCAGGAATCCCACCTCCTTCCTTGAGAAGCTCTTGGAGGAGAATTGTTAAACTTTTCCACTATCAGGCTTGGGCCAAGCTTCACCTCAAATTTATAGCACTGCTCATGTTGAGGGTTGAGCTGTCTTATGAGCTGCAGCAAGTGGAAGACTAGATCTGCTTAGATCTAGATGATAATAGTGGCTCTTCTAAGTGAGTGTGTCTTTTAACCTCCTGGAAGAGTTCATTAGCTGATTGTACTTCAGATCTACATCTTGGATTCAAGACAAATCATTCTCAGAAGCTACAGTGTTGCTCTTCTCCCTAAGACAACGTTATTTGCTGATCTACAACTGTAGGGTGTTTTGCTTACTTTTTGGAGAAGAGATCTCCGGTGTTGGGATTTTTCCTTTCACTGTGGTGATCCATGGATTGGCCATCTAATCCATGTTTGTTTCAGATCTGATCTGCTATGTAATTGTATTATTCAGAAATTCTGAATCATTATGCAGATCTGAAGTCTTAGATCTCAGATCTACTTCTGGTGCTTCATGTTTTGAGCAAAACCCCAAGGGGAATGTATAGATCAACCTTTCTTGTACATGGATCTGTATTGGATCTATATTTTTATGTACATATCTAATCTAGATCTGAAGAATCAATAAATTGCTGCTTCATCCCTAAAAATAATGCTATCATGGTTATGCAGTCTTTTTTCATGGTTGTAGCACCTCATTTCTGAGGATTTCTCCTGTATTTTCTCACTCTTTCTTCTGTAAAATGTATGAGTTATGCCTATGATATTATTTGTCAATTTTCAGACCTTATCGCAGTCAAACCCTTTGGAAAATTACGCTCTCATGCTTCAGTAAGTTTCTGCATACTCCGGGTCATGGGAAATCAGGGTTTTCTAGCCTAGTTAGGAATGGAGGAACTGTTTAGCATAGAAAAATGCATTTTTTTTTGCTGAAATTTGACATGGGAATCCCTCATAACCCTAGATATCATATCCAACCACTTTCTCATCTTATTGTTACGTAAATATCTGAATACACTCGTTTTAGGGCCAAAATCATCACTTTTCCCGACCTTTTGCTTTATAAAACGCTGTATAAGGTTTCTGTTGCATATTTTATTGAAGGATAAGTGATTTTACAGCTGTATGAGGTATATGGATGTAGCTCCACATTGGTAATAACTCAGATTATTCCCAATAGTGTAGTTGTTCCTTAGTTGGGAACATTACAATCTAGGTTGGTTTAATTATTAATTATATTAATAATTATAATTAATCATTTTATTTTTGTATTTATTTTTGTTTTTATTATGTTTATAACTTCTTTTGGAATATTGTGTATATTTGTTGAGGTGTTTGATGTTTTGGGTGAATACTTCACCCTTGTGGAGGGACAAAAAAAACTCAAGTTGATGTTGCAAGAATGTCGACCAAGAATATATAAAGATTTGATCCCTCTTGTCACTTGGTAGATCCAAGGTTAAGATGAATCTACGATGATATTCTAAATGAATACCATATGTCACTACCATGGGTTCTCAATACCATGAATCATTTTTATTTTATTTTTATAAGGTTATTTTTGTTTTGTTGTTTTTACTTTTATTTATTTATATTTTATTTCATTTTGATCCTGTTAAAAGGTTTACATTAAATTAATCTTTTAATTTAATTTAATTTTTATTTACAGGACATTACATTATATTTAGTTACAACATCTCTACCATACTGGGCTAGAGAGTGTCGTGCCTCTCGACACAATTTTTATCAAACTTCACCAAAATATGTAATTATTTCTAATAAATTGATTTAAATGATCAATTTAACACACACACACACACACACACACACACACACACACACACATATATATATATAAAGTTAGAAATAATCATTTTCACTGGAATTTGACAATACAATTTCAAGTAAGAATGTGATTTTTTGTTATTTAAAATACATTTTTGAATACATAAATGGATTCAACACTTTGAAAAACCCCTAAGAATTATATAGATTAAACAACTTAAACTCAAGTTTCTAAAAATTTTTGACATATTTTTGTTAAAAATAGTAAAAACAAAAATGTTGTGAAAAAAACCATTAAGTCTATAAATTAACCTACACCCATATATATTATTGATTTAAAAAAAAATATAATATACTTTCTTTATCACTGAGAAATTTAGATTAATGTTTTTATTTATCATCAGAAAAACTAACTAATAACATTAAAAAAATTAACTTTTGTAAATGTTATAGAAATATATAATTTATTTATTTTTAAATTGAAAAAAAATTAAAGAAAAATCTAATACAATTTCAATGATTAATAACATTAACAAATAGTTTTTATCTATGTTATAAGAATATAGAAGATTTTTTCATTTAAATTGAAAAAAGAAAAAAGAAAAATCTAATACAATTTTAATGATTGTCATAAAAGTGAGTGATATCTAATTTATGATTAATTAGCTCAAATTCATTTAATTCTGGATTAACCTAGCGTCAAGAGGGATCAAATCTCTTTCATTTTAAAATAGGTTTGTATCTTAAGAGATTTGATCTCTCTTAGACCTTGGTAGTTCTAGAATTAAAATAAAATTTGGTTTTATAATATCTTGAATCAATTTTTCTAAACTCCATAATACCATGACCAAAGATAATAATATAATAATAATAATTCAATTTTATGGTAATAGGATATGAGCCAAATTGAAATATAGATATATATATAATTCTCAAAATTTAAATGAAAAAATAATTATCTTTATAATAATATTAGTTTTGAAAATAAAAAACACTATCTTAAGTCATAATTTAGGGTATTTATATAATATAATTTTTTAATTAATTAAAGGCATTATAAATAATAATAATTATATTATTATTATTAACGAATTTGGTAACTTTTGTTGCACCATTCATCTAGTTATAGGAAAGATTTTTAAAAGCTTGAGTTCAAGTTGTTTACTCTATAAAATTCAAACACTCCAAAAAAATTTCAAAGTGTTGAAACCATTTATACATTTAAAAATGTATTTTAAACAATTAAAGTCACAATCTAACTTGAAATTGTATAACCTGATTCCCTTAAAAAAACCTATAATATATTATAAAAGAAATATGATTTAGAAATAATAACTTCCCTATTTCAAAATTAAATTAAATTAAAAGTATTACTTCACATTAACCATACAATGCCATTAGTATTTTTTTTGGTTAAAAAATAATTAAAATATAATAATTATTATCTATTTTCTTCAAAATTACCATTATTGACTATTGATAAAATTGAATAGGAACACTGCATGGAGCTATTGGAAAGCCAATATTACGGTCTCATGTTTGAATGCCAATTCTTTCATATGTCTCCTCTGTGGGAGGAAACTTTCATCCCAAAACGTAAACCACAGCTTTTGAATTTTAGAATAAAACCTTATATGTTGCACTAGTTTAGTTCCTTGTTCATTAATCTTCCTTCCAGGCTAATTAGTGGCAAAGACCTCGGGGTATTACCATGAGAGAATTATTAGAGCTTCAAGAGCATATAGAGCTTGGACTAAAAAGGGTTCGAACGAGGAAGTTAACAAAATTGAAACTGAAAGACAGATCAATAAGTTTCTAGTTTACAAAAATTGTAACAGATTTCTAAATTGCCAGTTTTGAGTCTTGACTACAGTATGAACTACATAACGAAGAAATGGCCGAAGTTCAAGCAATACTTGGTGTTGTACGCCCTCCACTCTCAATTATTTCATATCAATTATTTCATATTTTCATCGTAACAGAGTTTCAATACAATATGTATATGTTGTGTTATACAATATGTATGCTCACCGGGGACTACATGCCATTTGCTGTAGGGTTCCTTGATTTACTCTGTGTTGAAGAATATTCAATTTATAGTATTGATATTTTATTTAATATTTTTTTAAGTTTGGTAGAATTATATTTTTATTATCATGTTTAAATATATTATTTTGATTGGAAAGAGAAATTAAACTTATGATAAGTGTCGTTAGCTTCATCACTCTTTATTATCATGTCCAAATACATCACCTTGATTAAAAAGAGAAATTGAACCTATGATAAATGCCGCCAGCCTTATCACCCTTTAGCCCAAATCAGATAAACTTTATTAATATTGATATATTAAATTAATCTTAATATTTTTTATAAATTCAATAAATTAAACCAATATAAAATGTTTACATGTTCTTTTACATTAAGTCAAAACATCTTTCCTATACTTCTCTCTACCAATAATATTATTACTTTTAAAACAAAATATATCTTTTATAAATAGAATAACTATATTATCCATATAACTAATTTACAAGTTATTTTATTATATTTTAATAATATATATATCTAATATAAATTATAAATTTAATATAACTTTTTATATTTTTTTTAATGTATATTTATTTAATTATAAAATTTATATATTAATAATACTATTTTATATTTTCTAGAAAAGAGCATCCAACATTTAAGTTGTCTTTCTTTTTTAACCTTGTTTTTCCAACACTTAAGTTCACTCCATTTTTTTTTCTTTTACCTTGTTTTTGCTCATGACACTTCAAGCAACACTAAATTAATTGAAAAAATATATTATTTTAAAATGCCTACATAGGAGCATTCAACTTTTAAGTTCCCTCCTTTTTTTTACATTGTTTTTCCTCATTACACTCCAACAAACCTTGAACACTAATTTAAATGAAACTTTTTTTGAAATTATTAATTATTAATCTTAATTTTTATTCCATTTATATAATCCATGGCTTTACTTAACCTTTCCAAAGGAAATGGTTGATTAATGGAGGTCTCATATTTTTATCTACTATCTCACCCTTCTCAAAGGTTTTGGAAATTTTTAATTAAACATTGATGGAAAAAAAATAGTTCTACCTAATCACAATTTTGTATTTGAGTCCTTTACCAAGTGTTTTTTTAATATATTTTTTTCAAATTATTCGTTCAAAATGTTCAACTACAAAGAGGTTCAAATTACAACAAAGAAATTTTCAAGGAGATTGGGCAGTGCAGGAGTTGGTTTTATCTAAAAGGGAACTCTCTCGGACCATACATTGGTAGCTGTGAAATCCTTAGAAAGTTCCAATTCCAATCAAGGCGAGAAGCAATTTCGCATGGAGGTGAGCACAATTGGAAGGATTTCACGATGTTGTAGTTGATGGAATGTGCCTAACAATCTTGTAAGGAAGCAAAGGTGGTGTTGTTGTAGGGTGGGTCGGTTCTCAGGATTTGCGAAGGATCGATGAGAACTTGATTGAAAATGTGGAGCTTATTGGTTTGGGTGAACATTATATGCATTACGAAAAATCATGTATTTTGTAGGAAAAAAATCCCATCTACCTTGGTGCAATTGGTGTCCCGAAATCAATCTGACATAACAATTAATTTTCAATAGAGCTTGAATGATCAACATTGTCCTCAATTGGGTATTGTAGAGAACGTAATCAAATCCCATAATACAGTAGGATCCCCACAGTAACAAGGCCCTATTATGGGATTTACAGGATATTTTTTGTCCATCAATGGAGTCCTAAATACATAAGATATATTTTTTTATTCGAGACTATTTGGGCATCACAGGGATTGCATTTAAAGCATAGAAGTTATGTTTAAGAGTATTATTTTGGAATTCCTAGGGAATGCATTGAGAGCCAAACACTGGTTTGCTTGGATACATAGAAGGATTTGAAAGAGTGAGACATTTGCAGTATTAGAGGCTTGTTCCAACATTGCAAAGAATGTATTCAAGGCTCATGACATCATCGAAATTTTGAATAGAATATGAGGTCTTCTTAGGTATTGTGGTGAATGCATTAATAATTGAACATAACAATGGATCCTTGCTCATTTGGGAAGGTTTTGATTGGAGGGATAGCATTGAGGATCCCAGGCTCATCCAAGCCTACCAGAACATGTGTCCATCCTACTACTTCTCCATGATTTTGTGAGATCAGGTTGCCTAATCTGCCCCCTCATGCTGTAATAGTCTCCTTGATTTCCCCAAGATCATATGATCCATATGTCCATAACATATCATCCAACTTACATCTTGAGCATATTGAGTTGAAGAAGTTGTCTTCTTCTTGTTTTGCATCCTCAAAACCATCCCTGGAGATTGTAGTATATGTGGGAAGGAATGGGTCAACCTGTGGTGTGTCTTTGGGGAAATTCAAAGTCCCTATGGACCTTGAGGTCGCCTATGATAAACCCATTATTTTCCAGAGTGGATGGGTCTCAATTGAAAAATATAAGTTGGATGGTGCACAACTTCATTTGAATGTCAGAGCATAGCTAGACCCTCAGTGTGTGTTTCAATTTGATGGATTTTTATATTAAGGGAAATATATACAACTAATTTTCTGCTACAGGTTCAATGTAATATTTTAAAATGAAATATTTGGATAAATCTCAAAATGGGTTAATTCTCCACATAAAAAATTTCATTCATTTAACAGAACATTATCATGTAAAATATAACAAATAGAGTGTTTCATTTTAATATTATGATCAATGTAAATAATCTTAGCTTTCTTATAATATATAAATTGGGGTTTACATGCTTATACAACTAATATAGTTGAGATGGAAAATTGGCCTCATGAATATGCTACAATGTTGCACTAGTCCTCCAAAACTGAGTTAAAATGAAACTGTTAAGCTCTTCTATGTATTCTGGATGAATTCACCAAGGGGAGAGTTGGGTAATTTCTCACTCTCATTGAATCACCTGAGGATTTCCATCTCGGGGCTACTACTGAAGTTGGGAACTCTCAGTTCTCCAAATCTCTCCACAAGAAAGAAACTCAAATCCAAGATTTTTTCAAATGGACTCCTCCTCCTCCTTTATAGATTTTATCGACCCCTCTAGAATCCTTTATTTTTTTATTATTTTAATCCCTTAATACTTTTTCCCTCCTTTTATTTAATTAAAATACCTTTCTAATTCATGAAATTGGTAAATCAAGCACCGCCCCACCTTAGGCCACTGAAAGTCACTTCTCACCATCCCATCCTATAGATCTTCTCATTCTAGATGAAACAAGCTATTACACTAAGTTAGTCCATCAAATATTTCCCTTGAAATTCCATCTTAAGCGTAATAATTGAGTTAGGCTCAATAATAACCCCAATTTACAAGAATTATTGGAATGCAAAAAAAAGACAATCAAGTTGTGCGGAACTAATTCTGATGATGGAATATGGCAAGAAAATCTCCAAACCCCATAAAGCCCCTCCAAAATCCCCTGGGCCCACTAATGGAGAAAACATGCTCCTGTGACCTAGTTACCTCCAACCGTAGAAGTCCATCCTTACCACACCATAAGGGAAACCAGAAAAAGGAACATCAAAAATTGTCTCGCCCCAATATTTCTTGCCCTCAAGAAATCCATATCTATAGACCAATCTGGTGGTCGATTTCAATTGAGAACAAATACCCAAATCCCATTAAAACCACTTGGTGATACCATACCTCTATTCCACCCATCCATGAATGGATCCCTTACTTCTCGGATCCCAGAATAATATTTGACTCATCCGTCTAGCAACAAATCCTCCTGGATCCCAATGCCACCATGGGCAATCATCAAAAACCATGTCTCATGGATCTAATTGTGCTTTTCCTCTGGCTATAGATGCTACTCCATCAATCTAATACCAACTTATCACTTTTCTCCAATCTAACATCTGGCATAGACCAATTCCAATCCCACTCTATTTATGCTGGGATGGAATGCTAAAGAGATGTTGATATGCATCCCACTGCCAACTGGAGCATGTAGTATCCCTCATGTTTAAGGATCTCTGTTGTATTATTCTTTTGACTAAGAATGACACTCCATCAATAATATAACAACGAGTCATGATCTCTTTTCAATCCATCCTGTGGGAAGGATCATATGCATGGGCACTTGTAACCACCCCTCCCACATTTACGCAAATCCAAAAGCTCTCCACGGTAAACATGAGATGAGAGTTAATGTGCGAGACTCCATTTCCAAGATGAACTTATGAAAAATGGATCCATGTGTCGAGAACTGACTGCAAACACCTAGTGACACATGATCACACTATTATCAGCCTAATTTTACCTAACAAAATTTTATTTTATTTTCATTTCCTTAAATTTAATACAAAAATCTATTTCTGGGATTTTTTCAGGTTCTAAACTTTTGAGGTTGTTTTTAGGGCCTAAACGTCATTTTCAAGGAAAACAAAGAGACTAGAAAAGTGCAATACCAATTTGTTCATTATTTTTTAGCCTCCTTATGGAGATCTTTGAAATGAGGTATTATGATAGTCAAACACATATTGTATGCCAAATTTACGACCCTGTGAAGTTAGAGGTCACAATTACTCATTTATACAAACACTTTGTGTGCATAGTACCTGTAGTTTATAAATACATATCTATTTACTAATTCGATAAGCTCACTAGAGAATCATCAATAAGGATCTAATGCCCTCTCATAATAGCTTCCATAAAATCTATTAGATCATGCATTCAATCACCAATCATTTACCCATCAAAACATGATAAGAGCCATAACTAGAATCTATCATGAAACCATGCTTATAACCAACATATAACCATAACAAAAACAATGATAGAACAAACATCAAAGCCACATAATAACAAGTACATTTAATCATAAAATACATGAGGAATTATCTCTTATTAACATATACAAAATCCAACCAAGTCAGGGACTTCCACATACCACCTGACCATAGATTGGGCTGAACCAAATCTCTCATTCAATCAATTACCCCCGCGCCATATTCCAAGAATGAATGTGGGCTCTCATGGAATAAACCAAGAAAAACAAAACTAGGGCTTCCAGAGGCCAAACCACCTGAACCCTCAACCAGTGATTCCACCTCACGGTTGAACATCATTAACATCAAAATATCAATCTCTAACCAAGTTGTCCAGGGCTCCATAGTGTTTGTTCTAACCCAAATCTGAGACTAGTAACTCAACCCATATCTTCCACAGGGATCAGAGCGTTTGTCCAGCCAAGGCTCCGGGACTAGTAACTCAACCCACTAAGGGATCTAGAGCATTTGTCCAACCAAGGATTCCAGGACTAGTAACTCAAACCAAGTTGTTCCAAGGCTTCCAGAGCGTTTTTCCAACTAAGGCTTTAGGAACTAATAACTCAACCCACAACAATAAGGACATGAGCACAAATCAGAAAAACAAATGGAAAAACCCACGACACCATAACTATCCAAAAAATGGAAAGGCTAGGCAAAACCACTATCAATCCAGGAAATCCTCCATTATAATGAGAAACCATAACCAAATAACCACATGCATACATCATGCATGTCAAAACTAGCAAGTAAATCATACATACAATTTAGTACCTACAAAAAAAATCCATTTGTAGTTATTGATCCTGTTATCCCCTTGGACTTTCCTGCTTTCATTTGCCTTCTTTCTCCAAATCCAGTGTACTCCAAGAATGCTCCAATATTTCTCTTAGTGTACAAGAGAGAGAGAGAGAGAGAGAGAGAGAGAGAGAGAGAGAGAGAGAGAATAGAATAGAATAGAGCGCCAAGAGAAAACTGACAAAATGTTATGAATTGATCCTCATACGCCTTTTTATCATTGAGACTCCTATTTTCTTCATTTTCCTTTAGTTTTCATCACACACATTTTTGTGACCTTTCACATTCCTTTTCTCCTATTTTCCTTTATGTCATAAATACAATTCCAATTAATATCACTTTTCCTTTTCAAATCCCTTTCCAATGCCTTTCCCAATTTTCATAGCCATTAATTAATCACCAATGATTCCCATCACTATGTTTTTTCCCAACATTCATCTTGGAATACGTGTCCCATGAATTTAGTCTTATTTTTTGCTTTATTATCTTTATTACATGGATTTTTAATAGAGCCTATTAAATAACCCTCCCCCTTGGGGGAACACCATCCTCGATGTTCAATGACACTTATGAACCAACAAAACACATGCTTCCCATGGAGCTTGATAACATAACTTGATACAACATTTACCTCATATCATACTGCTGAAAACAAAACCAACATATCATGAACACCATATCTCTTATTGGAGTTTTATAACACAACTTGATGTGGTATTTACATACATATGGATATACATAAACATGAACAAAATAAAAAAATCAAAACATATACCAAAATACATCCGCTCAACTAGCGAATAGAGAAGGATACATAGCCTGCATTTGATCAACCACCCCCCATGTAGCTTCATTGACCCCAAAATGATTCCATTACTTTAAATTGATCGATTGCTTGATTCCGGAGCATGAGTACCTTTCTTTGAAAAATGAACTAAGGTTCTAGCCATAATTATCCTTCATGATCCACCTGCAATAAATACTATTCAATCACATGATCAACGCCTTTCACATACTTCGTAAGCAATGAAACATGGAAAACATCATGGAATGGGGCAGTGCAAGTCTGTAGGCCATTGGTCCAATCCTCTCAATGATCTCAAAAGGCCTGCAATAGCAAGGTGCTAGGCTCGCACATGACCCAATCCTAAAGGAGATTTTATTGGGCTTGATGTGCAAGTGCACATTCTCCCCAACCTAAAACTCCTTAAATTCCCTATGCTAATCTACATAACTCTTCTGTATAGCATGTGTTTCCTTTAAATTCTTCTTGATAACCTGCATTTCTTGTTCCATCTCTGCCAACATGTATGTTCCAATCAACACCCTGTTCACCGGATCACTCCAGCTGATAGGAGTATTAAAACTCCACCCATAAAGTGCCTCAAACAGACTCATCCTCAAATATTCCTGATACCCATTGTTGTAAGCAAACTCAGCTAGTGGAGGATACTCCTCTCACATCCTCTTTTGATGCATAACATACATTCTCAACATGCCGTCCAAAATCTTCTTGACCCTCTTTGTCTTCCATCTATCTTCAGATGATAAGTTGTACTAAAGGCCAACGATGTACCCAAACCTGCAAATAAATATTTCCAAAACTTGGAAGTGAACTTGGCATCTCTGTCTGACACAATCTTCCTAGTAATACCATGCAACCTCACTATATCTCTGATCAGGGCATGTGCTACATCACTAGTTGAATGAGTAGACTTCACTGGAATGAAGTGAGATACCTTGGTCAAACAATCAACCACAACCATAATAGATTCATGCTATCTAGATATCCTCGGAAAACATGTAATGAAGTCCATGGAAATGACCTCCCATTTTCACTGGAAACAAAATCGATTGTAGTAAATCACCGAGATGCTTACACTCTGCCTTTCCCTATTGACAATCCAAATATCTAGCAACAAAATTTTCCATCTATTTATTCATATTTTTCTAGTAGTATAACTTCTTCATCACTGTCAATGTCTTATGATATCCCAGATGACCTGAATACAACTTAACATGAAATTCCCACAAGATACGATTCTTGAGCTCTTTGTTGTCTAGCACCTAGATCTCGCCCCTAAATATGACCAAATCATCTACTGTGAGATGATAGTCCACATCATATTCACATGTACCCTGTTGGCGTAACATTTGCCTAAGCTCCATGTAATCATCCTCCTATCCTACCTTTAAGGTCCGATCATGTAAATATGTCCCATGTGAACTCATAGCTTCATTGTGATTTACATGTACCCTTATGCTAAGAGAATATACAACCCTGTTCTCCTTTCCCTCAATGTACCTGATTTTGAAGTTAAACTCATTGATCATAGCCAACCACCTAGCTTACCTGACATTCATATTAGTTTAATAAAAAAGTATCTCAATCCACTGTGATCACTCATCAAGATGAACCTCCTGCCAAGAAGATAGTGTCTCCACATCTTCAATGCATGGATGATCTTTTCCAATTCAAGATCAAGTGTCACATAATTTTTCCTGTTCTCATTTAGTTTCCTTGATTCATAGCATACCACTTGCCCCTCCTGCATCAATACTCAAACAAGTCCTCTTTTGCAAGAATCTATACACACCATAAACTCTTTATCTGAATCTACAATCTTTAGAACTGGATCATTTGTAAGAAACTGATTCAACTACTCAAAATTGGATGCATATTCCTTTGTCCATTCAAATTTATTTCCTTTTCTCTGCAATTATGTAATATGATAGGAAATCCGTGAGACGTTCGTGTTGAACCATATGTAGTAACTTGCTAGTCCCATGAATGATCTGACCTCATCCACATTCCTAGGAGTTTACCATTCCATGATAGCTGTTATCTTTTCGGATTCACTACTATACCTTCCTTGGAAACCATGTGCCCCAAATAATGGACCTCTATTTGAAAGAAGTTGCATTTACTAAGCTTGGAATACAATTGATGCTCTTTGAGCAGTATTAACACTACTTCTAAGTGCTCAAAATGTTCTTCCTCTCTCTTAGAATATATCAATATATCATCAATGCATACAATAAAAACCTTTTCTAGATAAAAACATAACACATTATTCATAAAACACATGAAAATAGTTGGAGCATTAGTCAAACCAAAAGGAGCCACAACAAACTCATAATGCCCATACCTGGTTTGGAAAGCAGTATTGTAGATGCCCTCTTCTTTAATGCATACCTGATGGTGTCTTGATCTCAAATAAATCTTCTAGAACAATGCAACCCCTTCAACTGGTTAAATAAATCATCAATCCTCGACAACAAATACATGTTATTAATCATCGCCTTGTTCAACTACCCGTAATCAATACATAACCTGATAGTACCATCCTTCTTCTTCACAAACAATACTGGTGCACCCCAAGGCGATACGCTTGGCCTAATATATCATTTTTCGAGAATTTCATTCAACTTCAACTTCAATTCCACTAACTATGGAGTGCTCATCATGTATGGTACCTTTGATGTTGGTGTTGCTCCTAGTACGAACTTAATATAAAATTCCACTTCCCAGTGAGGCGGAAACTTTGAAATGTCTGCTGGAAACACATCCTAAAACTGATGTAAAACAAAATACCTGTTCAAGACCTCAAAAATCCTCATCATCCTTACCTTTTTCACTGTACTGCAAACAAGACACAACCTCTCCTGTGACTACACTTTTCCTGCATAGTTGTAACCATTCTAACTGATGTAGCCTTCTTCTTATCCTGCAAGATTCTGTGTTCTCCATTGTCATCCAAACACTCAACAACCCTATCATAGTAGTATACCTTAGTCTCGTGAATGTATAACTAATCCATACCCATTAACATACTGTATGATCCCAACATAATCAGATTTAGATGTGCTTACGTAGACATACCATTAAGCTCAAATGCATAAGGTCTTCCCCAACGATAAACTATTTTCTTAGTACCTGTAGTGCATTAACCAAGATTTTGCATGCACTTCCTTATTCAAACCACATTTATCCACCAGTTAAGGATTAACATAACTATAATTAGATACAAGGTCGATTAAAATAGAAACAACATGATCACAAAGCTTACCATCCATCTCGATAATGGATGCTTGGTGATCCACCTACATGTTATCTAATGCTATATATATTCGAGGAATGCTTTTCCCAACATCCCCAAATGTTTTTGCTTCCTGAGCATTGTATATATGCAGTCTACCACCCTAATGTTGTGGGTAATATCTCCTGCGATGATCTTTGCCACAAGTCCAACATTGTAAAGGCTTCCTACCATCACCCTTGTATTTCTCCTCAGATTGAAATCCCTTTCCTCTATCAGTTGTATTGAACTTCTTGTGCTACACTACATTATCTTTATTACCTATGTCTTGTAGTCTGCCTCGCTTCTTATCCCATTTTCATTTAGTCTTGTCATTACCTTTCCAATCATGTTTATATTTAGACTTGCACTTTGATTGATCATAACAATGCTTCAACTTTCTAATGGCTTCCTCCAATGATCTACGCTCATCAAAATCAATTTTGTCCTTGAATGATATTGAAAACCCATTAATGAATATCTAAATCTTTAATTTATCCTCCTTCAGATAAGGCACATACCTCAACAAATCCAAGAACCTGCTAGTATACTCCTCGTCGATCATAGATCCCATATTCAACTCATAGAACTCCTTTTCCCTGTCATCAGAGTATCTCTGAGATAGATATTTCTTCCTGAAAAGTCTCTCGAACTCACTCCAATTCATCTCCTTTTCCTGAATACCCCTAAAATTCCTTACATATTGCCACCAAATGTATGCTTTTCCTTTCAAACTGAAGGTAGTTACCTGGGCTTTCATATTCTCTAAGTAGTCATACAATCAAAAGAACCTTTTCATCCAAAGTTACCAAGTTTTTGCATCTTGTGACTTCTTCATTTCTCAATCAAATGTAGGAGGCGTTGCTTTATTGAATTCCTCTAGAAAGTACTACTTCTTATCCCTCCTATACATATGGTGATGATGACGACGATGATGTATCTCAGATCCAGAAATATAATAGAACCTAGGATCATTATCTCTCCTGTCATATGTATCCATGAACCTACCATCTCTGACTATATCATACCTGTCAAACCTGTATCCTGATTGAGACATGTTTCTATATGCCCCATCAGTTCTTTCCTCCCATCCATGACTGATCCTAAGCGGTACCTCTCTCTGCAAGTCTGACAAACTCTGAAGGATAACTACATTAATCTCTACTTGTTTCTCCAGTTCCCTAGTAAGTCTATCCGATGACTGAATTATTATGTCATTTTTCACCTTACAACTCCTTATCTCTTCTTTGAAACTTCTCAATGTGTCTTCTATGTGAGTTGAGTACCCATAAACATGTTTCTCAAAAGATTCGTAGGGAGAATCACGTGAATTTTATTCTACCATCTTGCTTGTCATCTTTGATCCTCTACTTCCTACAAACATACCATGTAAGATAACCAAATATAACCAAAATCAAACATACCTCAGTGAATTTCAGGGGAGGTTATCTCCTCTGCACCAATCAGTCCATATTAGCATAACATATTGTTTTCGCTGCTACAACACCCTCCAAAATTTTGGCTTACATTCAAACTTTGGAGTTTACTTTGACTTTGCATGTTGTTGTCGCAAACATCAAGTGTCATTGCATGTGTTTTCTCTAAGTGTTTTGGTATCGTTTGTGAGAAAATAAAAGTGTCGTCTTCTAGCTTGTTAAGTGTCGCATAATGTGTAAAAGCTAGTTTTGGTGTTTTTAGAGGGAAAAATTTGCATAAATGAGTTGTTCTTACCATGTAAACATGTGTCGCGCTCATTTCCAAATTTTTAAGGATTGTCATACAAGTGTCGTCACGATCTTCGCAAAGTGTATCTTTGGTGTTACACTTGGTGCCAGCCGTCGCAAACTTGTCGCATTGAGGGAAGTGTGTTATTCATGTGTTCTAAGTGTTCCTTTTTGTGTCATCACGTAATCTAAGTGTTAGATCATACTCGGAGTCCTATTTTTTTGAAATTCATGGCACTGATCTGACACTTAGTCAAACTGAGAAAACTCCCTGACCAGACCACTCATCCTCCCTTAGCCAACCTGAACTACGCATTGCGCAGCCTCAACCCTCAAGCAACAAGCTTGTCCCTTGGCACTGTGCAATGCACAATTTCTACCTTCTAGAACTGTGAATTGCGAAATCCCAATGCTCATGCCCAACCCTTGAGCTCCAAATTTTTGCAATCACTTCCTCTAGTTAGGCTTGAAATGCGCATTATGCAGTCTCATCTCTCAAGCCTAATCCTTGAGTTCCTAAATTGTTCAATTGTGTAGTGATTAGGCCTCCCTGTCTTTCCAGCACTACGCAGTGGGAAACTTCAGTGTTGAAGCCCTCATCCTGGCTCCTTAAGCACCTAGTGACGCATTATCACATTTTTATCAACCTAATTTGACCCAACACTATTTCATTTTAGTTTTTTTTTTCTTAAATTTGATACAACTTTTTATTTTTGGCAGTTTTTTGGATTCTAAACTTTTGAGGTTGTTTTGAGGGCCTAAACGACATTTTCAAGGAAAACAAAGGGAGTAGAAAAGTGAAAGATTAATTTACCTATTTATGTTTGGTCTCCTCGTGGAGATATTCCAAATGAAGTATTATGATAGTCAAACAAATATCGTATGCCAAATTTACGACCCTGTGAATTTAGAGGCAAAACATTATAAGAGTCATAACTAGAATCTATCATGAAACCATGCTTATAACCAACATATAACCAAAATAATAAAAATTATAGAACAACCATAAAAACCACATAATAACAAGTAAATTTACTCATATAATACAAGAGGAAATATATCTTATTCACATATGCAAAATCCAACCAAGTCAGAGACTTCCACGTACCACTCATCAATAGATTGGGTTGAGCCAAATCTCTCTTTTAGCAAATCACCCCCATAGAATATTCCAAGCAGGAATGTGGGATCTCATGGAATAAACCAAGAAAAGCCAAACCATGGTTTCCAAAGGTCAAACCACCTCAACCCTAAACCAGTTAATCCACCTCACTATCAGACATCACTAATATCAAGAAATCGGTCTCTACGCAAGTTGTCCAGGGCTTCAGAGTGTTTGTTCCAAACTGGTTCCAAGACTAGTATCTCAAACCACAATTGTCGTAGGGATCTAGAGTGTTTTTTCAACCAAGTCTCCATGAGTAGTAACTTGATCTCGGTGGATATTGGTGGCCACCCACCTATTCCATTTCGACCCGCACCATCAGTTTTTTCAGTTTTTCAGTTTCAGCACAGCTTACTATTTTTAGCAAGTTTTCAGATCCTGAACTTTCAGAGTCGTTTGGCAGCCCTAATTATCCAGGTGGATATTGGTGGCCACCAACATATTCCATTTGAACCCCCACCATTGGTCCTTTCAATTTTGAATTTCGGCACAACTTACTATTTTTAACATTTTTTCGGGTCCTTAACTTTCAGAGTCGTTTTGAGGCCCTAAACGACGTTTTCAAAAGGATAAGGGGGAACCCTCTTTGTTCTCGGCCTCACCAACATGGAATTTGTTCCGAGACGGCATCAAGGAACAATGTTACCTCGTGGGGAGCTATGAGGACAAGTACATCCAATGGACCACGCTGCGGCAGCAAAAGGAACAAGATATGCACAAACTGACGAATTTGTTCCATACCATGCGCACAAAGTTGGGTATTAAATATTCGAAGAGATTTTTGGTGCTCAAATACCACAATTGTCTACACAGAAAGATTCAAGAGGAAATGGATTTTCTTGACATTACCTCGCTTGGCACGACATATCGTTGTGCCACCAAGATTGAGCAGAAATTTAAGCAGAAGAACCGAGACTTTGGATCCACAAATCCGAAGCCACGGAAAGGTGCCCCCGAACTAGAGAACAAGGGGAAAATCCAAGGCAAGGTGACTCAGAACAACACCACATATCCAAATAATGGCACGGGGAAGTGGTGTGACTTTCACAACAACCCCACTCACAGCACAAACGAGTGTCGGGCCAAACAGTCGTTGGTGGCCGAACTGAAGGCACCCGAATTAGATGCATTTCTTGATCCTGAGCCAGAACCAGACAAGGGAGATGAAAAATGCAAGAAGATCATTGATGTGGACCCTAGTGCCATTGTTTCCACCACCAAGCTCTAGAGGGAGGATCCCGAGGATCCAGAGGAAGGGGAGCGCCTCTTCCATTCGTAGATGTGGGTGAAGGGTTCTCCACTGCAATTTCTTGTCGATAGCAAAAGCCAAAAGAACCTCATTTCAGCAGAGTTCATGAAGCGGCTCGGCCTACTGACCATAACACACTCGCAACCATATACCATCAGGTGGCTTCACCCAGGGAGAGATCTCCGCGTCCGTCAGTAGTGCTGCCTTCCGTGTAACAACGTCAAGCCATTCACGGATGAGGTATTGTGTGATGTTGCTCCTCTTGATGTAGGTGATGTATTATTGGGCCAACCATACTTGTGGAGGCGACATGTTGTGTATGAGTCTAGGCCTCGTTCTGTTATTATTACTTTGGTAAATAAATTGTATAGGATACCGGAGGTAATACTGCCTCCTGCCATCTCTTTGATTACTGCAAAACAACGCAGTAAGCATGTTTCCCAAACCAGGAAATTTATTTGCATTACCATTCGCCCACAAGGAAAGAAGAATGTTGTGGCCACAACATCGAAGCAGGGCTCCCCTGCACGGCAGTAGCAGATGGAAAAAGGCATGGAGGAATATGAGGACATTTTCTCCTCACCCACAGAGGTTCCTCTACATTGTCAGGATAAGCACTCCATCGATATAACCCCCGACGCACCGTTGCATGATATTACCACACCTCATGTGATTACACATACAAAATCCACACATGTACTATCTGAGGAAACCAAATTTATTGAATGCATCCAACACATCCGCCATCACATCTGCCAGTAGGTCCATGACATCTTGGACAAATCCAATACCAAGTTCAGCAGAATTTGCCTCTCATGGAGGAGCTTAACGCAATGGGGACCATTGCTTCCTAAGGAAGGAAGAATGATCCAGGTGGATATTGGTGGCAACCCACCTATTTCATTTGGACCCGCACCATCAGTTCTTTCAGTTTTTTAGTTTCATCACAACTTACTATTTTTAGCAGCCTTTCAAATCCTGAACTTCGGAGCCGTTTGGAGGCCCTAATGATCCAGGTGGATATTGGTTTCCACCCACCTATTCCATTTGAACCCCCACCATTGGTTCTTTCATTGTTTTCAGTTTCGAAAAAACTTACTATTTTTAGCAGTTTTTCATGTCCTTAACTTTCAGAGCCGTTTTGAGGCTCTAAACGACATTTTTTGGGAAAACCGGGAGCAACATGGGTCCATGGACCAATGGTACTCACACAAAAATTTGTAGACCTCAGATAGATATTTTTAGCGAGTTATGGTGCACTTAAAACGAAGATCGTATGCCAAAGTTACGTCCCCGGGAAGTTGAAACACCAATTACCCAAACGGGGCCCATATTTTTGGCGCTTCATATCCTACGGTTAGGTTTTTAGATGTTTAGGGTTTTCTATTGTTTCTCAAAAAGAAATAGGACTTCAAGCCTCATTGTAACACAGTTCAGAGGCCTGTAGTTGCCACATTTCTTCTCAGAGATAAACTGCCAGCGCCCTAGCTAGTTTATTTCCATTCTCTTTGTAAGCAAATTTCAGTTCTTTGATATTAATGAAATGAAGTGTTATTATTTCTACTGCATATCTGTGTTTATGTTTATTTCTATATATTATTGCGTTCCTGCATAAATCCGGATCAGTGGTATCAGATCGGTCTGCTCTTTCTCTATTTTTCTTTGCATGTCCCCAACACGGTTAGGGTGTAAGGAGTTAGAGCTCGATCTAGTTGAACAGTTGCAAGATCAACCTTGCAAATACTGACGACCTCCCATGGCGGAAGAAAACAAAGACGAGGGAGCAGGATATCCTATCAAAATATTTCTTGAGGAGGCCCTCGAGAAACAAAGGAACGTGATGATGGATAATTTTTCTTAGATCGTTCAACAACTGCCCACCTACGACGTATCTGCATCCAACAAGCACTCTAGAGGTGCCACTCCCTTCAAGGTACCGGTAAACTTTGATATTCGTGTATTTGAAGGCCAGATAGATGCAGACGCCATAGATATATGGTTGAATTTTCTAGAAGGGTATTTCTCGGTCCATGATTTCTCCAACCAAGAAAAGATTAATTTTCTACTCCTCAAAGCCGCCCCCCATGTCAGAGACTGGTGGGAAACCTGCTATGAGCAAAAGGACGAGGGGGAACCCTCTCTTTTCTCGGTCACACCAACTTGGAATTTGTTCCAAGATGGCATCAAGGAACAATATTACCTCGTGGGGAGCTATGAGGAAAAGTACATCCAATGGACCACGGTGCAGCAGCAAAGGGATCAAGATGTGCACGAACTGACGAATTTGTTCCATACCCTGCACACAAAGTTGGGTATTAAATATTCAGAGAGACATTTGGTGCTCAAGTATCGTATCTATCTGCATAGAAACATTCAAGAGGAAATGGAGTCCCTCGACATTACCTCGCTTGGCACGGCATATCACTATGCCACCAAGATCGAGAAGAAATTTAAGCAGAAGAAGCGAGACTTTGGATCCATGAATCCGAAGCTAAGGAAAGGCACCCTCGAACCACAAAAAAAGGGGAAAATCCAAAGTGGGGTGACTCAGAACAACACAGAAAATCAAAAGAAGGACATAGGGAAGTGGTGTGAATTTCATAACAACCCCACTCACACCACAAACGAGTGTCGGGCCAATCAGTTGCTGGTGGCCGAATTGAAGGCACCTAAATCAGATGCATTTCTTGGTCCTAGGCTAGAACCAAACAAGGGAGATGACAAAGGGAGGCATATCATTAATGCGAATCCCAGTGCCATTGTTGCCACCACCAAGCTCCATAGGGAGGATCCCGAGGATCCAAAGGAGGGGGAGCGCCTCTTCCATTCGCAGATGTGGGTGAAGGTTTCTCCATTGTAATTTTTTGTCGATAGTGGAAGCCAAAAAAACCTCATTTCAACAGAGGTCGTGAAGCGGCTCGACCTACTGACCATAGCACACCCACAGCCGTATACCATTAGGTGGCTTCACCTAGGAAGAGATCTCTGCATCCGTCAGTAGTGCCGCCTTCCATACAACATCAAGCCATTCACAGATGAGGTATTGCGTGATGTTGCTCCTCTTGATGTAGTTGATGTATTATTAGGCCAACCATAATTATGGAGGCGACATGCTGTGTATGAGTCTAGGCCTCATTCTGTTATTATTACTTTGGGAAATACCTTGTACAAGATACCCGAGGTAATACGTCCTCCTGCCATCTCTTTGACTATGACAAAACAACGCAGTAAGACTGTTTCCCAAACCAGGAAATTTATTTACATTACCATTCGCCCACAAGGAAAGAATAATATTGTGGCCACAACCTCAAAGCAGGGCTCCCCTGCACAGCAGCATCAGATGGACAAAGACGTGGAGGAATACAAGGACATTTTCTACTCACCTTAGAGGTTCCTCTACACTATTAAGACAAGCACTCCATCGATCTGACCTCGACGCACCGCTGCATGATATTACCATAAATAATGTGATTATATAGTCAAAATCCAAACATGTACTTTCTGAGGAAACCAAATTTATTGAACACATCCAGCACGTCCGCCATCACACCCGCCAGCAGGTCCACGACATCGTGGACAAATCCAATACCAAGTTTAACAGAATTTTCCTTTCATGGAGGAACTTAACGCAATGGGGACCATTGCTTCCTAAGGAGGGAGTAATTATCCAGGTGGATATTGGAATTTGGTGGCCACCCACCTATTCCATTTGGACCTGCACCATCAGTTCTATCTATTTTTCAGTTTCAGCACAACTTACTATTTTTAGCAGGTTTTCGGATCCTGAACTTTCGAAGTTGTTTGGAGTCCCTAATGATCCAGGTGGATATTGGTGGCCACCAAATTATTCCATTTTAACCCCCACCATCGGTTCTTTCACTTTTTCAGTTTCGGCACAACTTACTATTTTTAGTAGTTTTTCGGTCCTTAACTTTTAGAGCAGTTTTGAGGCCCTAAACGACATTTTTTGGGAAAACTAGGAGCAACATGTTTCCATAGAGTGATGAAATTCACACGAAAATTTTTATTACTCGGATAGATCTTTCTAACGAGGTATGGTGCATGTCAAATGGAGATCGTATGCCAAAGTTACGTCATCGGAAAGTTGAAACACCAATTCACCCAAACAGGGCCCATAGTTTTGGCGCTTTATCTCCTACGGTTAGGTTTTTGGATGTTTAGGGTTTTATATTGTTTCTCAACAATAAATAGGCCTTTGAGCCTCATTGTAACATAGTTCAGAGGCCTATAGCCACCACATCTATTCTCAGAGATAAGCTACCAACGCCCTAGCTAGTTTATTTCCATTATGCCTGTAAGAAAATTTCAGTTCTTTGATATTAATGAAATGAACTGTTATTATTTCTGCTGCATCTCTTTTTTTATGTTTGCTTATGTATATTATTGCATTCTTGCATAAATCCGGATCAGTGGTATCAGAGCGGTCTTCTCTTTCTTTGTTTTTCTTTGCATGTCCCCAACGCGGTCAAGGTATAAGGAGATAAGGCCCGATCTGGTTGAACCGTTGGAAGATCAGCCTCGCAAACACTAATGACCTCCCATGGAGGAAGAAAATAAGAACAAGGGAGTAGGATATCCTATCAAAATATTACTTGAGGAGATCCTCGAGAAACAAAGGAACATGATGATGGATAACTTTGCTCAGATCCTTTAACAGTTGCCCACCTACGACACATCTGTATCCAACAACCACTCTCAAGGCACCACTCCCTCCAAGGTACATGTAAACTTTGACATTCCTGTATTTGAAGGCCAAATAGATGCAGATGTTGTAGATATAAGGTTGAATTTGCTAGAAGGGAATTTCTCGGTCCATGATTTCTCTGATCGAGAAAAGATTATTTTTGCACTCCTCAAAGTCACCCCCCATGTCAAAGACTGGTGGGAAACCTACTGTGAGAAAAAGGACAAGGGGGAACCCTCTCTATTCTCAGCTACAGAAACTTGGAATTTGTTCTTGGAGGGCATCAAGGAAAAATATTACCCCATGGGGAGCTATGAGGACAAGTACATCCAATGGACCATGATGCGGCAACAAAGGGATCAAGATGTGCACGAACTGATGAATTTGTTCCATACCCTGTGCACAAAGTTGGGTATTAAAGATTCAGAGAGAAATTTGGTGCTCAAGTATCGCAGTTGTTTGCATAGACACATTTAGGACGAAATGGAGTTCCTCGACATTACCATGCTTGGAAGGGCATATTTTTATGCCACCAAGATCGAGTAGAAATTTAAGCAGAAGAAGCGAGACTTTGGATCCACGAATATAAAGCCAGGGAAAGGCACCCTTGAACCATATAACAAGGGGAAAATCCAAAGTGGGGTGAATTAGAACAACACCAAAAATCTAAAGAAGGACACTGGGAAGTGGTGTGAATTTTATAACATCCCCACTCACAGCACAAACGAGTGTCGGGTCAAACAGTCGCTGGTGGTCGAACTAAAGGCACCCAAATCAGATGCATTTCTTGATCCTGAGCCAGAAGTAGACAAGGGAGATGAAAAAGGGAAGCAGATCATTGATGCGGACCCCAGTGCCATTGTTTCCACCACCAAGCTCCAGAGGAGTATCCCGAGGATCCAGAGGAGGGGGAGAACCTCTTCCATTTGAAAATTTGGGTGAAGGGTTCTCCACTGCATTTTCTTGTTGATAGTGGAAGCCTAAAGAACCTCATTTCAAAAAAGGTCATGAAGCAGCTCGACCTGTCGACCATAGCACACCCACAGCCGTATAGCATAGGGAGGCTTCACCTAGGGAGAGATCTCTGCGTCCGTCAGTGGTGTCACCTTTCGTACACCATCAAGCCATTCACGGATGAGGTATTGTGTGATGTTACTCCTCTTGATGTAGCTGATGTATTATTGGACCAATCATACTTGTGGAGGAAATATGATGTGTATGAGTCTAGGCCTCGTTCTGTTATTATTACTTTTGGAAATAACTTGTACAGGATACCGGAGGTAATATTGTCTCCCGCCATCTCTTTGACTACTGCAAAACAACGTAGTAAGACTATTTCCCAAACCAGGAAATTTATTTGCATTACCATTCACCCACAAGGAAAGAAGAATATTGTGGCCACAGCCTCAAAGTAGGGCTCCCCTACACGACATCAACAAATGGAAAAATCCATAGAGGAATACGAGGACATTTTATCCTCATCCACAAAGGTTCCTCTACACTGTCAGGACAAGCAATCCATCGATCTGACCCTCGACGCACTGCCGCATGATATTACCATACCTCATGTGATTACAAAGATAGAATCCACACATTTACTATCTGAGGAAACCAAATTTATTGAACGCATTCAACATGTTCGCCATCACATCCGCCAACAGGTCCACGACATCATGGACAAATCCAATACCAAGTTCAATAGAATTTGCCTCTCATGGAGGAAATTAAAGCAATGGGGACCATTTCTTCCTAAGGAGGGAGGAATGATCCAGGTGGATATTGGTGGCCACCCACCTATTCCATTTGGACCCGCACCATTAGTTCTTTCATTTTTTCAGTTTCAGCACAACTTACTATTTTTCGCAGGTTTTCGGATCCTGAAATTTCGGCGCCGTTTGGAGGCCCTAATGATCCAAGTTTATATTGGTGGCCACCCACCTATTACATTTGAATCCTCACCATCTGTTCTTTCAGTTTTTCAGTTTTGACACAACTTACTATTTTTAGCAATTTTGCGGGTCCTTAACTTTCGGAGCCGTTTTGAGGACCTAAACGACTGTTTTTGGGAAATATGGGAGCAACATGGGTCCATGGACCGATAATTCTCACACCAAAAGTTGTAGTCATCGGATAGATATTTCTAATGAGGTATGGTGCATGTCAGATGGAGATCGTATGTCAAAGTTATGTTCCTGGGAAGTTGAAACACCAATTTACCCAAACGGGGCCCATAGTTTTGGCACTTCATCTCCTTTGGTTAGGTTTTTGGATGTTTAGGGTTTTCTATTGTTTCTCAATAGTAAATAGGCCTTCAAGCCTCATTGTAACATAGTTCAGAGGCTTGTAGCCACCACATATCTTCTCAGAGATAAGCTACCAACACCCTAGCTAGTTTATTTCTGTTCTGTCTGTAAGCAAATTTTAGTTCTTTGATATTATTGAAATGAAGTGTTATTATTTCCGCTAGAAATTTGTGTTTATGTTTATTTATGTATATTATTGTGTTCCTACATAAATATGGATCAATGGTGTCAGAGCGGTCTTCTCTTTCTCTGTTTTTCTTTCCATGTCCCCAACGCGGTCAAGGTATAAGGAGTTAGGGCTTGATCTCGTTGAACCGTTGCAAGATCAGCCTCACAAACCTCAATGACCTCCCATGGCGGAAGAAAATAAAGACGAGCGAGCATGATATCCTATCAAAATATTGCTTGAGGAGGAACTCGAGAAATAAAGGAACGTGATGATGGATAACTTCACTCAGATCTTTCAACGACTGCCCACCTACGACGCATCTGCATCCAGAAACCACTCTGGAGGCGCCACTCCCTTCAATGTATAGGTAAACTTTGAAATTCCTGTATTTGAAGGCTGGATAGATGTAGAAGCCGTAGATAGATGGTCAAATTTTATAGAAGGGTATTTCTCGGTCCATGATTTCTCTGACCGAGAAGATATTATTTTTTCACTCCTCAAAGCCTCCCCCATGTCCAAGACTGGTGGGAAACCTAATGTGAGAAAAAGGACGATGGGGAACTCTCTCTGTTCTTGGCCGCACCAACTTGGAATTTGTTCCGAGACAAAATCAAGGGACAATATTACCCCATGGGGAGCTATGAGGACAAGTATATCCAATAGACCACGTTGCGGCAGCAAAGGGATCAAGATGTGCATGAACTGACAAATTTTTTCCATACCCTACACACAAAGTTGGGTATTAAATATTTAGAGAGACATTTGGTGCTCAAGTACCATAGCTATCTGCACAAAAAAATTTAGGACAAAATGTATTTCCTCAACATTACGTCACTTGGAACGGCATATTGCTATGCCACTAAGATCGAGCAGAAATTTAAGTAGAAGAAGCGAGACTTTGGATCCATGAATCCAAAGTTAAGGAAAGGCGCCCCTGAACCACAGAACAAGGGGAAAAGCCAAAGCGGGGTGACTCATAACAACACAACAAATCGAAAGAAGGACACGGGGAAGTGGTGTGAATTTCTTAACAGCCCCACTTACAGCACAAACGAGTGTCGGGCCAAACAGTCGCTGGTGGCCAAAGTAAAGGCACCTGAATCAAATGCATTTCTTGATCCTGAGCCAGAACCAGACAAGGGAGATGACAAAGTGAAGCATATCATTGATGTGGACCCCAGTGCCATTGTTGCCACCACCAAGCTCCAGAGGGAGGATCTCGAGGATCCAGAGGATGGGGAGCGCCTCTTCCATTCGTAGATATGGGTGAAGGGTTCTCCACTACAATTTCTTGTCGATAGCAGAAGCCAAAAGAACCTCATTTCAGTAGAGGTCGTGAATCAGATTGGCCTACCGACCATAGCACACCCACAACCGTATACCATCGAGTGGCTTCACCAAGGGAGAGATCTCTGCGTCCATCAGCAGTGCCGCCTTCCGTACCACATCAAGCCATTCACGGATGAGGTATTGTGTGATGTTGCTCCTCTTGATGTAGCTGATGTATTATTAGGCCAACCATACTTGTGGAGGAAACATGCTGTGTATGAGTCTAGGCCTCGTTCTGTTATTTTTAATTTTGGATATAACTTCTACAGGATACCGGAGGTAATACTGCCTCCTGCCATCTCTTTGACTACTTCAAAACAACGAAGTAAGACTGTTTCCCAAACCAAGAAATTTATTTTCATTACCATTTACCTACAAGGAAATGAGAATATTATGACCATAGCCTCAAAGCAGGGCTCCCCTACATGGCAACAACAGATGGACAAAGGGGTGGAGGAATATGAGCACATTTTCTCCTCACCCACAGAGGTTCCTCTACACTGTCAGGACAAGCACTCCATTGATCTGATCCCTAATGCACCGCCGCATGATATTACCATACCTCATGCGATTACACAGACATAATCCACAAATGTACTATATGAGGAAACCAAATTTATTGAACGCATCCAACATGTCCGCCATCATATCTACCAGAAGGTCCACGACATCCTGGACAAATATAATACCAAGTTTAGCAGAATTTTCCTCTCATGGAGGAAATTAATGCAATGGGTACCATTGCTTCCTAAGGAGGGAGGAATAATCCAGGTGGATATTTGTGGCCACCCACCTATTCCATTTGGACTTGCACCATTAGTTCTTTCAATTTTTCAGTTTCAGCACAACTTACTATTCTTAGCAGGTTTTCAGATCCTGAACTTTCGGAGCCGTTTGGAGGCCCTAATGATCCAGGTGGATATTGGTGGCCACCCACCTACTCCATTTGTACCCCCACGATTGGTTCTTTCAGTTTTTCAGTTTCGGCACAACTTACTATTTTTAGCATTTTTTCGGGTCCTTAACTTTCGGACTCGTTTTCAGGTTGTAAGTGACATTTTTTGGGAAAAACAGGAGCAACATGGGTCCACGGACTAATGTTTCTCACATGAAAAGTTTTATTCCTTAGATAGATCTTTCTAACGAGGTATGGTTCTTGCCAAACGGAGATCGTATGCCAAAGTTGCGTCCCCCGGAAGTTGAAACACCAATTTACCCAAACAGGGCCCATAGTTTTGGCGCTTCATCTCCTACGGTTAGGTTTTTTGATGCTTAGGGTTTCCTTTTGTTTCTCATTAATAAATAGGCCTTCGAGCCTCATTGTAACATATTTCAGAGGCTTGTAGGCACCACATCTCTTCTCAAAGATAAGCTACCAACACCCTAGCTAGTTTGTTTCCATTATGTCTGTAAGAAAATTTCAGTTCTTTGATATTAATGAAATGAAGTGTTATTATTTCCATTGCATCTCTGTGTTTATGTTTATTTCTGTATATTATTGTGTTCCTACATAAATCTAGATCAGTGGTATCACAACGGTCTGCTCTTTCTCTGTTTTTCTTTGCTTGTCCCCAACGCAGTTAGGGTATAAAGAGTTAGTGCTCGATCTAGTTGAGCCGTTGCAAGATCAGCCTCACAAACCTCAACGACCTCCCATGGTGGAAGAAAAGAAAGACGAGGGAGCAGGAGATCCTATAAAAATATTGCTCAAGGAGGCCCTAAAGAAACAAAGGAATGCGATGATGGATAAATTTTCTCAGATCCTTCAACGACTACCCACCTAAGGCACATCTACATCTAGCAACCACCCTGGAGGTGCCACTCCCTTCAAGGTACAGGTAAATTTTGACATTCCTGTATTTGAAGGCCAGATAGACGCAGACACCGTATATAGATGGTTGAATTTGATATAATGGTTTTTCTCGGTCCATGATTTCTCCAACATACAAAATGTTATTTTTTCACTCCTCAAAGCCGCACCCATGTCAAATACACGTGGGAAACCTACCATGAGCAAAAGGACGAGGGGGAACCCTCTCTGTTCTCAACCGCACCAAATTTGAGTTTGTTCTGAGACGGCATCAAGGAACAATATTACCCCATGGGGATATATGAGGACAATTACATCTAATGGACCACAATGCAATAGCAAAGGGATCAAGATGTGCACAAACTAACGAATTCGTTCCATACCCTGCGCACAAAGTTGGGTATTAAAGATTCAAAGAGACATTTGGTTCTCAAGTACCGCATCTATCTGCACATACACATTCAGATAAAATGGAGTTCCTCGACATTACCTCGCTTGGCACGACATATTGCTATGCCACCAAGATCGAGCAGAAATTTAAGTAGAAGAAGCGAGACTTTGGATCCATGAGTCTGAAGCCAGGGAAAGGCGCCCCTGAACCACAAAACAAGGGGAAAAGCCAAAGCGGGGTGACTCAGAAAACCACCACAAATCCAATGAAGGACATGGGGAAGTGGTGTGAATTTCATAACAACCCCACTCACATCACAAATGAGTGTCGGGGCAAACAATCGTTGGTGGCCGAACTGAAGGCACCCAAATTGATGCATTTCTTGATCCTGAGCCAGAATCAAACAAGGGAGATGACAAAGGGGAGCAGATCATTGATGCAGACCCCAGTGCCATTATTTCCACCACAAATCTCCAGAGGGAGGATCTAGAGGATCCAGAGGAGGGGGAGCGCCTCTTCCATTCACAAATGTGGGTGAAGGGTTATCCACTGCAATTTATTGTCGATAGCGGAAGCCAAAAGAACCTATTTTCTGTAGAGTTCATGAAGTGGCTCAGCCTACCGACCAAAGCACACCCCAACCATATACCATAGGGTGGCTTCACCCAAGGAGAGATCTTTGCGTCTTTCAGTAGTGCTACCTTCCGTACAACATCAAGCCATTCACAGATGAGGTATTGTGTGATGTTGCTCCTCTTGATGTAGTTGATGTATTATTGGGCCAACCATACTTGTGGAGGCGACATGTTTTGTATGAGTCCAGGCCTCATTCTATTATTATCACTTTAGGAAATCACTTGTATAGGGTACCAGAGGTAATACTACCTCCTGCCATCTCTTTGACTACTGCAAAACAACGCAGTAAGACTGTTCCCCAAACCAAGAAATTTATTTTCATTACCATTCGCCCACAAGGAAAGAATAATATTGTGGCCACAGCCTCAAATTAGGGCTCCCCTACATGGCATCAACAAATGGACAAAGCCATAAAGGAATACGAGGACATTTTCTCCTCACCCACAAAGGTTCCTCTACACTGTCAGGACAAGCACTCCATCGATCTGACCCTCGACGCACCGCCGCATGATATTACCATACCTCATGTGATTACAGAGATAGAATCCACACATTTATTATCTAAGGAAACCAAATTTATTGAATGCATTCAACATGTTCGCCATCGCATCCGCCAGCAGGTCCACGACATCATGGACAAATCCAATACCAAGTTCAACGGAATTTTCCTCTCATGGAGGAAATTAACGTAATGGGGACCATTTCTTCCTAAGGAGGAAGGAATTATCCAGGTGGATATTGGTGGCCACCCATCTAATCCATTTGGATTCGTACCATCAGTTCTTTCAGTTTTTCAGTTTCAACAGAACTTACTATTTTTAGCAGGTTTTCAGATCCTGATCTTTCGGAGCCGTTTGGAGGCCCTAATGATCCAGGTGGTTATTGGTGGTCACCCACCTATTCCATTTGAACCCCCACCATTGGTTCTTTCAGTTTTTCAGTTTTGGCACAACTTACTATTTTTAGCAGTTTTTCTGGTCCTTAACTTTCGGAGCCGTTTTGAGGCCCTAAATGACATTTTTTGGAAAAACGGGGAGCAACATGGGTCCATGAACCGATGTTGCTCACACCAAAATTTTTATTCCTCAAATAGATATTTCTAACGAGGTATGGTAAATGTCAAACAGAGATCCTATGCCATAGTTACGTCCCTAGGAAGTTGAAACACCAATTTACCCAAACAGGGCCCATAGTTTTGGCGTTTCATCTCCAATGGATAGGTTTTTGGATTTTTAGGGTTTTCTATTGTTTCTCAACAATAAATAGGCCTTTGAGCCTCATTATAACATGGTTCAGAGGCCTGTAGCTGCCACATCTCTTCTCAGAGATAAGCTACCAACGCCCTAGCTAGTTTATTTCCATTCTGTCTCTAAGAAAATTTCAGTTCTTTGATATTAATGAAATTAAGTGTTATTATTTCAGCTGCATCTCTCTGTTTATGTTTATTTATGTATATTATTGTGTTCCTAAATAAATATAGATTAGTGGTATGAGAGAAATATTCTCTTTCTCTGTTTTTCTTTGCATGCCCCCAATGCGGTCAGGGTATAAGGAGTTAGGGCTCGATCTGGTTGAACCGTTGCAAGATCAGCCTCACAAACCCCGATGACCTCCCATGGCGGAATAAAATAAAGATGAGGGAGCAGGAGATCCTATCAAAATATTTCTTACGGAGGCCCTCGAGAAACAAAGAAATGCAATGATGGATAACTTTGCTCAAATCCTTCAACGGTTTCCCACCTACGGTGAATCTGCATCCAGAAACCACTCTGGAGGCGCCACTCACTTCACGGTACAGGTAAACTTTGACATTACTGTATTTGAAGGCCATATGGATGCAGACACCGTAGATAGATGGTTGAATTTTCTAGAAGGGTATTTCTCGGTCCGTGATTTCTCCAACCGAGAAAAGATTATTTTTTCACTCTTCAAAGCAGCCCCCCACTTCAAATATTGGTGGGAAACCTATTGTGAGTCAAAGGTCGAGGGGGAACCCTCTCTGTTCTCAGCCACACCAACTTGGAATTTGTTCTGAGATGGCATCAAGGAAAAATATTACCCTGTGGGGAGCTATGAGGACAAGTACATCCAATGGAGCACGCTGCGGCAACAAATGGATCAAGATGTGCATGAACTAACGAATTTGTTCCATGCCCTACGCACAAAGTTGGGTATTAAATATTCAGAGAGAAATTTGGTGCTCAAGTACCACAGCTACCTACACAAACACATTCAGGAGGAAATAGAGTTCCTTAACATTACCTCTCTTGGCATGGAATATCGCTATGCCACCAAGATTGAGCAAAAATTTAAGCAGAAGAAGCGAGACTTTGGATCCACGAATATGAAGCCAGGGAAAGGCACCCTTGAACCACATAACAAGGGGAAAATCCAAAGCAGGGTGACTCAGAAAAACACCACAAATCCAAAGAAGGATACAGGGAAGTGGTGTTAATTTCATAATAGCCCCATTCACAGCCCAAATGAGTTTCGGGCCAAACAGTCGCCAGTGGCCGAACTGAAGGCACCCAAATCAGATGCATTTCTTGATCCTGAGCCAGAACCAAAAAAGGGAGATGACAAAGGAAAGCAGATCATTGATGCAAACCCTAGTTCCATTGTAGACACCACCAAGCTCTAGAGGGAGGATCCCGAGGATCCAGAGGAGGGGGAGCGCTTCTTCCATTCGCAAATGTGGGTGAAGGGTTCTCCACTGCAATTTATTGTCGATGTCGGAAGCCAAAAGAACCTCATTTCAGTAGAGGTCATGACATTGCTCGACCTATCGACCATAGCACACACACAACCGTATACCATCAGATGGCTTCATCCAGGGAGATATCTCCGCGTTCGTCAGCAGTTCTGCCTTCCATACATCATCAAGCCATTTGCCGATGAGGTATTTTGTGATGTTGATCCTCTTGATGTAGCTGATGTATTATTGGGCCAACCATAATTTTGGAGGCTACATTATGTGTATGAGTCTAGGCCTTGTTCTGTTATTATTACTTTGGGAAATAAATTGTATAGGATACTGGAGGTAATACCGCCTCCTGCCATCTCTTTGACTACTACAAAACAACGTAGTAAGACTGTTTCCCAAACCAAGAAATTTATTTTCATTACCATTTTCCCACAAGGAAAGAAGAATATTGTGGCCACAACCTTGAAGCAGGGCTCCCCTACATGGCGGCAGCAGATGGACAAAGACATGGAGGAATACGAGGACATTTTCTCCTCACCCACAGAGGTTCCTCTACACTGTCAGGACAAGCACTCCATCGATCTGACCCCCGATGCACCACCACATGATATTACCATACCTCATGTGATTACAAAGATAGAATCCACACATGTGTTTTCTGAGTAAACCAAATTTATTGAACGCATCCAACACGTTTTCCATCACATCCGCGAGCAGGTCCACGACATCTTGGACAAGTCCAATACCAAGTTCAGCAAAATTTTCCTCTCATGGATGAACTTAAAAAAAATGGGGACCATTGCTTCCTAAGGAGGGAGGAATGATCCAGGTGGATATTGGTGGAGACCCACCTATTCCATTTGGACCCGCACCATCAGTTATTTCAATTTTTCAGTTTCAGCACAACTTACTATTTTTAGCATGTTTTCGGATCTTGAACTTTCGGAGCCGTTTGGAGGCCCTAATGATCTAGGTGGATATTTTTGGACACCCACCTATTACATTTGAACCTCTACCATTGGTTCTTTCAGTTTTTTAGTTTCAGCACAACTTATTATTTTTAGCAGTTTTTCGGGTCCTTAACTTTTGGAGCCGTTTTGAGGCCCTAAACAATGTTTTTTGGAAAAACCAGGAGCAACATGGGTCCATTGAATAATATTTCTCACATCAAAGTTTTATTCCTCGGATATTTATTTCTAACGAGGTATGGTGCACGTCAAACATAGATCGTATGCCAAAGTTATTTCCTCGGGAAGTTGAAACACCAATTTACCCAAATGGGACCCATAGTTTTGACGCTTCATCTCTTATGGTTAGGTTTTTGGATGTTTAGGGTTTTATATTGTTTATCAACAATAAATAGGCCTTTGAGCCTCATTTTAACACAGTTCAGAGGCATGTAGAGGCCACATATATTCTCAGTGATAAGCTACCAGCACCCTAGCTAGTTTATTTCCATTTTGTATGTAAGCAAATTTCAATTCTTTGATATTAATGAAATGAAGTGTTATTATTTCCGCTGCATCTCGGTGTTTATGTTTATTTCTTTATATTATTGTGTTTCTACATCTGGATCAATGGTATCAGAGTGGTATGCTCTTTCTCTGTTTTTCTTTGCATGTCCCCAACGCGGTCAGGGTATAAGGAATTAGGGATCGATCTGGTTGAACGGTTGCAAGATCAACCTTGCAAACCCCAACAACCTCCCATGGCAGAAGAAAAGAAAGACAAGGGATCAAGAGATCGTATCAAAATATTTCTCAAGGAGGCCCTTGGGAAACAAAGGAATACGATGATGGATAAAATTGCTCAGATCCTTCAACGGCTGCCCACCTACAATGCATCTGCATCCAGCAACCACTCTGGAGGTGCCACTCCCTTCAAGGTACAGGAAAAATTTGAAATTCTTGTATTTGAAGGCCAGATAGATGCAAACACCATAGATAGATGGTTGAATTTTCTAGAAGGGTATTTATTGGTCCATGATTTCTCCGACCGAGAAAATATTATTTTTTCACTCCTCAAAGTCACTCCCCATGTCAAAGACTAGTGGGAAACCTACTGTGAGCAAAAGGATGAGGGGGAACCCTCTCTGTTCTCGACCGCACCAACTTGGAATTTTTTCTGAGACGACATCAAGGAACAATATTACCTTGTGCGGAGCTATGAGGACAAGTACATCCAATGGACCACGCTGCGGCAGGAAAGGGATCAAGATGTGCACGAACTAATGAATTTGTTCCATACCCTGCGCACAAAGTTGGGTATTAAATATTCAAAGAGACAATTGGTGCTCAAGTACCACAACTGTCTGCACAGACACATTTAGGATGAAATGGAGTTCCTTGACATTACCTCGCTTGGCACGGCATATCGCTCTGCCACCAATATCGAGCAGAAATTTAAGTAGAAGAAGTGAGACTTTGGATCCAAGAATCCGAAGCTAGGGAAAGGTGCCCTCGAACGACAGAAAAAGTGGGAAAATCCAAAGCGGGGTGACTCATAACAACACCACAAATCCAAATAAGGACATAGGGAAGTGGTGTGAATTTTATAATAGCTCCACTCACAACACAAACGAGCGTCGGGCCAAACAATCACTGGTGGCTGAACTGAAGGCACTTGAATCAGATGCATTTATTGATCCTGAGCCAGAACCAGACAAGGGAGATGAAAAAGGGAAGAATATCATTGATGAAAACCCTAGTGCCATTGTTGCCACCAGCAAGCTTCAGAGGGAGGATCCCGAGGATCCATAGGAGGGGGAGTGCCTCTTCGATTCATAGATGTGGGTGAAGGGTTCTCCACTGCAATTTCTTGTCAATAGCGGAAGCTAAAAGAACCTCATGTCACTAGAGGTCATGAATCAGCTTAGCATACTAACCATAGCACACCCACAGCCATATACCATCGGGTGGCTTCACCCAGGGAGAGATCTCCGCGTCCGTCAACAGTGCCACCTTCCGTACAACATCAAGCCATTCACGGATGAGGTATTGTGTAATGTTGCTCCTCTTGATGTAGCTGATGTATTATTGGGCTAACCATACTTGTGGAGGTGACATGATGTGTATGAGTCTAGGCCTCGTTCTGTTATTATTACTTTGGGATATAACTTATAAAGGATATCGGAGGTAATATTGCCTCCTTCCATCTCTTTGACTACTGCAAAACAACGCAGTAAGACTGTTTCCCAAACCAGGAAATTTATTTGCATTACCATTCACCCACAAGGAAAGAATAAGATTGTGGCCACAGCCTTGAAGCAGGGTTCCCTTGCACGGAAACAATAGATGGACAAAGGCATGGAGGAATGCGAGGACATTTTCTCCTCACCTGCAGAGGTTCCTCTACATTGTCAGGACAAGCACTCCATCGATCTGACCCCCGACGCACCGCTGCATTATATTACCATACCTCATGCAACTATACAGACAGAGTCCACACATGTACTTTCTGAGGAAACCAAATTTATTGAACGCATCCAACACGTCCACCATCACATCCGCCAGTAGGTCCACGACATCCAGGACAAATCCAATACCAAGTTCAACAGAATTTTCCTCTCATGGAGGAACTTAATGCAATGGGGACCATTTCTTCCTAAGGAGGGAGGAATGATCCAGGTGGATAATGGTGGCCACCCACCTATTCTATTTTGACCCGCACCATCAATTCTTTCAATTTTTCAGTTTCAACAAAACTTACTTTTTTTAGCAGATTTTCAGATCTTGAACTTTCGAAGCTGTTTGGAGGCCCTAATGATCTAGGTGGATATTTGTGGCCACCCACCTATTCCATTTTAACCCCCACCATTTTTTCTTTCAGTTTTTTAGTTTCGGCACAACTTACTATTTTTAGCAGTTTTTCGGGTCCTTAACTTTCTGACCCGTTTTGAGGCCCTAAACGACACTTTTTGGGAAACCCGGGAGCAACATGGGTGCATGGATCAATTTTTATCATACCAAAAGTTGTATTCCTCAGATATATCTTTCTAACGAGGTATGGTGCACATCAAACAGAGATCGTATGCCAAAGTTACGTCCCCGAGAAGTTGAAACACCAATTTACCCAAACAGGGCCCATATTTATGGCGCTTCATCTCCTACGGTTAGGTTTTTGGATGTTTAGGGTTTTATATTGTTTATCAACAATAAATATGTTTTAGAGCCTCATTTTAACATAGTTTAGAGGCCTGTATCTGCCACATTTCTTCTCAGAGATAAGCTACCAGCGCCTTAGGTAGTTTATTTCCATTATGTCTGTAAGCAAATTTCAGTTCTTTGATATTAATGAAATGAAGCGTTATTATTTCCACTTCATCTCCATGTTTATGCTTGTTTTTGTATATTATTTCATTCCTGCATAAATCTGGATCATAACTCATCCCACCAATGGCTCTAAAGCGTTTTTCGAACCAAGGCTTCCAGGATTAGTAACTCAACCCAAATTGTTCTAGGGTTTCCAGAGTGTTTTTTTAACCAAGGCTCCAATTAATAATAACTCAATATTCAACCATAAGGAACATGGATGCCAATAAGAAATATAAATGGGAAACCCCACAATACCATGGCTATTCTAGAAATGGAAAGGCTAGGAAAAACCACTCTCAATCTAGACAATCCTCCATGCCAATGATGGATAATAGCCAAATAACCACATGCATACACCATGCTTGCCAAAACTAGCAAGTATATCATACATGCATCTTAGTACCTACAAATAAATCCGATTGTAGTTATTGATCCCTTGGTCCCCATGTGCTTTCCTTCTTTCCTTTGCCTTCTTTCTAAAAATCCAATGTGCTCCAAGAATGCTCCAATATTTCTCTAAGTGTGAAAGAGTGTGTGAGAGAGAGAGAATATAAGAGAGCTCCAAGCTAAAACTGAAAAAAAAAAATTGTGAATTGATCCTCATAAGTCTTTTTATCATTGGTGCCTCTATTTTCTTCACTTTCCTTTATTTTTCCTTCAATTTTCCTGACATGCAATTATGTGAGCTTTCACCTTCATTTTCTCCTATTTTCCTTTATTTCATAAATAAAATGTCAATTAATGCTACGTTGTATTTTCAAAGCCCTTAGAAATCCCTTTGCCAATTTCCATAGACATTAATTAATCACCAGTGATCCCCATCACTATGATTTTTCCCATCATTTAGCTTGGAATATGGGTCCCATGACCTTGGTCTTATTTTTTCCTTTATTAACTTTATTACATGGATTTTTAATTGGGGCTGTTACAACACCTGTAGATGGTACAAGCCCACTATGATGCATTGTGCCCAACTCATGTAGCTGTGTTTGGTCAATAAATAAGATATGTTTAGGGGACCCTATCCCTCTCCCCATAATGGACCAAAGTGGCCAAACCGCACTGCAAGATTTGTATATGTACCCCTAGTCGTTGCCTAAAAATGCCGCATATTTTCTGGCTACCACTACATTTTTTTACACCTCATCAATGGGTAGACCCAAATATGGATGCACCACCATCTGCAAAATATTCTATCTCTTCTTATAGGAAACTCCATTCTCCTTCATTCTACCACCCTCCTGTAAAACTATCTTGTTAGGTTCCAACACCTCCTATCTTGTTGCACGTATGTGCATCTTTGTTCTCCTTTACAATGGTTGGCCCAAAGTATGGTTTCTCATCCTCCTCCCTCATGAGTTGAATCTCCAGAAATGGCTAATCATGCACATTGTGCATATCATTTTCCTAATCTCACTCATGCCCAACCATATGTTGCTCATGTTGAATCACCATTGGTGACTCATCTCCATGAATGTCTCCCATGCGTTCTACCAACTATTCATCATACACATGGGAATATATAGTCAGATTGATATGAACAACTCTGCATGACTATTGATTCTCCTTAGAGGCATCCTCGTAAGAACCCATGGAATCAACCATGAAACAATAATCCTCATCCTAAATGTCAAAATGAACCTCTTCCTATTATACCTCAGCCATCTCCTATGTGTCACTCAAGCATGAGTGGTTAGGTTTAAAAAGTTCCTTATAGATGAAGTAAAGACCCTTTATCCTCAGCTCATTCTTGCAGCATGGTTGGTCACCAAAAATCCTATGCAAATCCTCTACAAGCCCTATTGGGTAAACTGTCTCTTGAACAATTTTATGTTTTTCTCAACCAACCATTCAGCTGGTTCAAATGAAGCAGGTGTGACCAAATATTCCCTCCTCCTAATGGCCAACAAGTTAGACTGCAACTCCTTGCAAATGGCATCATGACCTATCATAACTAAGGACAAAATGGACATCATGTTTTTTTTACTGTGTCAAGATAATGCTTCCTAATATTGAAAATGCATTGGAAAATTTGGAGAATCAGGTCATCACACCCCAAATCAAACATGATATCATATGTTCTAACCATGGCCATGACTTCTATAATATAAAGCTTCTTCCCAAAGGTAGGACCCTCACTGTTATCCAAGTCCTGAAACATCTCTACTATTAGTTTGAAGACTCTCCTCATAATGTCATCATTGTAAAGTGGTACAAGCATGGTCAACATCATGACACTATTGAGACAAGAGGAAACTAGAAGTTTGTCCCCTTCACAAGGGTGCTCCAAATACTTGTGTTTTACTAAGGCAATCATGGCTAGTTTTAGAGCCCAAATCAATTTTTTCCCATCTAATTGATGCACCTTGGAAAGGAGTCACACAAGTTCTTCTAGTTTGAGAAGGGATTTTACTGTAAACCCCATAAATTTCAAATATGTCCCAAGAGAAACGATTTTGTGTCCCATCTCATGCTCTTCCATGGGTTGTTTCAACTACAATATGGCACACATCCCTTTTGAAAAGGGTCTATTATTTTTTGCTGCTAGGTTATTAAGAGCTTTCGTGAAAGTTTCATCCATGTTTTAGTTGAATTAAGACATGTACATCAATTTTTTTAATGCATGGCTTTGAATGTAAGATCCCCTTCCAGAAAGTTCTTGAATTCTCAATAATTTTCTAGGATTGTATTGAAGTTTGTAGTGATTATTTTTTCAAAAAAATTAGTTATACATTGTTGTAGGTATATTTTCACAATATTAACTCACATGAATATGCATAGAAATCAATATTCACCCCAAATGAAGTATTCAAGGAGCCCAAACTAAATTATATCATGCTTAGGAATTTATATGTATAGCTAGTACATGAAACAATCATAGTGAAAACAACTAGAGAAACCCACATTACATTCACCATGCAAATACATAGAGTGTTAACGAAATATAGGAACCTGGGATTGTGTCTCATGGTAGCTTCCAGAATATTGGTCAAGATGCAACACAACTAGCAATGTAGACTCAAGAATATAGCCTCAAACTGATACAAATAATACCACACATCTCACCGTGTTAATGGCCCCATGCATGTGTGGAAAATAATAGCTAAGATTAAGCTATGTTCTAATTAATTATTTTCTCCATATCGACCCATTTTCTTCAGTAATATATCACCAACAACTCGTCCCAATGCAATTTCAACAACCCAATTCAAATTCGTGCCTTTGTGGCTCAAATGAACTGAAATTATTGTCTTTGTGGCTCTACATGAACTAGAAATGGGTTACGGCTTGCCTATAATTGTTTGTAACCACTAGAAATGTAACACCCCCCAAGCCGACGAATGGAACCAAAAATTGATCCTTTTATGAGGTAGATGCAACCACATGCATAAGAATTGTTGAGGTCCAGAAACCTCATGTAAACCCAACCTCTAATGGCAGAAAGGTGACCCAGAAAATAGTGGTTCTTCCAACAACCAAGATTAAGTGATTCAATTCCCTATTTTTCTCTCAAGGAATCTCGACCAAACTGAGAGACTCGTCCAACAAGATAAGAGTCATGAACTACTAGGAATTATAAGCAACCTCCAACAATGAAATAAACCCTTACACAACCAATAATACACTAGAAAAAATGAACCCTTTAAGAAATACACCTAACAGATACACACATGAATATTATGGTACCATTACAAGGGTTAATTTTTCAAATAAAAATTTACATTCATTTAACAAAACATTACCATGTAAAATATAACAAATAGAGTGTTGAAAATTAATAATATGATGAAAAGAAATAATCTCAGCTTTATTATAATATATAAACTGGGGTTTACATATTGATACAACTAATATAGCTCAGATGGAAAACTGGCCTCAAGAATTTGCTCCAATGCTAAACTAGCCCTCCAAACTGAACTAAAATGCAACTGTTAAGCTCTCATGTGAATTCTATATGAATTCACCAAGGGGAGAGTTTGGCACTCAACCAGTCTCATTGAATCACTCGAGGGTTTCCTTCCCAGGGCTACTGCTGAATTTGGGAACTCTCGGTGCTCCAAACCTCTCCACAGGAAAGAAACTCAACCCAAGGATGTTTCAAAATGGTCTCTTCCTCATTTTTTTTAGATGTGATGGACCCATCCTAGTACCGTTATTTTATTATTATTTTAATCACTTAAATACGTTTCCCCTCCTCTTATTTCAATTAAAACACCTTTTTAATTTGAGAAAAAGGTAAATCAACCACCAACCTACCTCAAGCCATTGAAATTCACTTCTCACCATCTCATCTTGTAGATGTTCTCGTTTTAGTTCTAACGAGATATTCCAATAAGGTGTTCCATAAAATATTCCTCTCGGAATGCCACCTTAAGCATAATTAATTGAGTTAGGCTCAATAATAACCTCGTTTTATGGTAATTATCGAAACGAAACATAACGAAAAACAAGTTGTACGGAACTGATCCTAATGATGGAATGTGGCAAGCGAACTCCTCCAAACCACATAAAGCCCCTCCAGAAACCCCCATGCCAGCTAATGGATAAAAATTTTTCCTGTGACCTAGCTACCTCCAACCCTAGAATTCCATCCTAAAGACACCATAAGGGAAACTAGAAAAAGGGACATCACATTCAATTAAGACTAAAGATATAGATCATGCTTAGTATTCAATACCTCTTCCTATTTTTTCATTTTTTTTCATAATCATTAACATTTCCACACACATTCATATACAAACGAAGAGTGAAATTATAAAGTTTGTAGGCATATAATATCATTACCTTTGGGGGATAAACAAATCAATGGAATGTTTTGAATATCATTGAACATTTTAGGTCATTAGGTCAACTGGTAATAAATTAGGACATCGTTTTAACAATTGTCAACTTATCAACCCAATTGCAATCCATGATAGATCTATTTTAGTAAAATTTAACCCAAAGAGACAGAGAGGTGGATTGGAGGGCTTGGGATTTTATAGTTCATACAAACACCATTGGATCCTTTTAGGAGAGTGATAGAGTGTCTCAATTCATCAAGGCTACAATGAGAAAAATTGCAAGCGGTTAAATTGTAATTCGTCTTGCATGGCATTCTCAAGCCATGTTCCTACACCTCCCAAGCCATGTTCCCGCACCCCCAGCCCATGTGGAGAACGTGGATGTATAATAAGCACAGAGTTATGTTTGAACCTTGAATTTCATCTGCCCAAAATTAAAATGACATTTGGTTTCTAAGATAAATCCTAATGTTTCATTAGTTAGAATGTTAAGAAACTAGGTGTCATAGAAGTTTGGTAATTTTGTACCTTGCTTAGGTGTGTTTGTAATATCCCTAAAGGTGTGTACGGTGGTTTTGAAGGCCATTACAAAAAAGAGATATGGATTGAAAAATTCTATTAATTTTCTCAATTATTTTTGATGGATAATGGTTTGATTATGTTGGAAGTGCAATGTTTGTTTAGTTTTTTTTTTGTCAGTTTAATGCAACATGATAGTAACAACAAGAAACATTGGTTGTGCCCATTCGAAAACATTCAAGATCAAGAATGAGATCGGAGGGAACACAAAGGATGGTCAGTAATGGTTCATGATACCTTTGGTTCTCCTATAGAAATTGCATCCATGGCTACAACCTTTGTTCCTTCACATGGATCTAACCATGTAATATGCTCAAATCCTGGTGCTTCGCTAATTCTCAGACCCAAAAACCAAGGTGAAGACAATTGGAGACAATGGTGTTACCTGGAAGCTTGGAGAGAGAGAGGGAGAAGTTGTGGATTGGGGTGAAAATTTGAGCTTATGGAAAATGGTGGTGGTTTAGATCGAATGGATAGTGGAATTCTGCTAGTAAAATCAATTATTAATGCTCCGAATGGTGGCAAGTTTCTTATAGACAGTGGTCATGGAAAGTCATGAAAACCTATATCTAACCCCCTTGATTCAACCCCTCATAGTAGTGGAGACTCTAGTTTCACCATGTGGCCTCACCAATCTTACTGTGGCTTTGTGATGAGATCTACAGTTCAAGGATAAAGAAAGTGTAGTAAGCCTATGGTGTAGTTAGCAATGAAACATGTTACCTACATGGATAATGCTACAATGTTTGTTGCCTTGTTAGTAACAGTGGATATAAGCATGGATGCATGCCAACTTTTTTCCAGGAAGTTGAAGAAACAATTATGTTACAAGAATGACATATTCTAGATGAAGAACTATTTGGGATAAGCCATAAAAAAAATAAGATCCAAGCATAAAACTTCCCAAGGGACAAGTGATAACATTGGAAAGCTTATTGGGAGATCATAGGTAACCTCGTAGAGTTAGATACATATTATATTTATTATAGGCATGTTTATTAAGTTTAGTATTTGGGGTTTTTTATGCCACAAAGAGAAGAATAGTGCTCATTTTCTTGGCTCTAAGGTGCAAGGTATCTCAAATCACGAGCCTACAGTATTCAAAGATGAAGTACTACTTCTCACATTTAAGTGATTTTTTATCATAGCTTGGGATCATCAGAGCATTGATTAGTTTACAAGATGTGTAGTTTGTAGGATATTTTTTTCGGACTAACTTGAGCATCTGGAAAATGATAATTATATATAACCAATCGTGTTATCAAATTTTAGGCCATCCAAAATATTATGGCATTGTGATATATGAGGATATATTCCTGTAATATATTAGAGGCTCTTATTTTCCCCTCACATAAAAGTTTGATTTGTTTGTACTTTAACAACTAATAAAGTGTTACATTGCAAATTGAAAAGTTTGAATAAATATTTATTATTACTCTTTTCTTCTTAGAATCTCATGGGATATGATGTCCACTATGTTTTGGATGCAAGGTTGGGTGGAATGATGGTTTTGTTACTGGGTCATATGATATGATTATACATTTCCAGTTCTCTAGCCTATCAATCTTCTTCCTCAATCCAAATGTAATATTAGTAGCTTATATAAATATACTAGCTTACAAGCAATATAATTTTATGGCAAGAACACACAATGTAGTTGTAAGGAGAGAGTGTATCCATTTCACTATGAACATCAGTTGTAAGGTGAAAATGTATCCATTTCACTATGAACATCTTCCCTTCTTGTAAATTATTTTTAGTAGCTATAAACTTCTAAGCATGTTTCAGTAAAATAAATACACATGCAAGTCTATTGAAGGAAAATAGTAAATCACTGCATTTCCCTACCAATTTGAGAAAATTTCACAAAACTTGTATACAAGATACTACCAGGGAGAATCACCGTAGTGATAGAATTATAGGCTACAAATATATCGATATTTGAGTTGAAATTTTACCATACATTATAAAGGATTTGATATTGATACTATAATTTGGGTTGAAAAACATGTGTTAAGGTCCAGAAGGGTTGAGTTTATTGTCCCATGCCTTATATAGTTGTTAAGGTCTAGAAGGGTACAAGTTTATTGTCCTATGTCTTATATTATTCTAGGGTGTCTAAGCTTAAAGATATTGTCTATTTGAGTAATAAGCACAATGTGGAAATTGACTAAATTACAAGGAAAACTAAATTAATCGGAAATTGACTAAAATATATGGAAAACTTTGCTATATATTCTTTTTATCTGAATATTTAGATAGAGGATGGGAATTATTACAATGGATGGCGGGGATGACATATATCACTTATTATGATCCATAATATTGAGGCACTCGATTAAATTGAAACTTTTAACTTATAATTTCATTATCAATAATTTATCATAAAATAATTAACCCCATCCTTAAATTGAACCTAGCTCAATCATAATGAAATTTATTTTTTCTTTAGGCCAATCTATACTTCCTATCAAGTGGAATAGTGATAAATGATCAAGAAATGCTCATTTTGTGGTAATATTATGAAATAGTGGGGTGAGCTTGGTTGGTGAGAATATGGCATTGTTATAGTTCCCATCTAAGTTTAAAACTCGAAAAAGTGGAAAATATGCTTCTTTGGGGATGTATCCCTTTTAAAGGGGATAGTTGTGCATAAGTCAAGCTTGTGATGTCACATAAAGTCAAGCTTGATTTCATACTTATCCTTATGAGTAAATTCATGCTTGAATTCACACTATGAAGCACTTTCAAAAAAGTATCAAGATTATTTTTTAGGGTCGTGTTGTAGCAGCTACAACACCCCTCCAAATTTTTTCCTTTGCTTAGATTTTGTAACCTAACCTTCTTTTCAGAGGAACTTATCTTGCACCATTATCAAGTATTCATGCTTTGATTGATGCTTGTCCTTTATTTATGTTTGTGTTCACTTTATTTTCACTTATATAATTTCTCTAAGTCAGAGGCTAAACTCCTGCCTTAGTCTTGCACACAAGTTCTGGAATTGCCTCCAGAAACTGCACAATCCATCAGTGAAAGCAACCTTGACGATTGGAATTGCGCAATCATGACTGGTAGTCAGCCTTGAGCTTGGAAACTGTGCAGTCATGGTAGGCATCCCAACACTAAGCCCAGAAACTGTGCAATCCCTCACTGAGCTCAGAAATTGCATAGTGCACTGAGCCGAAAATTTTCCCAGTTCCCAAAATTACACAATCTTTCCTAGTGATGTGCATGGAAATTTTGTTGTAATTGGAAACAAGAAATATTGAAAATGGCATCAAAAGGGCTTATACTTTAATTTTCCCTTAATTAAATTAGAAGTAAATTGTAATTCCACATCATATGACAACTTGCACGAGTTAACTAAGTCAGGGAGACTTAGTTAGCTTAGTCAATTCAAGTTGAGGGTCAAACTGTAGGAATGTAGAGTTCACTCTAAGATTTAGGGGGTAAAATTGTAGTTTATTTTGAGTTGCAATTGTTTAACTTAATTATTTTAGTTAAATAAGTTTAACTAGTTCTAACTGATGGATGAGCTAGTGAGAGGTCCAGTGAATTAAATATGATTTAATTCACATGCAGTGATTAATTAGATAAGTGATAGTTCACTATAAATAGTTGTTCCATGTCATTTCTAAGAGTGATCCAGTTGAGATTTGAGTTACAAGGAAGTAGACTATCATTTGTACTATTAGAAAATTGTATAGGTCATGCATGAGGTCAGCATGATGCCTTAGATGAATTTTGCAATCACTAGATGGGAGTATCTTAATTAATAGGGCCCCAATTCCCTCAAGAATCCGTAAGTAAGGCTGAGAAACCCATAGGAAATGTTTTTGTTAAGTATTGGACCAAACTTGCTGGGATCAGAGTGAGACAGTCAGAGATAATGTTGATAGCTCTCAAGCCTTGGAGAAGCATTGCATTGTTTCGTATACTTGACTTAATGCAATATAAAGATAGCGGGGTTTTTAGTTGAGGCTTTCCCTAGATACATATTTGTGTTATGCGATAGAAATTATTTCTCTTTCTTATTCATGAGATTGTGCGATCGTAATTGGTTTCTGAAATTTGTATAATATATTCAAGTATTTTCCCCGGATGCGGGTGCTCACTAGCTAGTGGCTTTCGGTTTTGTGCAGGGGTGGCGCGTGGCTTTACCACATGGCCACCCCTGCTCTCACATCGACTGCATTTAAGTCGCTCACCCGCTCTCGTCCTCCTGCATTAACTCACCTCGCCCGCCAAGTACTGTTCACCCTCCTCCATAAGATGGAGTTTGATGGCTTTTTCCCTATTCCGCATCCTTTGCACAGTCTTTGCCCTCCTGTCGCAGCGGAGCCATGCTCCCACACCGTCACAGGGAGGAACTGTGTGATTTTTTGATACTTAGATCTTGATATCGACGTGCACTTCCTGCACAGCCCTCTATGCTCTTTGCACTTGAATTGGTTTGCTGTGGATTCTCCTGCCCGCTCTTCTCCGCCCCTGTCTCCCACTTTTGTGATGCTGCTCACTGATTTAGTCCACCTTTCTGCTGCACTTTCTAACCCTGCAATTATGCCTCGCCTCCTCCAGCGTATGCGCTGTAGGAGAGGCAGTAGTCGGGGCAGAGCCAGGTGTCAAGTTTCCTCGTCTCCATGCAACTCCTCCTCTCCATCGTCTGAATACTTCATTGGGAATTATCCTACAACCCGAAGTGGTCATGGCCGTGGGTGTCATGGCACTCCTTTGTCTGACAGGGGCTTTGCTTTCTCCCCCGATACCTATACCACCTCTGCTAATCCCCTGACTCCAGTGCACACTACACATTTCCGCTTTCAAAGGTCCTTGAATTGCCCCTGCGTCACAGCCATTATCACTATGGAATTCAAAGAAGAGCCCTCTGGCTCTGCTGTTCTTCCCCTCTTTAATCAGATGAAGTAGGGCGACTCTCTGCGTGCTGGCATGAAGCGGATGGCTCCTTGCAGCGAAGGCAAGGATGTTGCGGTTGACAAAAATGGAAGCTTCAAGACCAATGATGATCATCAGGCGGTGGAGGAAGATATGGACGCCTACAGGTGCCCAGTTGTTAAAGAATCTCCTCCCTCTCCTCATGTTCCTTAGCATGCTCAACATTTGCAGGTTTTTGGGTTTTAGTTTTCCCAATGTTTGGATTACTCCCGAGTATAATGAACTATTGATAATTTTGTTAATTTTGTTATATGAAACTACTTAAGAGTCGGTTTCCCCTGCATGGGCGGCTAATTTTCTGTATGTTTGGAAAACTGGTAGCCTTAAGGCTCTTAGACTGAGAATTCCCCATAGCTAGGCCAGTACCGCAGAGGCTGGTGCCTCCATGTAATTTTTTGTGCCATTAATAGAATTAGTCTAAATTTAGAAAAAAAAATATATTCAAGTATTTTATTTTAGCATATTACGAGATCGGTCTTATCTATGTGGATTTTCTATATGGTATAAGAGAAGAATTTTTTTTGGGTGGTGAGTTTGCAGAGCAGAACTGAAACTTTTGGTGAAAATTTTACAAAAAAAAATAGCAGATATGGATTCCTTAAGAAAAATGCCCAAATTCAAAAAAAAATCGGTCGAATCGAAGTTCCGATGAGGGAGATATATCACCGATTTAAAATCAACTATTTTTTTAGAAAATTTTGTGATGGTGGGACAGTTACAACACGAATATGAGTTTCCAGAGTGCTATGATGTGATATTTAGCAAAGGAAAGGTTTTTCTTAGAAACATTGTCGTGAGATAGATGAAACATATCGGTGTGTGAGTCAAAAACATTTATGCACTTGAGGTACTAGATGCATGCAAAGCCTTGAGGAGCAAGGATAAGGTTAGAGACTTTATGGTTGAGAGGGAGCATCAATTACCTCTCAACATGTAGCCTCAAAAGAAATGTCAAAAAAGTGTGGAGTATCCATAGTTAGAGAAGCAGAGAGGAGACAGAGTGGAGGCATCCACTCAAGCAGAGACCTCTAGTAGGGGGGAATTTCAAGCCAATTGGGTAGGGAGCACATGAAGCTATACCTCCAGGTGAGAGGTGGGGCGATATGAAGTCATAGTCCCAAGAGTGCAAAAATTTGGGCAGGGTCCATTGAAATGTCTTTTCTAATGGATCATTACCTTACTATGGGAGCCTACAGTACATAGTAGCAATATGGATCAGTGGTGGTTGATGGAGTCATATGTCAAACTGACATATGCAGATAATAGCAATAATTGTATATTGGGGAGCAAAGAGCAGAGTTGGTAGCAGTGCAGATGGCACAGTGTAGAGTTAGTAGTAGTGCAAAGTTTTTAGTAGACAGTGCAGTAGCTAGTAGCAGTCAAAGACTCTAGTGACAAATGCATCATACATATCACAATTGATTTGTTATCAAGGAAGAAGGTATCTTGGGCAAGACCCAGGTTTAGGATGGAGGCCAACAAGGTTTTCTGCAGTAGTCTAGCACAATGCCGACATTTTCACCCTACTCCGAAGAGCAAAGAGTCTCACTCGAGGCGTGTCATGACCTTACTAACGTTAGGATCAGATCAGGAATCCATCAAGCATGACATATATCCTAAAACCGACGGGACTAGGTGCTCCAAATAAGTGTAAATACTCCGTAAATGAAAATACTCATCAACATATTCAGGACAAAAAAACAAAATTTAAAGTAACCCACACATTCAACTAAATCATAAACACAGTACCAAACTCAGAACATCAAACCTAGATCATAATGTTTTGCATTAACAACAAGAGATAGTTACATTGCTCCTTAGAGAGATCCTGGAAGAACTAATTACAGTAGTGTCACATATGATAGAATAGAATGAACATAGAGAGAGAACAGAACGAACATAAAGAACATGGCTCTCCTACAGCTCATGTCCTCTAGTCCCTACTGTGCCAACCTCCTGTCTCCGCTGGCAAGCTACTTATTTGTTCCTTTGCCAACGCGACTGACAGTTCCCCCTTCCTTTCCACTCTACCATTTTCTGCATTTGCCTGATCACTGGGCGTTCCACTGCTTGTTCTCTGTCGCTTCCTTCTTCCATCTATGCTTGTTCCCGCAACACCCGCGCCACCTGCTCTACAGTTCTTCGCAATCATGACAGCTCTTTGTCTCCCATGGTTGCGTTCTGCCACATGTTATCCGTGTTGGTGTCCCGTGTTTTGATAGTTTGGCAAATCAAAAGACAAGGCAACATCAGATTCAATCTTTAGAGTTACAGGATCTAGTCCTCCCGCTCTCAGAGAGGGATCTCTCAAATTTTGTTTGCAAAGGTTTATCTTGTGTGCTTAGAGTATTGGTTTTAGACTAGTTATTAAGTGCAGGTGTTTGTTTTTTTGGTTGGATTGAATTGATACAGTAGAACATAAAAGGTCTAGGAAAGATATATAGGATAGTAAAATATCTGTTTCATTGGGCAATGGAGTCAAAAAGAGGTCATAACACACTTATAGAAGGATATGGGATATCAAAGGGAAAATCTAACTTGGCCACATGATCCTTTTGTTTTTCGAATGGAATGAACATTAATGATTTGGAAAGAGAGTTTTAATTCTCAACAAAGGGAATTTGAAAGCATAATTTGAAACAATAAGAGTTCTTTGATAGACAGGGCTAACCATAAATTATAAAAATCACACCTTTAAGCAAACAATGATTTCAAAACAACTTTCAAAGTAAAATCTAAGATTCGGGGAACACCCTATTTCCTCAAAGATTTTATTCTAAAGGACTTTAGAAAACATATAAGATTTACTGATAATCACAGTCATAGAAGAGGGAACACCTAGAAACATCTATGATCATAATTATAACGACCTTTAAGCCAACTATTTAAGTGAGAATAAAGGGCAAGATCAATACAGACCTCTCTGATCCACTATAAGAAAAGAACTTCCAAGGGAGACTTCAATAAAAGTTTTTTAAGTGGCAACAGGCAAGCAGGGAAAACCATAAATCATGCTGAAACCAATCGTTCAAACTATTAAGGAAATAAACAAGCATGAAGACTAAATAGAAAGATTAAAGCCTCTAAAATACTTCAGCAGAAGAAAACATAAAACAGTGAAGGATGAACAGGTCTAAGGTGCTTCCAGGAGTCATTTCTTAGCCTAATACTTTCTATCCTACTGTAGTGAGAAATTATGGAACATAATGGAAACAGGGAAGAACATGAAACAGTTCAGAATACTTCACCAACAGCCAAGCTCATGAATCCAGTGATAGAGCCTTCTCAGGAACAAACATGCAACAACATCATCAAGATCTCCAAGACTTCAATTTGTTCTTCAACTTCAAAGGACTATGTATTGATTTCAGAGAGTTTTAATATTACAGCTTGTGATAAAACAACAACCAACCAACCAACAACTTCTCATCTTCTACAGAATTATTTATAGAAGGATGAGGAGGTGGGATCTAATAAAATATCTCTCAAGACAATTAATACAGATTCAGGACTTCTTGGCCTTTTGAGGGGCTCGATGAAGAATTTTATAGGTGTTTCACTGTATTAAATTTTTTACAATTAAGATTTAAGCTCGGTGGGAGCTTTATGTTGACTTTGAGGCTCTGCATTATGTTGGAGTAACTCTGCAGATATTTTTGCATTGATTTCCTTGTAGAAGTAACTCCCTGGCTGCGCTGAGGCAAAATATTTGTTTCTGCAATAACTTCGGCCTCTGTTTGAATGGTTTGAGGCAACAGGTGGCTCTGTGGTAGCTGAGGAATCAATTCACCTCAGTTGAAGCGGTGGAAGCCTTTCTGTCAGTAAAACACTTATGATTTTCTGTTGACTGTGTTTTAATCCAGGGAATTAGGCTTTTGATAATTATTTTCAGCTGTAATTTCCCAGGCTTGTCTTTAATCTTCTGCTTGATGCGCTCTGTTCTTCAGAACTTATACTCTTTTTGAAGTTGCGTTAAAACACAATGTCTTGTCAATGTGCAGAGCCACGCGGGGCCTTTATAGTATCGACGCCCATGGAACATTGATAAAACGTTTGAAAGAAGCCCTGTGAATGGTTCTCTTTATGGGCCGAAAGCACGGGAATCGCCATTCCCAACTCCTGGCCTTTCTTCAATATAATGACGGAAACCTTTTAAAACCTGCACAAAACATAAAATTATAAAGAAATCTTGCATTTGTTTGGATAAAATACTTTAGTAGGTGGGGGAAAGAGTGTAGCCGTTGGATGGCATCATCCAACGGTCAAGATTGACCAAGAGAGATCGTGGACCGGATGGAAAAGAGATTAAATCTGAGCCGTCGATCGCGCAGAGATCGACGGTAGAGAACGGAAGTTGAAAGTCAAAGGGAGAGAATATGGGCGATGAAACATGGACCATCGATCTGCAGATCAGATCGACGACGGAGATTAACTGGATGGCTCGCCGTACCCTGAGTTATCACATGTGCATCAGAGTTAACTATCGTGCATCTTCGGTGAACGATAGCCGTTGGATGGCCCGCCCCAGATCGGACGGTCCACGGCAATATCGCTGGGCATCCGCGTCCGAACAATAATGCGTGATGGACTGCGGTTATGCGCGATGGACGACGGTTTTGAAAAAGGTACAGGGGAAGCCTGTCAACCGTTGTATGGAATCGCTGGCCATCGGGAAAAAACCACCCTTGCCCCAAAGGCGATGCGATGGATACCGTCGGTTTTGGGCAATCGGCTTATGGGCGGCGGGGACCACGGGGAGATGAACTCCGCACCGTCGATCTATAGAACATATCGACGGTGGAGATTGCTTTGAACTTTGGATCGGCGGAGGTATAAAATATAATAAACCGACGAGTTTTAATATATACCCAAAGGTTTTAAACTTTGGGCAGAGGAAATATAAAATGGCATGGCGCCCAATTGCGGGGCCTTAGGGTGCATGGAAGGATGATATGACTGGGGGAGAGAAAGGAGGATCTAATCGTATATCAGAAGATCGGGGATGGGCTTTTCAATCAACCCATTATATTAACACGTGATTTCGGTTTTTAGATCAAAACTTTGGAAAAGCGGGTTATTGCATTTTACAAAGGAAAAAAGGAATGGGGATGGATTATTTATAAGGTTTAAAGTACGGAAGGCAGGCCCACGGTATATACATATAAAATAATGATGCGATCGGGCGGATTGGAGGATTGTGCGATTGCGATGAATCGCTTCGCAAATATTTGCGATGGGTACTTCAAATAAACCCGCAGCTTGGAAAGATTGCGATTGTGATTAGCACCCGGGTCTATAGCCTTTGGTTTTTGTGGAGAAAGCATGAGATCCAGGGCTCAAAACAAAGGGGCTGATCGCAATTGCATTTTCACAACATGGAACTAATCGCAAAAACTTGCGTTATTTGAACATTTGTGATGTGATAAGCACCTTAACCTGTTAGCAAGTGGTTCCAGCCCCAAAGTGTACGGTGGGGAAGTGGTTAGAACTTAGCCCAAGGGGCTTAAGTCCATAGTAAAAACTTGTAATTTTTATGAATTTTTCATAGCTTTCAAAGGAATTGGGGGTTTCGGAATAGTTAAAAAATGAGTTTTTAACTATGTAAAGAGGATTTTCATGAAGGGAGGAAGAGGAATCATGAAAACAAAGGAGTTTTTATGGAAGAAAAAGGGGAGAAAATGAAGGTTAGTTTTGGAAGAGGGGGAAGGAAAAAGGCCTTTGAAGCAGTAATCTGGCTTGGAAATCAGGAGGATTTCTGAGTGTAAGGTGGAAATATCAGTGAAGTTTTGGACAGAGAAAAGGCAGGAGGCCTTCAAGAGTCTTCAAGAGCCAACAATTTTTAGCAATGAAATTTGTTCCTTGAAGGCTCCAAAAGTTTTAGCCACCTTTTTCTATGACAAATATTATAGGTGTCTAACAGAGGCTCCACTTGGGGATGGTGCCTTCTTGAATGCATCAAGAACTTTAGACTTGCATTCTCTGGGAGGCTGATCAGTTGCCTCATCCATTTATGTTCTCTGGGAGGCTGACCTGTGCCTGATCCATTGGGCTGCCCTTCCTTTGATGGGATGATTTTGCTCTGAAAACTTTTTAGCAGCCATGAAAACAATGGATTTTCATCAACACAAACTTTCTACCTAACCAGTCCTATTGATCTAACATTTTTTCTTCATTAGAGTGCACTTGGATTGGAAAACTCTTTTACAACATTTTATTCTTTTGAAAGCAGTAAATCTAATCTAATTCTACTCCTTATTTCTCCCTGAACTCAGATTTAACAGTTGAGTTCAGATGATTCTCTACCTAATCTACCATATGTTGGGATTAAACTGTCCAACAGATTTTCATTTTCTAAATTTCTAAAACATAAATTTAAAAACAGTCAAGTCAAGATTAAGATGTTTGATTTGTTGTGATCTATGGCATAAAGACAAGTTGCACATAGACATTTATTTTGCAGAAGAAATAAATAAAAAATGGAAGGCTTAAGATCTGAAATTTGAAAATATTTCCTTCCTCTTTTCTACAGCTCTGATTTGACTCTTATTGAGTTGTCTTTCCTTTTTCTCTGGTTCAGATTTTGAGCTGATTAGAACCATATTTTTACATCTTTTTGACTTAGAAAATAAAACATATTTGAGTCATCTCTCTTTGGAATCTGAGGTTAAGGTTTTGAACATGTTTGAACCTTTCATTTCTATCTTAATCTATCTACTGATAAGCCAATATTAAACAGTTTGGCAAATCGAATTCACTATCCTATCAGCAGAAAATTTAAAGCTAACTAGTCAAGATTAGACAGTTTGACTAACTAGACGTGTGTTCTTTAGGAGTGGCATTTAAGCTTGCACACTTTCAGATTTGTTTCTCTTTTTTGGTATGGGGCTATACCTTTCTTGTTTTTTACAATCTGCCCTCTTTTCTTTCTTTTATTTTTTTTGTATTTTTGAATCTTTGATTCTTCTTCAAAGAAGAAAACAACAACTAAATACATGCTCAGAACTGAGCTTTATTGACATTCCTATCTAACCTATTATAAACATGGAGTATTTACATTTATCATATGATACAAAAATGCCAATGTAGCCAGCTGAGTAATGTGAAGAAGAGGTAGAAACTCTGGTTGCTTGTCAGAGGTATCCATAGAACATATTGAAGATTAACCTTCAATATCAAGGCTATCACAGAAGGTGACAACTTTTCATGTCTGTGGCTCTTGCAAAGGATCACTGCTTGATAATTTGAGCCAGTTGGGATTTCCACACACTCTTCCATAGGATCAACAAAGAAAAGATGAAGATTCTCTTCGTTTTGGTCCTCTATGTTTGGTAGATTGTCTGCTTCCAAGGCTTCAGCTTTGAAGAGTATATCTTCAGAAAGTTGCTTGGAAGCTTTATCATTCTTGACAGAAAAAGAAGAAGATTCTTCTTGAGAATATGGTATATCCTCAGTAGGACAATCTTCTATTTGTTTCCCTCCCTCTTCCTCATCATCTGAACTAGAGGACTCATCATATTTGGTAGTGTTGTCCTCTTGTAGCCCTGGTATGCTTGGATTCAGTGAACTGAAATCTATGAAAAGGTTATGATATTCTTGAGTGGGGATGTATTCAATGGTTTCCTCTTGCTCAAAAATTTCTTCACTACTCTTCTCTTCACCTTATGAGTTGAAAGGCTGCTGATTCCCAATAAAGTGAAAGCTTTTTATGATGGATCGAAAAGGATGATTTCTTCTTTCAAGTTGATGATGGTGAAACTCGTAACACTAATCAAATGTTGGTTGCCCTGCATGATTAGTTTCTTCTTGGAAATCGTCATCATCATAAAACTGATTTAAGTTTGAAAATTTATTAGAATAAACATTTTCATCAGTCTGACATATTGGGATATCAGTAGGTCCTTCTTCATTCTGATCCACATAAGAACTTTCTAAATCTGTACAACAAAGTTCTCTATGTGAATGGGCAAGAGTGTTTGTTTTGCAAACAGTTTCAGAGACTGGATGTTTATTAATAGTCTGGTCTATCTCTTTTTCTATCAAAGGGGAAGATGTTTCTACGTTCTTTTGAATAGGAGTACAATAGTTCTCTGTCTCTTGCGAAGACTGATTTTGAGGCTGGATGTCCTCTTGAGCCTCGACTATAAGGGATGATGAATCAATATTTTAGTTTTCAGGGATATCTTGAGGAACGTCCATTATTTCCTGGATCATCTCTTCCTCAACTGATTCATCTATATTCTTAAAATTTTTCAATAGGAGATTAAACTCATGAATGGCTATTAAAAGATCTTCAGGATGCATCTCTTCCAAAGCTTCCTCATTATCTATAATGTGTTGGGTGATGTTTTGTGATGGACTTCAATATATTGCAACTCCAATGATAATGATGTAGTGTTTTCTTTATAGTTCTATAGAAATTGCTATTCAAGGTCTCTGAACGACCTCAACTACTAGATATTATAACTATACCAATCCCTATTTTCCTTCTTGTATCGTTAATATGAAAATTATTCTTTAGGTGCCTCATGCCATTCCACTTTTAACCTCCATACATGTATAAAGAAATTTATAAGATGTGAATAAACAGGTCACACTTAAATCTTTCTACCTGAAAAATGTGGTTGTCATCCCAATTCACTTGGGGCATCTTATGTGGAAACCCAGGGATATGATCTCTACTCATTGGGGCATATCTTCGTTGTATTCTTGGAATCATGTTTGTAAATCAAGAAAGGGTATTTACTGTGGTCCGGTCACCTGTGGCTCAGTGTCTTCATACTGGACAGCCGGTTTGTCTTAGTGCATTTTCCGTAGTGTGGATTACCATTGCATTTTCTACTCAGGGATGTGTTGTTTTGAATAAGTCCACACCACCATGTGTTTCTTGTAGATCTGCAAGATTTTTAGGAAATGAATTAGCTCTCAAGGGTGATCTGAAAACAGTTGATAATTTTATCTTAGGAGACTTCCTATGAATACCTTCTGGGTTATCAACTAGTTCAGGTGGATCAGGGTCAGGATAGGCTCTAGTGTGAATATTTCTAGGAGCCACTATGCTGTGTTATTAGACCCAAATAAACAAGAAAAATTCAACCAGGTATGACATTCTTTGAGAGGTTAACTAATCTGTTTACACAAATCTTAATCCTACAGTCTTATAACTGAGTTTGAATGATGTTATAATGATGAGGGTTCTTCCCAGTGGAGTCTTAAGGTCTGCTAAGGATTTGTGGATTCGCCAAGTGGAATTTTTTAGCTCCTAAGGAGGTAAAAGGTTTTATGGTTCACCACCATGTTTATTGGATACCAATCTAAAATATTTTTGATTTTTTCTGAGTTATTTTTCAGCTGTGTGGTTTCTAAGAATATCCTAACTCTGTTTCAAAACTTAGCTACGGTTATGAGAAAGCATAATTGCCAAGCCACCGATTTTTCATAATAGATAAAGTCTTACATATAGCAAACTGCCGAGGTTTATCTAGATTGTCACCCATTCAAACAAGTCTCACCATGATTACCATTTTTTCGTGAAGTTGCTTGAAAAGGATTATTTTTTACTCAAGGTTTTATGAATTTTTTCTAGGGAACTCAAACCAGAGATTGACTGGGAGGGCATTCACCAGATATGTCACCCCAGTAAGAGGATGAGATCTACAGGCTACCTGGCCCTTTCCAGACTCTGTCTAAGAGTATGGGAGAACACAACCAAGGTATAGGGTTTGGAGTCCTTAATCACCGTGATCGCCATTATGTCGGTGTCCCGTGTTTTGATAGTTTGGAAAATCAAAAGACAAGGCAACATTAGAACCAATATTTAGAGTTATAGGATCTAGTCCTCCTGTTCTTAGAGAGGGATCTCTCAAAAAAAAATTTGCAAAGTTTTATCTTGTGTTCTTTGAGTATTGGTTTTAGACTAGTTATTAAGTGCAAGTGTTTGTTTGTTTGGTTGGATTGAATTGATACGGCAGAACATGAAAGGTCTAAGAAAGAGATATAGGATAGAGAAACATCTGGTTCATTGGGCAATGGAGTCAAGAAAAGGTCATAACAAACTCATCAAACGATATGGGATATCAAAGGGAAAATCTAACTTGGCCACGAGATCCTTTTGTCTTTTGGAATGAGATGAACATTAATGATTTGGAAAGAGAGTTTTAATTTCAATATATGAAATTGAAAAGCAGGACTGAATAATATGGAGTTCTGGCTGAGATGTGGCTAACCATAAATTCTACAAATCACACCTTTAAGCAAACAATGATTTCAAAACAACTTTTAAAGTAAAATCTAAGATTCAGGGAACACCCTATTTCCTCAAAGATTTTATTCTAAAGGACTTTAGAAAACATATAAGATTTACTTATAATCGCAATCATAGAAGAGGGAACACCTAAAAACATCTATGATCATAATTATAACGACCTTTAAGCCAATTGTTTAAGTTAGAACAAAGGGAAAGATCAAAACAGACCTCTCTGATCCACTATAAGCAAAGAACTTCCAAGGGAGACTTCAATAACAGTTTTTTAAGTGGAAACATGCAAGCAGGGAAAACCATAAATCATGCTGAAACCAACTGTTCAAACTATTAAGGAAATAAACAAGCATGAAGACTAAAGAGAAAAATTAAAGCCTCTAAAATACTTCAGCAGAAGAAAACATAAAACAGTGAAGGATGAACATGTCTAAGGTACTTCCAGGAGTCATTTCTTAGCCTAATACTTTCTATCTTACTGTAGTGAGAAATTATGGAACATAATGGAAACAGGGAAGAACATGAAACAGTTCAGAATACTTCACCAACAGCCAAGCTCATGAATCCAGTGATAGAGCCTTCTCAGGAACAAACATGCAACAACATCATCAAGATCTCCAAGACTTCAATTTGTTCTTCAACTTCAAAGGACTATGTCTTGATTTAAGAGAGTTTTAATATTACAGCTTGTGATCAAACAACAACCAACCAACCAACAACTTCTCATCTTCTACAGAAGTATTTATAGAAGGATGAGGAGGTGGGATCTGATAAAATATCTCTCAAGACAATTAATACAGATTCAGGACTTCTTGGCCTTTTGAGGGGCTCGATGAAGAAGTTTACAGGTGTTTCACTGTATTAAATTTTTTACAATTAAGATTTAAGCTCGGTGGGAGCTTTATGTTGACTTTGAAGCTCTGCATTATGTTGGAGTAACTCTGCAGATATTTTTGCATTGATTTCCTTACAGAAGTAACTCCCTAGCTGCGCTGAGGCAAAATATTTGTTTCTGCAATAACTTCGGCCTCTGTTTGAATGGTTTGAGGCAACAGGTGGCTCTATGGTAGCTAAGGAATCAATTCGCCTCAGTTGAAGCGGTGGAAGCCTTTCTGTCAGTAAAACACTTATGATTTTCTGTTGACTGTGTTTTAATCCAGGGAATTAGGATTTTGATAATTATTTTCAGCCGTAATTTCCCAGACTTGTCTTTAATCTTCTGCTTGCTGCGCTCTGTTCTTCAGAACTTATACTCTTTTTGAAGTTGCATTAAAACACAGTGTCTTGTCAATCTGGAGAGCCAGGCAGGGCCTTTATAGTATCGGCGCCCATGGAACGCTGATGAAACATTTGAAAGAAGCCCTGTGAATGGTTCTCTTTATGGGCCGAAAGCACGGGAATCGTCATTCCCAACTCCTGGCCTTTCTTCAATATAACGACGGAAACCTTTTAAAACCTGCACAAAACATAAAATTATAAAGAAATCCTGCATTTGTTTGGATAAACTGCTTTAGAAGGCGGGGGAAAGAGCATAGCCGTTGGATGGCATCATCCAACGGTTAGGATTGACTGAGAGAGATCGTGGACCGGATGGAAAAGAGATTACTAATGCTGATCACGTTATAGGATCGGTTTGCGAGAGGACCAAGTTGGAAAGTCAAAAGGGAGAATATGGCTGATGAAACGGTGGACCGCTGATCCAGAGATCGATCGACGGTGGATTAACCCGATAAGCACACTCGGTTATCGCGTAGTACGTAGGGTTAATCATCGTTTATCTTCACATGAGAGTCATGGATGGTCTACCAGACTTGATCGGTCCATGACAATATCGCTGGGCATCCGTGTCCGAACAATAATGCGCAATGGACTGCGGTTATGCGCGATGGACGGCGGTTTTGAAAAAGGTACAGGGGACGCGTGTTAACCGTTGTATGGAATCGCTAGCCATCGGGAAAAAACCACCCTTGCCCCAAAGGCGATGCGATGGATACCGTCGGTTTTGGGCAATCGGCTTATGGGCGGTGGGGACCACGGGGAGATGAACTCCGCACCGTCGATCTATAGAACAGATCGACGATGGATATTGCTTTGAACTTTGGATCGGCAGAGGTATAAAATATAATAAACCGACGAGTTTTAATATATACCCAAAGGTTTTAAACTTTGGGCAGAGGAAATATAAAATGGCATGGCGCCCGATTGCGGGGCCTTAGGGCGCATGGAAGGATGATATGACTGGGGGCTAGAAAGGAGGAGCTAATCTCATATCGGAAGATCAGGGATGGGCTTTTCAATCAAACCATTATATTAACACGTGATTTCAGTTTTTAGAACAAAAATTTGGAAAAGCGGGTTATTGCATTTTACAAAGGAATAAAGGAATGGGGATGGATTATTTATAAGGTTTAAAGTACGGAAGGCGGGCCCATGGTATATACATATAAAATAATGATGCGATCGGGCGGATTGGAGGATTGTGCGATTGCGATGAATCGCATCGCAAATATTTGCGATGGGTACTTCAAATAAACCCGCAGCTTGGAAAGATTGCGATTGCGATTAGCACCCGGGTCTATAGCCTTTGGTTTTTGTGGAGAAAGCACGAGATCCGGGGCTCAAAACAAAAGCGCTGATCGCAATCGCATTTTCACAACATGGAACTAATCGCAAAAACTTGCGTTATTTGAACATTTGCGATGCGATAAGCGCCTTAACTTGTTAGCAAGTGGTTCCAGCCCCAAAGCGTATGGTGGGGAAGTGGTTAGGACTTAGCCCAAGCGGCTTAAGTCCATAGTAAAAACTTGTATTTTTATGAATTTTTCATAGCTTTCAAAGGAATTGGGGGTTTCGGAATAGTTAAAAAATGAGTTTTTAACTATGTAAAGAGGATTTTCATGAAGGGAGGAAGAGGAATCATGAAAACAAAGGAGTTTTTATGGAAGAAAAAGGGGAGCAAATGAAGGTTAGTTTTGGAAGAGGGGGGAGGAAAAAGGCCTTTGAAGCAATAATTTGGCTTGGAAATCAGCAGTATTTCTGAGTGTAAGGTGGAAATATCAGTGAAGTTTTGGACAGAGAAAAGGTAGGAGGCCTCCAAGAGTCTTCAAGAGCCAACAATTTTTAGCAATGAAATTTTTTCCTTGAAGGCTCCAAAATTTTTAGCCACCTTTGCTATGAAAAATATTATAGGTGGCTAACAGTGGCTCCACTTGGGGATGGTGCCTTCTTTAAGGCATAAAGAAATTCAGACTTGCATTCTCTGGGAGGCTGATCAGTTGCCTCATCCATTTATGTTCTCTGGGAGGCTGACCTGTGCATGATCCATTGGGCTGCCCTTCTTTTGCTGGGATGATTTTGCTCTGAAAAATTTTTAGCAGCCATGAAAACAATGGATTTTCATCAACACAAACTTTCTACCTAACCAGTCCTATTGATCTAACATTTTTTCTTCATTAGAGTGCACTTGGATTGGAAAACTCTTTTACAACATTTTATTCTTTTGAAAGAAGTAAATATAATCTAATTCTACTCCTTATTTCTCCTTGAACTCAGATTTAACAGTTGAGTTCAGATGATTCTCTACCTAATCTACCATCTGTTGGGATTAAACTGTCCAACATATTTTCATTTTCTAAATTTCTAAAACATAAATTTAAAAACAGTTAAGTCAAGATTAAGTTGTTTGACTTGCTATGATCTATGGCATAAAGACAAGCCGCACATAGACATTTATTTTGCAAAAGAAATAAATAAAAAATGGAAGCCTTAAGATCTGAAATTTGAAAACATTTCCTTCCTCTTTTCTACAGCTCTGATTTGACTCTTATTGAGTTGTCTTTCCTTTTTCTCTGGTTCAGATTTTGAGCTGATTAGAACCAGATTTTTTACATATTTTTGACTCAGAAAATAAAACATATTTGAGTCATCTCTCTTTGGAAACTGAGGTTCAGGTTTTGAACATGTTTGAACCTTTCATTTCTATCCTAATCTATCTACTGATAAGCCAAGATTAAACAGTTTGGCAAATCAAATTCACTATCCTATCAGCAGAAAATTTAAAGCTAACTAGTCAAGATTAGACAGTTTGACTAACTAGAAGTGTGTTCTTTAGGAGTGGCATTTAAGCTTGCACACTTTCATATTTGTTTCTCTTTTTTGGTATGGGGCTATACCTTTCTTGTTTTTTACAATCTGCCCTCTTTTCTTTCTTTTATTGTTTTTGTATTTTTGAATCTTTGATAATTCTTCAAAGCAGAAAACAACAACTAACTACATGCTCAGAACTGAGCTTTATTGACATTCCTATCTAACCTATTCTAAACATGGAGTATTTACATTTATCATATGATACAAAAATGCCAATGCAGCCAGCTGAGTAATGTGAAGAAGAGGTAGAAAATCTAGCTGCTTGTCAGAGGTATCCATAGAACATATTGAAGATTAACCTTCAATATAAAGGCTATCACAGTGTTATAGCCCAAATCCACCTTAGGCTGAAGGAAGGCAGGATTCAGGGTAACACCAAACCACGCTCGGTTTGGTAGCTAGCCCTACCAGAATAGGAGAGGGCTCTCTCCGGGTCAATCTCAGTAAAAAGGTATCAATAGGCCTTGAGATGACTGAAATGAGTGCTAATTTTAGGCTAGGTATATTAATCAAGGAGTTTTGAATGATTTTTAGGGGTTTTTTGTTGGAAAAAGGGAAAGGCAATTTCGGGCTTGGGGATGAGGCCAAATTCTTGCAGAGTTCAAGTTGGGGCAGGGAAGGCAATGGATTTCATGTCTTAGATTCAATGAATGGATAGAAAAGACTGATGAGAAGCTGAGGAGGGCAAGAAGGTGCAAGGATCCTCTTCAAATGGAGGAAAACATATAAAACTAAACAAAAGTTTAAGGCAGAGCACTAGAAAACTAATGAATTCTATCTTAGTTACTCATTTGTTTAATTCAGAAGCAAAGAGAAGGGAAATGGCCTACATATAACATTAATGAAACTTACAGATACATGGAGAAAAACATCATCAAAACTCAGAGCCACAAGGATCCCAACAAGTGCTGCAAAACTCTGGTCTTTCCTTTGCCAAAAAACGGAAATGAATATACAATGAGGTGCCCAACTATTCCCAAAAGTCCAACCCTAAAAATGTCTCAGAAAATAAAATATATAGACAAGTATAACCCCTTCCCATGCCTCTAGGGGTTGAGCTCATCCTTCTAGGAGCTGTTTCAACCAATTCTAAACTAGGAACTGAAATCTAGGCAATCAAACAACTTGCCTCTATATGGAAGGAAACTGATTCATTCATCTAATTTTCACTTTTTAGTGAATGAATCCTCTAGAACAAGTAAATATGTGCCAAAATTACATCATAGTCATCAAATTACATCAAGATAGATCAATAGTTACATCAAAAAGTAAAACTAGTCAAAACTGGGCGAACTCCTGAGTTGAAGAGTGAAAAATAGGCCAAATTCCTCTATGCGCCACGCTAAAAAACTCAATGCGTCACGCCACTTTGAGCCTGTTTTTGAGGCACTTCCTAAAGTTCAAATTGAGCTCATGATAGCTTTTTGGAAATCCCTGCCTGGAGGCTATCCAACCCAAGTGGAAATTTTCAATTTGGATGTCATTTGCCCCTCCAAAACTGCAATCTCCCAAGACTGGTTCCTGCTGGTGCAAAAGGTGGTAGAAAGGCCATTTTCAAGGTGTTTTTGACCCTTTAAACCACTCAGAACTTGATGAAATATCTCAGCCATTCCTGAGAATGCATAATTTATCATAAAAAACTCAAAATTATCAAGTTTTCCTCCAGAAGATGTCCCAATCATAAGCGCGCGCCAAGTGGCGCGACGCGTCGGGCGGAAAAATCTGTTTTGCGACCAAAATTCCAAAAATGACAAAATTTACTCCAAATTTGCTGAAATTTGGAGTGAAGGTTACCCATCAAGTATCATGCTCAGCCAAAGAAGCTTCGGCCAATATTTGGAGTGGATCAGGCCTTTTCCAACGTTTCAGTGCTCTCCTCAGCCTTGCCTTCAGGATCTTCATCCTAGCTTTGCAAACATGTGTGCGGGCCCAATAGTGGTTCTTCATATGTCTGAGCATGTCCTTGTCCTTGTTCGCTTTTGCCAATAGGTTCTCAAGATTAATTTTGGCTCTCGTAAGGCAAACCTCCCGCTCAAACGGTGTCATGTCACCTGGTCTTTTTCGGGCGAATTCCCGGTCTTCACGGATTTTCTGCAACTCCATGAGTGTGTGTTGATCCTCCAATTGTTTATTCTGCTGCTCCAAGTGATTTATAAGGCACTGAGCTCTCTGCAATTTCTCGGTCAGTGTGTCTATCTCAGCTTTCTGCTCCTGGATGATTTCTTTCAGCTTTGAGCTGGGAGAGCTCGAATCAACATCGATCAATATAAAATCAGTATCTTGGCCTCCTGAGGGGCCTTCATCGTGCATAGGCCTCTTGCCTCTGTCCTGTACCTGTGCTGATGTCGAAGGCGAGACCCCTTCCACCCCATGTGGAGATAGTACTCGCACTGCTGATGAAGGTAACGAGACCCCTTCCACCCCGGGTGGAGATAGTACTCGTCGTGCTGCTGCAAACAATGCTCTCGCGCCTCTCTGATAGGTAACACACACTGGAACACTGATAGGCTATGTCTCGGGAACCTCAAACTGATGTGAAGACCCTCTTGCATCATGAACAATTTCTGGAGGAGTCTGAGGGGCTGTGAAAATGTCACGGGAAATGAAATCATCCCATGCGATGCCCTGCAATCCAAGCTGATGTACTACAATGATCTTGATGAGCGCATAATGATAAATGTTGTTATGTTGCTGCTCTGGAGTCTTCCTATGCACAAGGGTAGTCATCCTCTCTATGTTTTGACACATGAAATATGGAATACTCATCAGTATCACTCTCGTGAAATGCATCAAAATTCTGATGTGGTATGCATAAAGGCGTGAGAACCGGCCCTCACAGCTGAAGTATCTGATGATAAGTCTCATCAATGGCGCATATGACTCCTTCAGAAACCGGAATGGGAATACCCTGCTGAGCTGCCTCAAATAGCTAGGCCTGATGTAAGGTTCATAATATGCTCTATCCAGCTGATGTCTCTTGTTCCACTCTTCACCTATGTTCGGTATCCCAGTCGCCTGAGAAATGGTTTCTGGTGTCAAGGTGAAGTTCACTCTAGCAAGGTTTACATGAACATCACGCAAATGTAGGACAAATAAGAGAAAAAACTCCTGATGATGCTAAATTTGAGCAATCATCTCACAATACTGAAAACATGAATGTTGCTGAAAGCATGCCATTGCAAGCGGGCAGGCCTGCAATTGAGTCAAGGAAGTGGGCTCTTCTCTGACTTGCTTGCCACTTTTATGAGGCCTTCTCGGTACATTTAGCTCTCTGGTTGAGTCACTGTCTTGCTCATATTCTTGCTCATATGATGAATCTGTCTCTGTCATGGTGCTGAAAGCAAGCTGTATGACAAGTATATACTGATATATATGTGGTGAAAATAAGAGTCTGGTTTGTTTGAAAATGATGAATTGGTGTTTGTCTCCCAATACCAACTATGTACCAAGTAGGAAATGAGGGACTGTGGTAAGTATGAACAGTGATTATGTTTGGGAACTTTGGGATTTGGGGATTTACTATAAATGATATGGGAGAGGGAAAAATGGTAGGGTTAGGATAAGGAGAATGTGAAGAAAGGATATGAGTAGTTTTATAGAGGAATATGGAAGGGATATGAATGATATTGTGATAGTGATAAGTAATGTGCTACGAAGTTCTTGGCACAAAAATCACACCCTTTAAATTTCAAATACAAACCCTATGAGCAGTTTTTTGACAAATGAGAGGGTTTATTTTGGCATTCAAATTCTTATGTTTCACTTTCAAACCACACCAAACACGACCTAAAATCGATGGGCAAGAGTTTTCAAACTTACTTGGAGCAGAAGAAATGAAATTGTTTTGGTTTTTATTGAAGCCGTGATGATTTTCTGTCTTGGAGGCTCTGTGCGCCGTGCACAAGCCCAGTGCTCCGCGCCTCCTGGATGCATCACGTCAGTTGAAAAATGCACTGTGGTAGGAGGCCCAGTGCACCGCGCGGCCTATGTGCGTCGTGCACTTACCCAATGCGTCGCGCAGAAAATTACCCACACAGTCTTGGCTTTCAAAACACAGTTTCGCCCTCTCACCTGCTTAAGTCGACTTCAATTGATCTCTTGGATGCAAATGGATGTTTCAAAACAATGAAAATATATTATAGTGATGGATTTAATTTTTGTTTCTCAAAAACCCACTTTGTAATGTTTTGGCTTGGCACTTTTTCACATTTGAATACAAACTCTGTTTTTCAAGTTTCCTTTTTGATTTTTGGCTGAAACGATGGCTTTCTTGGTTGATTTTTTGCAGGGATGGTGGAATTGGATTTCGGCAAAGGATGACCAGGGCTACGCCTTGAGAAATCTAACAACTGAAAATTTTGAAAATATACATATTTATTACAAACAATAAATTTGACGATTTCTTCTTCAAAAAAGAGTTTTGAAGAAGAAACATCTTTGAGCATTATTGATGATGAAAATTTTGGAATGAAAACTTATTTAGAACCTCCCCATGGCCTGCTGGAATTATTTGATATCCTGAAGACCAAAACCTAGACCTAAAACCTGAAATGACTCTTGTTTGACCAAAATACCATCTATGACTGTAAATGACTGAAATCAACTTTGATGAATTTTGATAAATTTTGACCAACTAGCAGGTACAAACATGAGGGAGAATGAGTGACAAAGCCCTTCCGTCAGATAATGGCATGCCCCTAACGGAATGCAAATGAATGAGCTGAATGAGACACCTAAAAAATGAAATGCAATAAGAGAAATGATCTCTGACGGAGGGATGTAAAGACCGACTCTAACATTGGCTCCAATGGGGATGGTAGCTCCTGGGAGGTGCCAAGAACGACAGATCTTTGGGAGAGCAGAAAAGTGCCTTCATCCATTGGGAAATGGAGTCGAAACTTCAACAAATCAACACAAGACTCTTGAATCATTTTATTGACTGAAAATTGACTCAAACCGACTCAATAACAAGACTGAAAACTAACTCGCAAATGACTCATGAATTACTTAATTAAAACAAGTACTTACAAAGCTTTTTAATGGCAGCAGTCCATCGAGATTTGAGGGCTTCAAATCATGATGAAAACCAACTGCCTGCTGATGGAATATGTACAATCATGTGTAGTGTGCCTTCCAATGTAACCAATCAAGCAGATGCCTTCTTGATTGATTTTCCTGATCAGATCTTCTGGTCAACAATAGATACTAGTAACTGGGCATCCAAAAACATAATTGACCATGATCTCCTTCATCACTAAATACTGCAATAATCACCTTCATTGCTGACTGCAACAGATTTGCCAGTGGATCTTGAAAAACATGAATATTTACCTCTTGCTGAAGAAACAAGGTGTCTTTTTCTTTTGATTCTGATCTTTCTTCATAATGTACTTCAGTAAAAGTATGTTCCTGGTCCTCAAAAAATTATGAACAAGTAGATGAGCAGATCTCCTCTTGGAAAAACATTTCAAAACATGAGACATATGAAGAAGAATCTGAAAGGCAGTCCTGAATGTTCTGATATTCTGTAGTCTGAATATATTGTAGGTCATCTTCATATAATATGACAGCCAGATTATCATGTTTCTCATTACATTCATCAATCATAAGAAAATAAACTTCAGATGATTCTTGATACTCAAACATGACATTTCTATCATCTACCAACATTTCATCCAAGGAAACTTTTTCACTTACTTGAACGAAGATCTCGTCTTGTTTTTCATAGGGGGAATGAACTACCTCCTCGTGAAGATCTAGTTCTGGTAGGATGAGAGCATTTAGGTCTATAACTCTGTTTTCTTCATTTTAGGCAGCCTCAACAATACAACTCTCTTTTATGAGATGCGGAACAACATGTTTTTCCTCATCACAATCTATCTCTTGATCTGATTTATCGTCATCACTATCTGAGATTGGAACATCATTTTCCTGCGTATCCTCCTTTATTTCAACCAGATCTGAAATAGAACTTCTTCTTTCATCATTTTCAGCCATATGGAAATCTTCAACCTGCTGATCTTGATAAGTATCCTCTAAGATTTCTACGTGCTGCGGAAACGAATTTTCATACAATGCTTCCATAATTTCTACGTCCATCAATTCATTATCTCCATAAAAATTCTCAAGATCTTCAATGAAACTACTAACGTGTTCACAAAAATTCTGCACTAATATTAAGGATGGACAAGATTCTTTATACCTTTCAAAGAATATTGTATGAAAATCTTTTAGACAATAAATAGAAGCAGGTGGCAAACTTTCATACCAATATCGGGCTTCATCTTCTAGAGTAGCCATAAAAATTTTCATCAAAAAGTCTTCAGGAAAATCGATCTTTAATTTATGCACATGAATGTGAAATTTCACCAGATGAAGAGCAGCGTCATTACCTTCCACATTTCTGAACATAGGCAAATTCTGAACCCAAATCCACCTTAGGCTGAAGAAAGGCGGGATTCAGGGTAACACACAGAAGGTGACAGCTTTTCATGTCTGTTGCTCTTGCAAAGGATCATTGCTTGATAATTTGAGCCAGTTGGGATTTCCACACACTCTTCCATAGGATCAACAAAGAAAAGATGAAGATTCTCTTCTTTTTGGTCCTCTATGTCTGGTAGATTGTCTCCCTCCAAGGCTTCAACTTTGAGGAGTATATCTTCAGAAATTTGCTTGGAAGCTTCATCATTCTTGACAGAAAAGGAAGAATATTCTTCTTGAGAAGATGGTATATCCTCAGTAGGAATATCTTCTGTTTGTTTCTCTCCCTCTTCCTCATCATCTGAACTAGAGGACTCATCATATTTGGCAGTGTTGTCCTCTTGTAGCCCTGGTATGCTTGGATTCAGTGAACTAAACTCTGTGAAAAGGTTATTATATTCTTGAGTGGGGATGTATTCAATGGTTTCCTCTTGCTCAAAAATTTCTTCATAACTCTTCTCTTCACCTTCTGAGTTGAAAGGCTGCTGATTCCCAATAAAGTGAAATATTTTTATGATGGATCGAAAAGGATGATTTCTGCTTTCAAGTTGATGATGGTGAAACTCGTAACACCAATCAAATGTTGGTTTCCCTGCATGATTAGTTTCTGCTTGGAAATCATCATCATCATAAAACTGATTTAAGTTTGAAAATTTATTAGAATAAACATTTTCATCAGTCCGACATATTGGGATATCAGTAGGTCCTTCTTCATTTTGATCCACAGAAGAACCTTCTAAATCTGTACAACAAAGTTCTCTATGTGAATGGGCAAGAGTGTTTGTTTTGCAAACAATTTCAGAGACTGGATGTTTATTAATAGTCTGGTCTATCTCTTTTTCTGTCAAAGAGGAAGATGTTTCTACGTTCCTTTGAACAGGAGTACAACAGTTCTCTGTCTCTTGCGAAGACTGATTTTGAGGCTGGATGTCTTCTTGAGCCTCGGCTATAAGGGATGATGAATCAATATTTGAGTTTTCAGGGATATCTTGAGGAACGTCCATTATTTCTTGGATCATCTCTTCCTCAACTGATTCATCTATATTCTTAAAATTTTTCAATAGGAGATTAAACTCATGAATGGCTGTTAAAAGATCTTCAGGATGCATCTCTTCCAAAGCTTCCTCATTATCTATAATGTGTTGGGTGATGTTTTGTGATGGATCATAATATAGTGCACCCAATGATAATGATGTAGTGTTTTCTTTATAGTTCTCATAGAACACATATTCAAGGTCTCTTAAAGAAAACAAACTACTAGATCTTAAGCATTCATACCAATCCTTATCTTTTCCTTCTAATGTTAACATGAACATTTTCATTAGGCAGTCTTAATGCCATTCAACTTTCAACCTCCATACATGTATGTGAAACTTGATAAGATGTAATAAAGGGTCATCAAACTTTTCACCTTGAAAAACAGGCAGGTTGTCATCCCAATTCACCTGGGGCATCTTATGTGGAAACCCAGGGATATGATCTCTACTCATTGGGGCATATCTTTGTTGTATTCTTGGAATCATGTTTGTAAATCAAGAAAGAGGTCACTGTGTCTGGTCAATCAGTTCAGGGTCTTCTACCAGTGGAGTCATTTGGTCTTCTGGGAGTTTCAGAGTGTGGAGTCACCAGGTGGAATATTTTTAGCTCCTAGGGAGGTAAAATGTTTTAATGGTTCCACCACCATGTGTTTCTTGTAGAGCTGCAAGGCTTTTAGGAAATGAATTAGCTCTCAAGGGTGATCTGAAAACAGTTGATAATTTTATCTTAGGAGACTTCCTAAGAATACCTTCTGGGTTATCAACTAGTTCAGGTGGATCAGGGTCAGGATAGGGTCTAGTGTGAATCTTTCTAGGAGCCACTATGTTGTGTTATTAGACCCAAATAAACAAGAAAAGTTCAACCAGGTATGACATTCTTTGAGAGGTTAACTAATCTGTTTACACAAATCTTAATCCTACAGTCTTCTAACTGAGTTTGAATGATGTTATAATGATGAGGGTTCTTCCCAGTGGAGTCTTAAGGTCTGCTAAGGATTTGTGGAGTCGCCAAGTGGAAGTTTTTAGCTCCTAAGGAGGTAAAAGGTTTTATGGTCCACCGCCATGTTTATTGGATACCAATCTAAAATATTTTTGGTTTTTTCTGAGTTATTTTTCAGCTGTGTGGTTTCTAAGAATATCCTAACTCTGTTTCAAAACTTAGCTACGGTTATGAGACAAAGACAGTCTACTCTTATGGCTAAGCCAGTTGATTTTTCAAGGTTAGATAAAGTCTTAAGAGAATCCTAGGGTTTACCTATATTGTCACTGATTCAAACAAGTTTCATCATGATTACCATTCTTTTGGTAGTGCTTGAAAAGGCTGCTTTTTACTCTCAAGGTTTTATGAAGTTTTTCTAGGGAACTCAAACCAGAGATTGACTGGGAGGGCATTCACCAGATGTGTCACCCCTGAAAGAGGATGAGATCTGGAGGCTACCTGGCCCTTTCCAGACTCTGTCTAAGAGTGTGGGAGAACACAACAAGGTATAGGGTTTGGAGTCCCACCGTGATCGCCATTATGTTGGTGTCCCGTGTTTTGATAGTTTGGCAAATCAAAAGACAAGGGAACATCAGAACCAATCTTTAGAGTTATAGGATCTAGTCCTCCTGCTCTCAGAGAGGGATCTCTCAAAGTTTGTTTGCAAAGGTTTATCTTGTGTGCTTAGAGTATTGGTTTTAGACTAGTTATTAAGTGCAGGTGTTTGTTTGTTTGGTTGGATTGAATTGATACAACAGAACATAAAAGGTCTAGGAAAGATATATAGGACAGTAAAATATCTGTTTCATTAGGCAATGGAGTCAAAAAGAGGTCATAACACACTTATCGAAGGATATGGGATATCAAAGGGCAAATCTAACTTGGCCACAAGATCCTTTTGTTTTTGGAATGGAATGAACATTAATGATTTGGAAAGAGAGTTTTAATTCTCAACAAAGGGAATTTGAAAGCATAATTTGAAACAATAAAGAGTTCTTTGATAGACAGGGCTAACCATAAATTCTACAAATCACACCTTTAAGAAAACAATGATTTCAAAACAACTTTCAAAGTAAAATCTAAGATTCGGGGAACACCCTATTTCCTCAAAGATTTTATTCTAAAGGACTTTAGAAAACATTTAAGATTTACTGATAATCACAGTCATAGAAGAGGGAACACCTAAAAACATCTATGATCATAATTATAACGACCTTTAAGCCAACTGTTTAAGTGAGAACAAAGGGCAAGATCAAAACAGACCTCTCTGATCCACTATAAGAAAAGAACTTCCAAGGGAGACTTCAATAACAGTTTTTTAAGTGGCAACAGGAAAGCAGGGAAAACCATAAATCATGCTGAAACCAATTGTTCAAAATATTAAGAAATAAACAAGCATGAATACTAAAGAGAAAGATTAAAGCCTCAAAAATACTTCAGCAGAAGAAAACATAAAACAGTGAAGGATGAACAGGTCTAAGGTGCTTCCAGGAGTCATTTCTCAGCCTAATACTTTCTATCCTACTGTAGCGAGAAATTATGGAACATAATGGAAACAGGGAAGAACATGAAACAGTTCAGAATACTTCACCAACAGCCAAGCTCCTGAATCCAGTGATAGAGCCTTCTCAGGAACAAACATGCAGCAACATCATCAAGATATCCAAGACTTCAATTTGTTCTTCAACTTCAAAGGACTATGTATTGATTTCAGAGAGTTTTAATATTACAGCTTGTGATCAAACAACAACCAACCAACCAACAACTTCTCATCTTATACAGAAGTATTTATAGAAGGATGAGAAGGTGGGATCTGATAAAAGATCTCTCAAGACAATTAATACAGATTCAGGACTTCTTGGCCTTTTGAGGGGCTCGATGAAGAAGTTTATAGGTGTTTCACTGTATTAACTTTTTTACAATTAAGATTTAAGTTCGGTGGGAACTTTATGTTGACTTTGAGGCTCTGCATTATGTTGGAGTAACTCTGCAGATATCTTTGCATTGATTTCCTTGCAGAAGTAACTCCCTGGCTGCACTGAGGCAAAATATTTGTTTCTATAATAACTTTGGCCTCTGTTTGAATGGTTTGAGGCAACAGGTGGCTCTGTGGTAGCTGAGGAATCAATTCGCCTCAGTTGAAGCGGTGGAAGCCTTTTTTTCAGTAAAACACTTATGATTTTCTGTTGACTGTGTTTTAATCCAGGGAATTAGTCTTTTGATAATTATTTTCAGCCGTAATTTCCCAGACTTGTCTTTAATATTATGCTTGCTGCGCTCTGTTCTTCAGAACTTATACTCTTTTTGAAGTTGCATTAAAACACAGTGTCTTGTCAATCTGGAGAGCCAGGCAGGGCCTTTATAGTATCGGCGCCCATGGAACGCTGATGAAACATTTGAAAGAAGCCCTGTGAATGGTTCTCTTTATGGGCCGAAAGCACGGGAATCGTCATTCCCAACTCCTGGCCTTTCTTCAATATAACGACGGAAACCTTTTAAAACCTGCACAAAACATAAAATTATAAAGAAATCCTGCATTTGTTTGGATAAACTGCTTTAGAAGGCGGGGGAAAGAGCATAGCCGTTGGATGGCATCATCCAACGGTTAGGATTGACTGAGAGAGATCGTGGACCGGATGGAAAAGAGATTAAATCTGAGCCGTCGATCGCGCAGAGATCGACGGTAGAGAATGGAAGTTGAAAGTCAAAGGGAGAGAATATGGGCGATGAAACGTGGATCGTCGATCTGCAGATCAGATCGATGACAGAGATTAACTAGATGGCGCGTCGTACCCTGAGTTATCGCGTGTGCATCAGAGTTAACTATCGTGCATCTTCGGCGAGCGATAGCCGTTGGATGGCCTGCCCTAGATCGGACAGTCCACGGCAATATCGCTGGGCATCTGCGTCCGAACAATAATGCGCGATGGACTGTGGTTATGCACGATGGACGATGGTTTTGAAAAAGGTACAGGGGACGCGTGTCAACCGTTGTATGGAATCGCTGGCCATCGGGAAAAAACCACCCTTGCCCCAAAGGCGGTGCGATGGATACCGTCGGTTTTGGGCAATCGGCTTATGGGCGGTGGGGACCACAGGGAGATGAAATCTGCACCGTCGATCTATAGAACAGATCGACGGTGGAGATTGCTTTGAACTTTGGATTGGCAGAGGTATAAAATATAATAAACCGATGAGTTTTAATATATACCCAAAGGTTTTAAACTTTGGGCAGAGGAAATATAAAATGGCATGGCGCCCGATTGCGGGGCCTTAGGGCGCATGGAAGGATGCTATGACCGGGGGCTAGAAAGGAGGAGCTAATCGCATATCGGAAGATCGGGATTGGGCTTTTCAATCAACCCATTATATTAACACGTGATTTCGATTTTTAGATCAAAACTTTGGAAAAGAGGGTTATTGCATTTTACAAAGGAAAAAAGGAATGGGGATGGATTATTTATAAGGTTTAAAGTACAGAAGGCGGGCCCATGGTATATACATATAAAATAATGATGTGATCGGGCGAATTGGAGGATTGTGCGATTGCGATTAATTGCATCGCAAGTATTTGCGATGGGTACTTCAAATAAACCCGCAGCTTGGAAAGATTGCGATTGCAATTAGCGCTCGGGTCTATAGCCTTTGGCTTTTGTGGAGAAAGCACAAGCTCCAGGGCTCAAAACAAAGGGGCTGATCGCAATCGCATTTTCACAACATGGAAATAATCGCAAAAACTTGCGTTATTTGAACATTTGCGATGTGATAAGCGCCTTAACCTATTAGCAAGTGGTTCCAGCCCCAAAGCATATGGTGGGGAAGTGGTTAGGACTTAGCCCAAGGGGCTTAAGTCCATAGTAAAAACTTGTATTTTCTATGAATTTTTCATAGCTTTCAAATGAATTGGGGGTTTCATAATAGTTAAAAAATGAGTTTTTAACTATGTAAAGAGGATTTTCATGAAGGGAGGAAGAGGAATCATGAAAACAAAGGAGTTTTGTGGAAGAAAAAGGGGAGAAAATAAAAGTTAGTTTTGGAAGAGGGGGGAGGAAAAAGGCCTTTGAAGCAGTAATCTGGCTTGGAAATCAGCAAGATTTCTGAGTGTAAGGTGGAAATATCAGTGAATTTTTGGACAGAGAAAATGCAAGAGGCCTTCAAGAGTCTTCAAGAGCCAACAATTTTTAGCAATGAAATTTTTTCCTTGAAGGCTCCAAAAGTTTTAGCCACCTTTTGCTATGACAAATATTATAGGTGGCTAACAATCCGCAACTCAAAAACTATTTTATTTCAAAACAAGGGCCCCAATAGTCCCCGACCACATCCTATTGAATCATCCCGAGTCAATTGTTTTCCGTTGCCTTAGCCTCCATCGGTCTGCTTGCCTTCGTGGCCAGTCCTGTCTTCTCCTTTTCTTCTCCCTGTCCAAACAAGGGCCCCAAATTGAGGACCTTTTTCAGTGTTGATTCTTTGATTTATCTGAAGCTGGCAATGGCCTGTTGCCATCCCTGCATGAGAAGTTATATCTCTGTAGTGACCCGTTCTGCTTCTTTCTCCCCTAAGATGGGCGGCATCTTACCAAAGATGTCTTTAATCTTAATGTTGGCCTCAGCTGCCATTTGCTGCATTGTTTGGGTAGTAAGCTTGACAGGCTAACTTAGCTCCCAGAGGGCCTATTTAGCTGTTACTGAATATTCCTCAATTTGTTGTATCTTGACCTACAGCTCTTCCGCTTGGTTGTACAATTGGTCAAGTCCATTGGGGTTTGTGGCTTCTTGAATCTCCTTCAAAACTTGTTGTAGTTGTGCCGAGATTGGCTGTGATTTCAAAGTGAGTGTGGTTGAACACTCATGTAGATTTTTCAGAAGGTCATAGGCTTCCTTTACCATGGTGCTCAGATTTTCCTGCATCCTGGCTACCTGGTTCTTCCTTTCTGTTATCTTCTCCGTGTAGATGACCGTTGGGTCTGGTAGCGTGGGCCTAGTTGCTAGTGCTGCTTTTAGTTCCTATTTTCTTGACTGAGATTCAAAATTTCCACCTGGACTTGGATGGATTGGACGACTATGTCACTAGCTGATATGTCGTCCGGTATCTGATCGTTGTGAGCCGTTATTGTGGGCCAGAGATCCCTGAAAATCCGTGTTATCGTGTCCAGTTGGTCCTATAGGTTGTCCTTCTCTATCTTTAGCTGTTCACGCTCTTCAGTAAGCGCGATGATCTGTACCTGTTACTGCCCAAGTTTTTACTAGAGTTCTGCGTGAAGCCCTTCGGCCTATTGTGCTGCTCGCTGAATAAAATTGTACAACTGCTTCGTTCCCCGGGTCTGCATGATCTCATCTCTAGGCATATCTTGATTTGGCGGTCTCTCCTGGAGTGGTTGACCGCTCGCAATGGACTTGGCTGAGTGCTCTTGTGGTGATTGTGGCGGTGTTGGTTGTGGCATCGGAGTATCAGGGTTACCGATGTTTAGAGTAAGCTGCATCTGGTGAAATATAAAATTGGCTTTTTGAAACAGGTTGAGCTCGGTAGGTGAGGGTGTTGTATCTGCAGTAAAAGATCCCCCACGACTTAAAAGGTCCTGAAAAGTGACTTGTTCAACCAGGGTTTTGTTAACCTCAGGTACCAATGCTTTACTGGAGTTAACTTCCGCCTCGTTGTCTTCGTTGTAGGTTTTAACCCTGTATAGAAATTATCTGCAAATGAATATTAAAATATAAAATAAACAATAGCGAGAGCATAAAACATAAAATAGATAAACACAGAGATTTTCCCCTAGATCCCAAATCGGGACGACCAACTTGATTTTTCATTATATTCCTTTTAGTGTTACAACACATATATATACATGCCAAAGAATACATAAACCCCAATCCATTAACCCTGGATTAGAACATAACAATATTTCCCTTGACCGTATCTACAAAATATCAGGGGTCGAAAACCATCATGCCCCAAAACCATGTGCAAACCCATGCACAAAACCATGGTCCATCTCCCACTTGTTGTTTTCTTTCCGTAGGGGGCCACAGGAGAGTTTATTCATTAGCCCAGCTCTGCAACACCCATTGTTTCTCTACACCAAAAGAAATTTTGAGTGCTCACAGACTTCGTCAATGCATTTGCAACATTCTTCAAGGTGTCCACCTTTACCAACAATACCCTTTTAGCCTCAACCATATCTCTCACAAAGTGATATTGAACATTAATGTGATTTTTCTTTAAATTATAAGCAAGATTCTTAGCCAAGAAAATTGCATTTTGGCTATCACAGTCTATCCTTATAGCTTGCTGCACCAACCCCATACTTGAACACAATCTCTGCAACCAAACTGCTTCTTTGCTTGCATGAGTGGTTGCTATGTATTCTGCCTCTGTAGTTGAAAGAGCCACTACAGTCTGTCTTTTACTCATCCAACTGATTACACCTCCAAATAGGCTAAAAACATACCCACTTGTAGATCTTCTTTGGTCCAGAACTCTAGCCCAGTCTACATCAACAAAACCACGAATTTCCAACACTCTTTCCAATCCTGGTCTTCCCTGGTAGCACAAGCCATAATCACTAGTGCCACGCAAATATCTGAAAACTCGTTTCACTGCTGTCCAATGCTCCTTCCCTGGGTTTGACATAAACCTACTCAATACTCCCAATTCACGTGCAATGTTTGGTCTAGTACAGACCATTGCATACATCAGGATACCCACTGCACTTGCATATGGAACACGGGACATATCCTCCTCTTCTTCTTGTGTCTTGGGACGATGTTTAGCAGACAGCTCTGTACCTACAGGAATCAGAACATTCACCAGTTTACTATCCTGCATATTGAACCCCTGCAATATAGTCTCGACATACTTCCTCTGGTTTAACCAGAGCTTCCTCTTTTCCCGATCTCTCTTAATTTACATGCCCAAAATATAGTTTGCAGCACCAAGATCCTTCATTTCGAATTTGGAGAATAGTTGGGTCTTCAAATCTTGGATAATTTATTTTTCATTTCCAATCAACAACACATCATCCACATACAATACCAAATAAATAACACGGTCATCAATTAATTTAAAATAAACACAGTGATCCTCCTTGCTTTTGGTGAAGCCAAGTCCTTCTATATAGGTATCAAATTTTTGATACCACATCCTTGGTGACTGTTTTAACCCATACAAAGACTTCCTTAACCTGCATACCATTTCTTTCTTCCCCTTCACCATAAAGCCTTCAGGTTGTTCCATGTAGATCTCCTCTTCTAGATCCCCATGAAGAAATGTTGTCTTCACATCCATCTGTTCTACCTCAAAATAAAATGCAACGGCAACAGATAAAAGTAATCTAATAGAAGTAACTTTGGCAACAGGAGAAAAAATATCACCAAAATCAATTCCCGGCACCTGGGAATAACCTTTTTCTACCAACATAGCTTTGTATTTCTCCACCTTTCCTTATACATTCATCTTCTTCTTAAACACCCATTTTCTCCCGATGGGCTTCCTTCCAGCCGGCAACTCCACCAGATCCCATGCCTCATTTTTATGCAAGGATGCCATTTCATCAACCATGGCCTCCTTCCAAAGTTTTCCATCCTCTGAATCTACAGCCTCCCTAATGGTTTTTGGATCATCATCAGTTATAGTTAAAGAAAAATTTAAACAGAAAGCAGATGGACTATACCTTTCTGGTTCTATTCTTTCCCGAACTGATCTTCTTACAGCTGGAGTTTGTGGCTCTTACTCTTCTGAGTCTTCTTCTTTTGTAGAGTCTGATTCATCCTCCTTTGGCTCAAACTCTATCTTCTCAGGTTCCTTTGGTAGGAATTCATGTTTAACAACATCTTTCACCTCTCTAAACACCACATCTCGGCTGTACACAACCTTCCTTGTTTCCAGGTTCCAAATCTTGTAACCCTTTAAACCATTCTTATACCCAATATAGATTCACCTTTCAGATTTATTATCCAACTTGGTCCTTTTCTCCTTTGGAACATGTACATATGCATCACATCCAAATACCCTCAGATGTGAAAGATAGGGTTTCTTACCAGTCCATACCTCATGTGGAGTCTTATCCTCCAATGCTGATGAAGGTGATCTGTTAACCAAGTAGCATGCAGTCTCTACTGCCTTTGCCCAAAATTCTTGTCCTAACCTGGTACCACTGAGCATGCTTCTTGTCCATATTGCTCTGTCTCATTTCCTCCGATAGCAAGGCTGAGGAAATATCATCAAAATTCAAGGTAGTTGTATTTCTACCTATTGCAATAGCCAGACTGTCCCACGAATATGGTAGAGAACACAACAATTTGATGCACTTATCTTCATCTGAGATTTTAATATCAACAGATGATAGTTGGCTTACCACAGTATTGAAGGCGTTCATATGCTCTTTCACCAAATCTCCATCCTTCATCCTCAGGTTATACAGCTTTTTCCGCAGGAACAATTTATTCACCAGAGACTTAGATTGGTATAAAGTCCCTAGCTTGTCCCACAAGGTCTTCGTCATAGATTCCCCAGATACATTCAACAATAATGAATCTGAGACACACAATCGTATTGTGCTATTTGCCTTCCAATCCAGCTTCTTCCAGTATTCATCTGACATTGCCTTTGGTTTAGTACCTGGATCTATTGCGATCCACTGATCTTTATCCACCAGCAGATCCTCCATCTTGAGCTTCCACAACTCAAAAATCTGACCATTAAATTTCTTGATCTCTATCTTTCCACCGCTCGCCATCTTCTTTCAATGCAAGAATCGATCCCGCAGATCACCACCTGAACAGGGTCTACCACAGGCCCGATAAAAAAACCCCTCAGCAGCAAAGGCATCCCCTTGAAGTTGAAACAACTCTGATACCAAATGTAGGTTTTAACCCTGTACAGAAATTATCTGCAAACGAATCTTAAAACAGAAAATAAACAATAGTGAGAGCATAAAACATAAACTAGATAAACACAGATATTTTCCCCTAGATCCCAAATCAGGATGACCAGCTTGATTTTTCATTATGTTCCTTTTAGTGTTACAACACATATATATAAATGTTGAAGCATACATAAACCCCAATCCATTAACCCTGGATTAGAACATAACCATAGTTCCCTTGACCGGATCTACAAGATACCAGGGGCTAAAAAGCATCATGCCCCAAAACCATGTGCAAAATCATGCACAAAACCATGGGCGTGACTAGTTGTGGAAAGAATATAACACATACCCAACATCCGTTTGTATTACTCTTTGCTCTGACTGGGTCGAATATGGTGGCTGATGTGGAAGGTGTTTAGTATGGATGGTCTTTAGAGGTGAATGAGGTGTGGGCCAATGAGTGGTGAGTGTGAGGTGGAGATATATAGATATTTAAAAAGGTATAGGGGTTGAGTAGAGGTATCTCCTGAGTTACCTGGGGTTCTGTCAATGGCTCTTCTTGGATTGGGGCCCCCGTGTCCATTGGTTGTGTTTGATCTTCCCTCGTGAGATCAACGACCTGGCTAGACACTGTAAATTTTTCCTTCTTGGATTTTGGTATAGCTACGGGTGGCTTTGAGGATTTACTCTTTTTGACAGGAACTGTGGTTGTCACTGTTGGTGAATTAAACAAATTAGGTGGTATGCTCGTGACTATGGGGACTGTGATGGTAGAGGAGGAAGAATTGGAGGCCTGAAATTCTGTAAACGTGGGAAACAATGAAGAATCACTTGTTAGAGTTTGAACTACCCGGTTAAAGCTTTGTACCTTTGTGTTCAACTCCTCAATGATTGGTGTCAGCTGTATTCGCGACATTATGGCCATCGCTTCCTCTGGTGTTTCCCCTGGAAATGGATATGGCAGCATGCCATCAAATGAATAGCATAGACTCTGCTTTTGACCTCCATTCCTACCCCTGGACATGAACATACTTCATTGTGGAAAGTTCTTTCATCAATTTGAAACTTCAACGGCTTCATCTTGAAGCTCAATTCCGGCACACATCTTGGCCTGATGTAGGTTTTCTTATGGCTGACTCCAAACCATACTTGTGCAGAATAATTGTCCAGAAAGCTCCTTGGGATTCCCTGCTGTATCATTGCAATGTCAACCATCTAACTGTACCAGAACTTGAATGCTTCCTCGTTCACCTCCTTAGTGCTGGGGTCCCCTGATGCTTTCCACGGTGTCAACTTCATTGCTAATGGTTGACCTGTTGCAATTTCCAGAGGCTATCTGATTCCTGGGAATGTCCATTTCCACATTTCCAATGCCATGACAAGATGACCGTAGATGAAACCAGTGGCTCTCTTGTAGTTATCCTCACAAGCTTCGAATAACTTAGTAAGTAGAAATGAACACTAATTTAGTTGTGCCCCCTAGATACAGTGCTCTGCAACTGAGATGGTATCCAGCGTACACTCCCCTTTCGTGTAATGTCTCATAGTTTTTCTCGCAATCAAATAGCAGGCAAACTTGACCGCTGGATTTTTGATCAGGTCTATCTTGGTCCCCTTTCCTCCTCTCTTGGTGTCATACTTCCTGTAGTAGTCACCATCTCCTGCTTTATTCGCTCTCTTTGACACATTTTGGAATGTCGTGGAGACATCTCTCCCTTCTTGTGATAGCTCGATTAACTTGTGAATGTGTTCCACATGAATTGGTGTTTCTCTTCCTAACCACAGCGACCCATTGTGGATTTGGCTCATCAGTAACTGTGTGCATTGCATCGCAACCCCTGTGATTCCGAACACTAGAAGGTTTCTGAGGTTCAGTATGGTGGATTGTTGGACACCTATGAACTCTAGGAGTACTCTTTCTGCTTCTTTTCCTACTTCTGTGGCATAATTTTCCATGTAGACTTGTTTCTTCACCGCTGGGAATTGAGAAGAATCTGTCAGGTCGGTATCGATCAGCGACGCGCTATCATATTTTCCCACTAGCGACTCCATCTTCTAGATTCTTTCATCGAGCTCCTACTTAATGACTTCTAGCGCTACCTTGGTCATTTTAGCTCTTCTCTGGTACACTTGCAGAGCTACTCCTTCTCTTTCCTTATAAATTCCTCCCTCTGGATGCTCCCTCTGAACTTCTTCTGATGATGTTTCTCTTTCTACCTTTGTTGTTTCTGGTTCTAACTCGGATTTATCCAGAATTCTCGCGCTTTCTTTCATGCAAGTTATGTAAGTAACCGGCACGCATGAGGTTGATAAGACCCCATAACTTATTAATTTTCCCTGCGTTCCCCCGCGGCTATAATCGTGTGATTATTTACCGGGATGAGGTGGGTTCTAACAAATCTGACTGTGGCTTCGGGAGTTGGGAAGACACGATGGGTAATGATTATGGCCTATTATGGAAAATTTATTGTGGTATGGACGATACTAATTGTGGCAATTACTTATCAAATCTCGGTAATCCTACGGACTGACATGGGTACTATGAGTCATGATGATGGAATGATATTTGAGACGCTTGTTCTCTGACATGGATGACACGCTGGACACTACCCTCCCCCCGACCACAATTGGTTGCATTGTGGTCTTCACATCGCAACTTTGAGTTTTTGTTGTGCTTTAAAATTTATTTATTGGGGTTTCTATCTAAGCTCTTCCCGAGTGCAAGAGAGTTATTAACTATATCTAATATAATCTACCCTATTGACTCCTCTTGGTTGTGAGAGTTATTGAAAGTTGAAATGTAGAACTTACTCGTGATAGGGCTTCAGGCATGCATCATTCACCCATCCTGGTAGTATCTTTCCATCTAGTTGTGCTAACCAAACTGCTCCTGAATCTCTGATTTCTATTACGAGGTATGGTCCTAGCCAATGCATTCTCAATTTTCCTGGGAACTTCTAGAACTTACTTTCATAAAGTAAAACTTTTCCTCCAACCAGGAACGTTTTGTGCTTGATATGGCGGTCATGCCAAGCTTTTTGTCTTTGTTTCTGGATAGTTTGGTGGAATTATGCTAGAAACCTGTCTTCTTCCAAATCTTGTAGTTCCTGTAATCGCTCTTTCAGCAAGTATTCCTCTGATAATTGGAGAGATGTTGTGATTAGGAGGCTCAGTATGACAAAATCAACTGGTACTACTGCTTCCCTCCCGTACACCAACTGGAACGAGGTCTGGTTGTTTAGTCTCTTGATAGTTGTTCTGTACGCCCACAGTGTTGGTATACGTTCGTCCCAATTGTCTCGTTTAGCATTGAAAATCTTTGTTAAATCCTTTTCCATAATCTTATTGAATGCTTCTACTGCACCATTATCTCGTGGATGGTAAGGACTGCTTTTATGATGTTGTACCATGAAGTTTTCCAGCAGGGATCCAATGGTAGCATTGATGAAATGCGTACCCTGATCGCTTGTCAGACTTTTCGAGCAACCAAACCTGCTAATGATATTTCAAATATGGATCGAGCCACTGTTTCAGCTGTGAAATCCTTCATTGGCATTGCCTCTGCCCACCTTGTCAAATAGTTTATTGCCATTATGATATATCTAGCTTGTGAGTGTCTTGCGACAGGTGCAATCAGGCCTATAAAATCAACTGCCCATTTCTCAAATGGTTGCAGTGTCTTTACTGGGTAAAGTGGGAGCTTGTCTCTATGTGATGGGCGTCCTGTCCTCTGACAACCTGAGTGGTTCGCTCAGAATCAATATCCTAGTCCTAAACCAATGTATGGGCAGAATTATTAGGCTTATAACCCCTATGGACAAAATCCTCCATGACATAACGTATGGGGGCAGAATTTCTCCCAACCTGGCTGGAATCCCAATACTGGTCTTTATCAAAGGTCTGCAATGCCTTTCAATCCGAATTTGCCTTTTCTCGCTACGTTGGAACTACCCGATGTGTGAAAGTTGACGAATGACCCTATCCTTCATAATCCATATTAGCCTCCAGTTCCAAATTTGACGGCAAGTCCGAAGAAGACCCCCAAGTGCATGTTATGACTTACCATCTCTGGTGTTCCTCTAACTCTTGGGTCGACGATTAAATTCGGCTACGTCTTTTACAAAGGACTCTCACTGGTGCCATTGCAAAGTGGTACATTGAACTCTCTCGTGACATCTTTCAAGATTTAAACTCTCTTTCTATGGAATTTCTCACGCACTTCCAGTTACCAATTCACTATGAAACTGGGATGTACCTTCTCACATCCTTGAAACAGGATCGAGCTACTCATATCTCCGATCATATTCATGAGTCGAGGTCGTGTCATCGTTTGATCAAGTTTGTGATTCCTGATCAAATTCTAACTGATTGGTTCACTACCTCTTTTACCGGTCTAATTTCTAAGGACACCGCTATGGGGCATGTGTTACCGAGGAACAAGCTATTTCACGTGCCCAGTACCTTGATCTTGTGTACTCTCAGTCTGGCACATTTTATGAACTCTTGCTTGATGCTCCACAACATGGAACTAACAAAGCACTGGCGACACCATTTGTTTATGGTATCATTGGTTTTGTGTCCTAGAATTCTTAAAAGTCTTCTCGAAATCCCGCGAAGCAAAAATCTACTCCTTCCACTGATATTGCTTCTCAACCACCTACGAATTTTGGTAAAACCGCGAAAGTGAATGTTGTCTAGTCCAATCTGGTGGATAAAACTTCCAAGGGTAAGAAGAAGGGTTAAGGTAAGGCCAAACCCGATACCTCGAAACAGGATTCTCCAAAACCTAGCGCTAATGATGGTTCAAAACATAAATCAAAGTACCCTTGTCTAATTTGTGATGAAGAGAAATACACCAAGGACTGTCCACAACGAGCCGAGGTGAGTCAACTACTCAAGGGCACCCAAGGCACTCCAGCTGTTCTTAAAGAACCTTTCCCATCACAGAAAACTTAGATGGTGGAGCAACCTTAGTCCTCCACCCCATTTGGCTCTCAGGTTTTGATGATGAATGGTCCTGCACCCGTTTCTATTACTACTTGATTGAAATATTATACCGAATAACGTTAGGCAGTAGGGAAGGAAATCGTTGAAGTTCCTCCTCCCCTGCTTGCTTCTGTTCCTCTTCATATTGAAAGGCCCAAAACTGAGCACGTTGTACGACCACCTTCTAAACGTGTACTCCAAAAGTCTTCCTACAACCCTAATGCTTGTGCCACTCAGCATTACAGTATTGTTGAGGATTTGGTTCAGGCGCCCTTTGCTATGTCTGCATGGGAAGTCCTTCAGAGTTGTCCATCACAATGAAAGGCTTTGTTATCTGCCATTAGAGGGATTGATCCTGCTGATTCTAGCCTTATCACTTTCAATTTGGAAAATTTCGTCCCACGTCTCCCTCACCAGCTTGCACTGATCATTCAAGTTGGGATTAATGGAAAAAATATCCACATAGCAGTCGTGGATGAGGGTGCATCTATGCGCGTCATGCCTTATGCTTGCTGGAAAACCATCGGTTCTCGAGCCCTCAATCAATCTCCAAACACTTTAGAAGCTTTTGACAGAAAGGAATCTCGCCCTCTTGGTGTTCTCGCTAGTTTACCTATTATGTTAGAAGGGAAAATGGTTAACGTTGAGGTTGAAGTTGTTGACACTAAACTCCATTATAATATTCTCCTCGGTTGCAGTTGGACTCACGCCATGTTGTGCATCTCGTCTACTCTCTTCCGTGTGATTCGATTTCCGCACAATCATCATTGTTGATCAGTTGTCCTTTTTCACTTCCACATCTTCTGAGAGAAACGTTCCATACGTAGATCATATTCCTATGCCTTATGAGAGCATAGGACCAGGTCTTTTCAAAGATCCTTCCCTTATGGGTATTTTTCCTCTTCCTCCACTGAACACTGCTCAAGTCAACATGATCTCCAGGTCTTATGATCCGTGGATCGTCCCTTTTCCCAAGAAGATTGATTCATTTGATGATGCAATGTCGTTAAGCCTAATAGAAATTGATTATTGTGAACTTATTTCGGCTTCAGCTACTCCTCCCTCTGATCATACTCCTCTGAGTATGTCTCTTGACATGTATTCTCAATCCCCTTGGCTCGACACTTCGGATTTGCCCCAATCCCTTAAACGAGATATTTCCCATTGATGAGGCCATCGTGGAAACTATGTCTCTTGAGGATCCTCATTGGGATGATATTCATCATCGTTCCTCTTTCATGCCTAGCCTTGCGGTCATATCTACTTTTCTTGAGAATTTTGCTTCCCAAGTTCCTTCCCATCCACTTCAAATGCCCATCCTAACACACGAAGTCTTTGCGGAAGGCAACATAGGAAACATCACGCAAACAATGCCTATTGACATCTTCGTCAAAACGGGGGTTGTTGAGAACATCCACATTGGGGTGACCTGTTCTCCTTATGAGATCGAGGTCTATACTAGTCTCTTCCGTGGTTTTCGAGACATTTTTGCTTGGTCTTATGAAGAAATGCCCGACATCGATCCGAGTATAGTTGTGAATGTGATTCCTACTTATCCTGGTGTGAAGCCTATTCACCAAAATCTTTGTCTTGTGCACCCTAGAAAGGCAACCGCCATTAAGGGAGAAGTTGAAAAAATTCTTAAAGCTAGCTTCATTTATCCCTTAACAGAATGGGTTTCTAATATTGTTCCTGTGGATAAAAAGTAGGGTACTATTTATGTCTGCGTAGATTATCGGGATATCAACCGCACTTTCCCTAAGGATAACTATCCCACTCCTTATATTGATCATATCATTGACGAATGTGCTCGTAGTGAGATATTTTCCCTTATGGACGGGTTTTCTGGGTACAACCAGATCAATATTCTTTCGACCGATCAACACAAGACCTCCTTTATCTGTCCTTGGGGTACCTTCACCTACAAGAAGCTTCCTTTTGGTCTTAAGAATGTTGGGGCTACATTTCAAAGAGAAATGTCGCAAAATTTCCATGATATCAAGTGTATTGTTCAACCTTACTTGGCTGACCTTCCGGCTCATTCTGCTAAGCATAAAGACCACCTAGATCATCTCCGTCAAATATTTCTTCGATGTAGATGCTATAACATTCGGTTCAATCTGCATAAGTGTGTCTTCTGCGTTGATTTTGGTACACTCTTAGGGTTTATCGTCTCTGAGGATGGAATTTGTCTCGATCCCCTCAAGGTCGAAGCTATCATCAATCTCCCCTCCCCTTCCTCTTTACATCAGCTGCAGAGTCTACAAGGGAAAGCTAATTTCCTACGTCATTTTATACCAAACTATGTTGAAGTGGCCAAAGGCTTCACACGATTACTTAAGCAAGGCATCTCGTTCCTCTGGGATGAGATCACCCAAAAATCCTTCGATGCACTGAAGACATTGCTTATCAATGCTCCTTTGTTGCATCCTGCCAATTATTATCGCGATTACTCCCTCTATTTGGCTGTCGCATTTAGCATTATTGCCATGGTTCTCATGCAAGAAGATAATGATGGTGACGAGCACTTTATTTATTATTTGAGCCACAATCTTCTCAATACTGAAACACGTTATGCACATGTCAAGAAATTGGCATTGGCTGTTGTTCAAGCTGTCCAACATTTTCACCATCATATTTTGTTGTGCACAGTAACCATGATTTCTGATTGCAACCCCATGACCTACATATTGACTCGTCAATTGTTGGGGGAAAATACTCCAAGTGTATTATTATCCTCCAAGAGTTTAATTTTTAGTTTACTACCGCCAAGTCGAAGAAATCATTGGTTTTTTCCGATTTGATTTTCTCTCTCCCTTCTGATTCTCCTCCATTTGGTTCTACGAAACGCATTTCAGACGACACCCTTTTTCTCATTAGCACCCTCGATTCTTGGTACGGTGATATCATCATATATATTCAGAATTCTACCATCCAATCTGAGTTGACGAAGGATGCTTGTCAATGCATCTTCCATCATTCACAACCTTATCGCATAGTGTTGAGGAGGTAAATCCCCTCTGCGGATAGAGGTGATCCCACTAGCCCAGATCGGGTCTAGCAACAATCAATTCATGCAATGACGTTGGTTCCTAGTTACAAAAAGATAAATATCGTGATAAGTAGCCTACCTCAAATCCCACGCAGTTGTCATTGAAGAAAATATGATGTTTCCCATCCCTCGCTTGACAGATCATAATCCTTCCGTTCGACACGTCCAAACACTTGTACACATGCAAGGAAACGACGACATACAACATAAAATCTAAAGCATGTAACCATATATCAGTCAGAGATAATATAATTCATTGCATTACGTAAAGAAATGAACACATGAATGGAACCAAAATCAGAGTTGCTTATATTATAAATGGAAAAATGGAGATTACAATCAAATGCTCTGACACTATGATCTTCCTTCGGCGGGGCTTGCAGTAGAGCGTGTCTCAACAAATCCTATCAGGAATCTGGACAAATCTTTCTCTCATGGGGTTCTTCTCAGCTCTCTCTCAGTGGTTGCCCGACTATAGTTTTCCTCCTACCAGTTCAACTAGCTGGCTAATGGAGAAGGCAAGCTTTTATAGATGGAGGAAAGGAAGTTGGGATCCCTATAATCATGGGATAGGCCCTATCTCTTAGGAAGGTTCCATGATAGGTGGAAAACCACTTCCTATACATGGATATTCGGAGCCAAACCACTCAACTCCTTTTGATGATTCATTCAGGAGTTTGTTAGAATCAAACTTCCGCCATTTATTTTTAAAAAAAATCCCTTAATAAGCTTGGCACGAGTGAAACACAGGGACAAAGCACCAGTTGGTGCACGCTCTAGTGTTTATTTCCCCCATTGGCGCAAGGGATGAGCTGGCTAGTCGTGCCAAGGCTAAAACATCTGTTTTTAGGGCTTTTCAGAGGAAGTGTTCTTCAGGAGAATGTTTGTCCTTATGAAAAAGGATGCCATGAAGGTGGTTTCAGGTCATTTTAATATTCAGAGGTCACGGGAATAGTCCTCCAATGTACGGGATGAGGGATTGCAGGGACAGTGACAAAATGTTGTGTAACAGATGCCCCCTAAAGCATGAGGTCCAAGAGAGAGGGAGGAGTGAAATGCTTTATGAGAACGCGCCCAACTGAAAACACTGCCATCAGAAGACCTACAAATACAAATACAACTGATATATCTGATACATGATATGTGGTATGGGTGCAGCCATCCATAATAGAGTGTACAATAACCGGGATCCAAGGTATGGACGCAGCCATCTAGCAAATAAGGATCAACAATTAGACTCAGGTACGGTCACAACCATCCAATCAAATGAGTCATGTAACTAATCATGATAATCCACAAAGAATCTGCAGCCTGGATTTCATCAAACAAAATCCAGGTTATTGCACTCCATCTCGACCCGAACAAAGTACAAGTCTGAGCATATGAATAAGTGAGCTGAAGTTGAACATGCAAGAACATCGTATGATTACCAGCCAATAATGAAAGTCATTAACAGACGCGAGAGGAACCACCAATAATGAGGATGGCCCTCAAGATACTATAGGTACAATCCACGGAATGTGAACAGTGAGCTGGCATCGAATACCCGCAGAATCATTCGATCGAAGGCCAATAATGAAAACCTTGCGTCGAATGCGAAGAACCTCCCATTGAGGCATGCAAGCTCCAAGGTACCTGAAGGGAGTCTCTAGATAAGCTTCCTGGCTAATGAGCTGAAGTCGACAAGAAGTGATCTTGATCGAAGGTGGGCCATAGTGTTTCTGATAGCGAGAAAACCCTGCTAAACCCACAATCATACTCTCTTATGCATCTAAAACTGCATTTCAAGTTTTAGACCAAATAATTTTAAATCTTGGCAATTTCTAACATACGGAAGCCTTTCATAATTTACAAACTCAATGGTTACAACTCCATTACATGGAAATCGAATAACATTCGATTTTGTAATTAACCCCAACATGTAAATCTTCAGCCTTCACTTTATAGAAATCTGAATGTAATAAGACTTGGATTAAAACCCCAATTTGTACTATGATCTCGGCAACATATATTATATCAAATATAAGTCTTCGCCCTTAGTTAAAACTAAAGTATTAACAACCAGCTCCATAGCATATCAAGTCATTTGACTCAAGACTCAACTCATTTAATATCCCATTGACCATATTACATTCCACTTCATATTCGAAAATCAACCACCGATATATTAAGCCTTTATCTTCGAATTTAAATCCCAGCACTAACATAAATTTGATTCGGGCCCACAACAATTTCATACTTACCTTTCCATTAATCTTCGAGCAGCTTGAAGATGCAACCAGCGTCCGATCTCTGGATCAACAAATCTGATGGATATCGCGTGGATTTCACCCTCGTGACTTAATCATCCCATTTCACGCGAAATTCGTGGTTTTTAAATACCACTTCAACTCTACGTGTCAAACGATGGACACTATCACGTTCAAAATGCAAAAACAACTTACCACTCTTCTTGCAATGTGATACAACTGGTTTCAAAAACTCAGTTTTAGCTGTGTTGACTCCCATTTACTTCACGGTACCACACCATTTCATTTATTTCTGGTTTCTTCCACTACGCCTTTATCTTCGACTCTGCCTTCAGTGCATCTCAGTAGATCTTGTTTTAATGGGGCTGTTGCCATTCTATCAATCCACTGCTTTCACGTTTAATACCTCTGCGATTTGGAAACATTCAAACTATCCACAGGTTTATGCCCCCTTCAAACTCGAATTTTCGCTAAATACGACCTTACTGATGTCGATTCAGCAATACTCGGCACAGATTATATCAATAGAAAATTAATTCCGAAAATATTAAATCCTTTCCACAATGATACTTATGCAAATGTGGAGCTCAAGGAAGCTCAAAGGAACCAAAATTGATTCTTCACGCAGACTCTATTAACTCAATTTCTTCCACAATATAATAACTCAGACATTTTAAAAGAATCGAACCTCCTTCAAAGAGTGATTAACTAAATTTCGATTTACTTCCAATGTATTCTACAGGAATTATTCCTTCTCATAATTGATCCATTCTGTGATCGATTTGTCCAAATTCACAATCACAACCAATCAATATTGTAACCCATTGCATTCACACAACACATAACTCAGGAATGAAATATAATCTTCAGAAAATTAAATTCTGCATTGACACACACAGAACTTACATTTGCAATCTTCCTTCTTGGCCTGATATTCAATCAGTGGCCTTTTCCAACTTTGCCCGAAGGCCTACAAAAACCCTGTTCCTACTCTAACTCCTCACACTCTTCTCACTCTGTTTTCTACCTTTAAGGCTTAATAATTTATACAAATTAGGATGAACCAATTTAGGTTCAATCCCTTCAATCTCTCAACAAAATCCCCAAAATCTGCAAAGTCCTAAAATCTAGATTCTATCCCTAGATTCATGAAACTGATTCTAAATAAATTCCTAAATCTCAACTATCTGATTTCCCTCATGTTCTCCAATCATTCGGGAACATTTAAAATTCCTCACAATATTTAATTAAAATCATTAAAACCCACTCAAATCATTTATAAAAATCCAGCTCCTTTAAAAACTTATAAACCCCTAAGTTTAATAAAAATACATGGATTTTTCTTTTTGCCTAATGCCCTTGCATCAGTTTCCCACATCATCGATGCGAGACAGAGGAACATGATGTTTGTGAATCAAGATCAAAAGAGAATCAAAGGGTGGTTGAAAACTGCAGAGGCCAACTTCTCTGGAACATATCGGTGGCACGACACTGGATTTGGAAATATTTGAAATCAAAGGATCTGAGGTCATGATGACGTGGAAAAGAGCAAATGAGCGGTCAAAAGGGATTACCCAAACCCACAGAGGCAAGAAGATAGCGAGATGAGATGTCCCCAACCCGACACGAATGCAGACAAGTGCCATGTTCAAGAGTGACATACTGCCGACACGACGGTGATAGTGGTTTCATTTTCCCCAACCATTTCTGGTGAGGACCCCAATTATTTTTGAAAACAAGCTTGAAGGGGATAGCATATGCTTGCGATATAAGTTTTTCCTTCAGAAAAATCCAACCTAGTACATTTAACGAGCCCTAGGAAGGAGGAACTCGAGTATCGTCATTACGACGAAGTCAGATGTCATCAGGTTTTAACGAGTCTGACAAATGAAGAAATCGGCGTCTTTTCATGTTTAGAGAGTTTGAAAAGACAACAGAAAATAAAACTCCAACAGTCCCTTTTCGTAGATAGTTTCATAGATCCGAAAAGGTAGAAAACTATGTCTGAGAGAACCTCCTAGTCACGATAGGCTAGGGTATTCCTTTTTCGTAAATAATCTATCCCAGCCTGAAAAAGGGGTAAACGTATACTGGGTAGATGTCGTTTCGCAGCCAATTTAACGAGCTCAAAACGACAAGCGACTCGAAAATATTTTCATTTTTAGAGAGTCAGAAAAGAGCTGAAAGATGACTCCAGAGTGACTTTTTCTTGCTTTTACCGAGTTTGAAAAAGTATAAAATGCAACTCGTCTCGTCGTCATAGTTGCTTGAAAACCTGTCACTACACAAAAAGCAAGCGTAAAACCCATTTTTCGACAAAAATATGATAAAATATCAGAAAAATAGGCTCCAAAACATAATTTTGATTTCGAAAAGTTATAAATATGACCAATAGTAAAAACATATTTACTTTTTACTTTTTACCTCTTGTGTAGAGAGATAGTGAGTTATTTCCCTGCGATCTTGCGGTGACGATTGTGGACTGTCCAGTGCATCATTTTAGATCCCGTCTTTTCCAGGTAAGAGCTACTTCCATTAGCTATGTTTTAAGCCATATTTCATAGCTTTCCATTGTGATTTGGCATCCTTGAGGGGAGGATTGAAAATTTAGGGCTTCCACGGTTGGCGCGGGTATGAGGCACGGACCCGTGCCAATCGAGATATTTTTGCAAAGGGGTCACGCCAGCTGGCGCGACTGTCAGCAGAACAGTCGCGCCAACCGTGCAACCTCATATTCCGCTCAAATTTCACAAAAATTAAACCAATCAATTGAATTTTTGAATGCCGAAGGGATCTTATAATGTGCTTATGACCAATTTGATGCAGGTATAAAGCCACATTGGTGGTTGAATGGAAATAAAGGGAGCACAGTGAAGAGGAAAAAATGGAAATGGGGAATGAGCAATGCATGAATGCTCTTCGGAATTGCGGATTAAAGAAATTATTCTTGACACCATGTCTCAAGGCACAACCTGAATTGTTACAATATTTGATAAGTATCTGGGATGAGAATGAAGAGAAGTTTATGCTTCGAGATCAAGTGCTTGAACTTGAAGTGTCCGATGTCTACTTCATCACTGGATTGTCTCACAGAGATCCAGTTCCGATTATGACAGGTACCAGGCCTTCTGGAAAAAATATGTCTATGGTTATGGAGAGAGTGTGCTCAGGGGAAAAAACAGGATCAGGTAGTGGCAAATTTGACGTTCACACTGTTCCCGATCTAGCACTCAGAGTGGTGCTACATACCATTACGCGGGCCGCAGGGTCACAGGCACCGCATGAGGCTACCAAAACACAGCTCCTCCTGGCGTCAGAATATATGAACCTGACAGTATTTGATTGGGCCATAGCTGTAACCATGAATATCAAACGGTAATTGACTAAATGTAAAAAGGCCAAACTGAAGTAGTTTGGGTACGGGTCAATCTTGGTATCGTTCATTCTAGAACGGCTACCTATATTCCAAGGCCAGGGGGCGATAGTCGCATATCCACCTTTGAAAGAGCCACAGATGGCTCGATGGGCAACATTGATGCATTGAGCAGGAGGGGGCCAGAAAATGTCATGGTGGCCTGAGTTCTTCGGATGGCTCCGGTGACAGTTGATTGTTGTGGAGGATTGGCCCTATGCTTGTACCAATTTCACAGGAGACCCAGACCTTCCACTCCCGGAAGGAGAGGACTGGGATGAGGAGCTGGGTAAGACTCTTTTTGATTTTATGAATTTTATGATTTTATTTTTTACATGCATGTTCTAACAACTAATCCTATATGCATGCAGATGTTGGCCCAGAGAGGCCTATCGGGATGTCACCGATCGCACGGAGGATCCCTCTCGCCTATGACCCTCAAGGTGAGGGGGGTAAAGGGAACGAGCTAGTTCATAACTTAGAGGGAATCACTCGTGGGATTCCTGATTATGCTCGCCTAGCTAATTTCCCTATGGCTTATCAGAGGCACACCGTAGGGGTGCCTAGTCCCCTCCATCGCTTACTGAGGCGATTGGTGCAGGCAGTAACATGCTACCATGAGCACCATGCTGATTAGTTTCCTAGGCTTTTCATATGCATATTTTTGAGATACATGTTGTCTTTGGATGTAATTAAAACAAACACACATATTTTTGGGATTTTATATGATGCGCATCTTTACTGAAGTTTGACATATATATATATATATATATATATATATATATATATATATATATATATATATATATATATATATATATATATATATATATATATATATATATATATATATATATATATATATATATATATATATATATATTTCTGCATGGATCTTTTCACATATGATGATGTTTTTATAAGTTGCGTAAATTTCTATCTAATACCATGTTAGCTACTGCATATGTTAATTTATTCATTCGTCTGGGTATATGCTGATATGTGATGTAATCAAAATTTCTTTCCAGTAAACGAATACGTAGATACAGTCTTAAAATGGATGGGTTCCTAACTGAATAATGACCATTGAGCTGTAACACTACAAGCTGTGAGTCCAGATGTACAAGTAATGCACGAATACCGAGGTTAATGACCTCGTTCAATAACTCCAAAACGGAACTATATTCTGTGACATTATTGGTAGCAGGCCCTAGACAAACACCTTGTAAATTAATTAACTCACCAGCAGGATTGTAGATTACCCAGGCTGCTGAAGACAGATTCCTGGTACTGCGGGAGGCACCATTCGCGAAACCGACATAAGGATTAATAGACTTCTTCACAATCAGGAAGACCCAATCAACAAAAAGACGCTTACAAATCACACCACACCACACATGCACAAAAATGAAGAAATCAGCTATGTACACACACTACACAAGAATGATTCAAGCGTAATAATTCTTCAGGTACAACCCGTTTCTGGGCTGCTCCAAAGGAATACCTTCATAATCGATCAGCTCATAGGCCCCATTTTTTAATACAAGTTTAACGATATAGGGCCCGTGCCACATAGGCTGGAATTTTCCTGCCCCAAGCTTATCATGTGCTTGATCATACAAGAGGACGAGGTCCCCTTCAGTAAAAGAGCGTGGAGAAACCGTTTGATCGAAATGAGCTTTAACCCACTTTTTTTGCGCCTCGATAATCAAAGCAACCAAGCGGCGAGTTTCATCTAGTTTTTCCAGATATAGGAGACGTTCTTCCTCCGGGGAAGTGTCGGGCAGTAATTCCATAGCCAACTTCAGTGAAGGGATCTCACATTCAACCGAAAGAGTAGCTTCCAGACCATACACGAACTGGAAAGGTGTGAATCCGGTCGCGCTCTTCACTGACATTCGGTAGGCCCTGAGAGCTGAGAACAATTGGAGATGCCATTTGGATTTGTGTATACCAATTGTTCGTTGAGGCATCATGACAAGCACCTTGTTCACAGATTCAACCTGGCCATTTGCCTGGGGGTAATATGGCGTTGAGCTATCATGACGCAAGCCCAACTTCGATGTCAGCTCTGCCATCATGTAGTCTCGAAAATGAGAGCCATGATCAATGATGATGGCTTGAGGAACACCAAAACGCATGATCACATGGTTGAAAATGAACGGAGCAGATGTCTTACCGTCCGCTGCTAATGTAGGCATCGCTTCGGCCCACTTGGTGAAGTAATCTATGGCAACGATGATGTAAGCATGCCCCCCTGGCCGAGTGAGGGTTACATGTCATTAACTCAATGCCCCATTTGGAAAAAGGGCCTACAGTAATGACAGGATGTAAAGGGAGGGGTGGCGCATGCATCTTGCGTTGGAAGATCTAGCACGCATGACACTTTCTTACTACAACAATACAGTCTTTAAATATAGACGGCCAGAAGTAACCTGCACGCAGAATATTTTGGGTGGTAGCATAACTGGACATGTGACTGCCACAGGCACCACTGTGACAGTTATTCAAAAATTTCTCAGCCTCTTCCAAGGTCAAACATCGGCGGAGCACAGAATCGACTCCGACACGATATAAGGTATCTCCGACAATGCGATATGGTTGCGATTGATGCCAAATGTGACGTTGAGCATCCTTCATCAAATCGGACCGAAAGGTAGATGTCTGAAGGTACATGATTATATCACCGTACCATGGATCGAGAGTGTTGATTATAAAGAGAGTTTCATCTGGGATATGATCCTCGAATTGAGACGGAACAGAGTCGGCAGGGAGAGAGCAGATGAGATCCGCAAAAACCAGTGACTTCTTTGATTTGGCAGTAGTGAACTCCAAATCAAACTCCTGAAGGATCACAATCCATTTGGAGTACTTTCCCCCTAGCAATTGTTGAGACAAAATGTAAGTCATGGGATTGCAGTCGGAAATCACGGCTACCGTGCGCAATAGGATGTAATGGCGAAACTGCTGAACAGCCTGGACCATGGCAAGTTCCAACTTCTCAACATGGGCATAACGTGTTTTAGTGTCGAGGAGATTTAGAGACAGATAATAAACCACGTGTTCGTTTCAGTCATCGTCATCCTGTACCAGAACCATGGAAATTGTGCTGGATGTGGCAGCCAAATAGAGAGTAAAGTTGCGATGATAGTTGGGAGGACATATTAATGGAGTGTTGACAAGCAACGTCTTAAGGTTATCGAAGGATTGTTGAGAAATCTCGTCCCAATGGAAGGGAATGCCTTGCTTTAGAAGTATCGTAAACCCTTTGGCCACTTCTGCATAGTTCGAGATAAAGCGACGTAAGAAATTCACTTTCCCCTAAAGAATATGAAGTTGATGCAACGAGGATGGGGAGGGGAGATTAACAATAGCCTCGACCTTGAGAGGATCAAGGTTAATTTCATCTTTAGAGACAATGAATCCGAAAAGACAACCAGAGTCAACGTAGAAGACACACTTGTGAGGATTAAGCCTGATGTTGTAACATCTGCAACGGAGAAAAATTTGGCGGAGATGTTCGAGATGGTCTTTGCACCGGGATGAATGAGCTGGCAGGTCATCCAGATACGGTTGAAAAATATTACGTATGTCATGAAAGGCATAGGACATGGCACGCTGGAAGGTAGCCCCAGCGTTTTTCAAGCCGAACGGGAGCTTCTTGTAGGCGAATGTGCCCCACGGAGAGATGAAGGCGGTCTTATGTTGATCATATGGAAGGATATTAATTTGATTATAACCCGAGAAGCCGTTCATAAGAGAATAGATCTCACTCTCTGCACAATCATCGATGATCTGATCTATAAAGGGAGTGGGGTATTTGTCCTTAGGGCAAGCCTAATTGATATCTCAATAGTCAACACAGACTCGAATTGTGCCCTGCTTCTTATCTACAGGGACAATATTGGAAACCCACTCTGTCAGAGGGATTGGATATATGAAGCCCGCTTTAAGAATTTTCTCAACTTTTGCTTTTATAGCAGCGGCTTTTCGAGGATGCACTGGGCGCAGACCTTGGCGCGCAGGCTTCGCACCCTGATAGGTGGGAATTTTGTGCACGAAGATATTGGGATCGATCCTAAGCATCTCTTTATAAGACCATGTGAAAACATCTCAGAATTCGCGGAAAAGGCTAGTGTACACTTGAATCTCTTCAGGAGAACAAGTGACTCCCACGTGAATGTTCTCGATGACCCCCGGTTTAACGGAGATGTCGACAGGCATTTTTTGAGTAATATTACTCAGATTTCCTTCTGAAAGTACTTCATGAGTCAATATTGGCGTTTGGAGAGGCGGAGAGGGAAACTGAGATGTAAAACGCTCGAGACAATTAGACATTGCCCCCAAGCCAGGGATGAACAAGGAACGATGATGTCCATCGCTCCACGGCATATCTTCGAGAGACATAGTCTCCACGATAGCTTCGTCAGAAAGAAAATTTTCTCTCAAAGGATCGGGCGAATATGCAACACTAAGCCAAGGGGATTGAGAATAAACATCAAGAGCCATGCTCAAAGGAGCATTTTCAGCAGGAGAAGGATCTGATGCGGGAAATATCTCACAATAATTGATTTCAACTGGGGTTAGAGGCATCAATTCTCCAAAAGAGGTAACCTATTCAGGAGAATGGATGATCCACGGGTCATCTGACCTAGAGATCATGTTGAATTGAACAGTGTTCGGTGGCAGAATGGGAAAAATACCCATGAGAATGGGGTCCTTGAAAATACCAGGCCCTACACTGTCGGGGGGATTGGGAATTTGATCCACGTATGGCACGTTATTCTTGGAGGAGGAGGTAAAGAAAGACAACTGATCAATAGTAATAATCTTTCCCTCATTTGAAAACTTCAAAAGTTGAAAGAGGGTGGACGGAACGCACAGCATGGCGTGGGTCCAGCTGCGACCAAGTAGAAGATTGTAGTTGAGTTTGGCATCAACAACTTCTACTTCAACGTTGACTATCTTACCTTGCAATGTGATTGGTAGACTGGCGAGAACACCCAAGGGTTTTAATTCCCTTCCATCGAATGCCTCGAGGGCATTGGGGGATGAAGTGAGGGCTGGAGAGCCAATGGCTTTCTAGCAAGCAGATGACATAACGTAGGTAGAGGCACCTTTTTCCACAACGGCTCTGTGAATATTGAGGCCGTTGATGCCGACTTGTATAACAAGGGAAATCTGGTGTGGAAGTAGAGGTATGAAATTCTATAGATTGAAGGTGAGAAGGTTGGAATCGGCAGGATCAATTCCGCTGATCGCAGATAAAAAAGCTTTCTGTTGAGATGGGAAACTTTGAAGCACTTCCAACGTAGACATCGCGGAGGGTGCCTGTGCCAAATCCTCAACAATGTTGTAATGTTGAGCAGCATGGCCATTTGGATTATAGGAAGACTTTTGAAGAACACCTTTGGAAGGTGGTCGTAAAACGGGTTCAGCGCTGGGCTTCTCAATTTCTAAAGGACCAGAGGCAGGTGGGGGAGGGGGGCCATAAATGACTTCCTTCCCAGCTGCCTAGTGTGATTTGGCATAATCCTTCGATTGAGTGGCAATAGAAAAAGGTGCAACACCATTCATCATGAAAACTTGAGACCCAAACGTTGTAGATGGTGAAGGTTGCTCAACCATTTGGGTCTGCTGAGATGGAAAAGGTTCCTTAAGAACTGCTGGAGTTCCCTTAGAGCCTTTAAGGATTTGACTAACCTCGGATCATCGGGGACAATATTTGGTGTAGTGGTCTTCATCACAGATCAGGCAAGGGTACTTCGGTTTTCATTGCGAACCATCATAAGCATGTGGTTTGGAGGATTCTGGTTTGGGGGCATTGGATTTGGCCTTGCCTTTGCCCTTGTTCTTCCTTTTGGAAGCCTTGTCCACAAGATTGGCCTGAACAGCATTGACGTCCGCAGTCTTACCAGAATATGGAGTAGCGGGAGGAGTAGAATTGTTGGAAGAATTCTATTTTTGCTTCCCATTAGAAGACTTATGAGAAGTCTGAGAGACGGAACCAATAACACCGTCAACCGATGGGGTAGCTGGTGCTTTAGAGGTTCCCGTCCGCGGGGCATCATTCAAGATATCATATAGCGGGCTAGACTGAGAGTACACTAAATCGAGTTACTGGGCACGAGCGATGGCTTGCTCCTCGGTTACACATGCCCCCATAGCAATGTCATGTGCAATCTTGTTGACAAAGGAGGTAGTGAACCAGTGAGTTAGAAGTTGATCAGGAATGTCAAACTTGATCAGACGACGACGAAGTCTCCACTCATGAATATGATCTGAAATATGAGTGGCTTTGTCCTGCTTTAGAGATGTCAGGAGATGCGTCTCGACTTCATAATGAACCGGTAACTAGAAATGTGTCAGGAATGCCATAGCTAGAGTATTAAAGTCTTGAAAAATACCACGGGGTAGTTCTATGTACCATTTAGCAGCAGCACCGGTGAGAGTGTGCTGGAAAAGTCGTAGACAGATCGAGTAATCTATCCAAGAGTTCGAAGAACACCACAAATGGTAGGTCATGACATGTGCTTGGGGGTCTTCACCAGATTTACCCTCAAACTTAGGACAGTCACTAGGCACCTTCATCGGAACTGGAGGCCAATATGGATTATGAAGAATTGGATCATTGGTCAACTTGGATACATCCAGTAATTCGAATGTGGCGAGAAAAGGTAACTGAGGATTAAAAGGCATGTCAGGTCCCCGATAAGGACCTGTACCTGTACTCCATCCTGGTTGAGCATAACTCTACCCCCACTGGTTCTGTCCTGGAGGATTCTGACCATAGGGGGTATAAGCCATATAATTGGGTTGATATGGTTGTTGAAAACCAGGATACGAGGTTTGATAACCAGGGTACTAACTTTGATTATACGTGGGCCCCGTTTGAGAAGTGTATGGATTTGACTGTGGAGTATAAGTGTAGCCTGGCTGTTGAAGGTAATAACCAAAACCTTGCGGCGGGTTGTAAACCAGTCGAGACTGACCTTGAAGGTAATAACCGCCTTGGGGTCGAACGAGTTGCTGGTAAGTGGGACCTTACTGAGCCTGATAAGTTGGGCGCACAGGCGGGTTCGGCTATGGCATAGAATAGATCGGTTGCTGAGCAGGGTTAACAGGTTGTGCAGGTTGTCCTGGTTGAACAAGTAGACCTCGCTATGCAGTTTTCCCTAGTTGAACAGGTTGACCTGGCTGAACAGGTTGTCCTGGTTGAGCAGGTTGACCCGGTTGATGAAGGACACTAGGCTGACCTGGTTGAGCAGGTTGGCCTGATGGCGGGAGAGGGCCAGGTTGTGCCTGATAACCAGGTTGACCTGTGACAGGACCATAATATGGCCCTGGTTGTGCAACATTTTGATCAATTGGAAAAGGAGGTTTCTGAGGTTGCACCAATGGCTGAGAAGGATGGGTTTGCCCCCTAAGACCGTACAATGGTCTAGGTTTTACCCTGGTTTCCCCGTGGGTCCTTGAGGCTGCCCCGATTGGACCATATGGTGAGGCTGCAAAGGTTGACCTTGAGGTTTGTAAGACTGACCTTGCGGACCGTACAACAATCCTTGCTGGCCCGAAGGTTTTCCCTGTAAGGGTTTTCCTTGTGGGCTGTATAGATAACCAGGCTGGGTCGAAGGTTGTCCTTGGAAGGGTTTTCCTTGTGGATTAGAAGGTTGCCCAGCCTGGGCAGATAGAAAACCGTTGATATACTGATAAGCCTCAGGAGCATGAAAATGAAGGGGGTTGCCCTGCTCATCATATTGATATGGAAATACGTAAATCGGGGCACCATCCGGTCCATAATGGGAAAAGTAAGGACGGTTGGGATATTGAGAGGACTGACCAACCTCGGAGTTTTACAGCTGTAAAGACAACTGATACTCCTCAGGAGAAATATTCTCAGGAATAACAGAAGCTATATAAACGTCTTCAGGAACTGACGAGGTCCTAACTGACTGAGTAGTGACAGCAAGTGTATATGTAGCCATGTAGACAGTAGCTCTAATAGGTATCGATGTGACGAAGGAGATGCTGTGAGAGGTGTCGACGACGACATCCCTAACGAGGGAATAGTCAGCCTCTTGGACGGAGTCGATATTCCCATAGAGGCAACAGTGGCCATGACCTGACTTAAAGACCTATATCCAGCTGGGAGCGAAGGACTAGGTGAAGACATAATAAAAGGTTCAAGGATGTCTTCAGGAAAAAGATGGTAGTCTTCACCAGAGGTAGGAATTCCCTCACTAGGAGAAGGACTGGGTGAGTCCATATCTGACCCTACCATAAGATCTTCTAAAAGAAGATGGGGACTAGGAGGTATAATAGCAGCCAAGAAAGGCGATCCCGATGTAAGAGGAGGGAAGTGTTCCCCTACTCCAAATCCAAACCAAGCGTTGGACAAGGGCCAATTGAAGTCAACTGGTCCTCCAAAGGGAAGTTCAGATATAACCGGTCCCCCATCAGGAAACTCGGATACAATAGGCTGCTGATACTCAGCAGAGGACTGGGAGACCTCTGATGAATCGTCTATGTAAGGACTACCAGTAGACGAAACTGAGGGTTCCGCCACTATGACTATAACGAAAAGAGGAAGAGATCAAAACAAAGACACACGACCAAAACCAAGGAAAACAACAACAGGCCGAAAAATCAATCTCTAAATGGGCGTGTGATCATAGGTGATTAATTTTACCACATTGAAACTGGAAATTTTTCTGTTTCATGTTTTAAGAGTCTAGAAACAATTAAAAGATGACTCTATCTCTTTCAATTTGGAAACAAGCGTGAAAGGACAAGCGCTTGATGATCTTTTCAAATTTAATGAGTCAGTAAAGATAAAAATGACTACTCTGGTAATCTAGGCAAATGGATATACCAGATATCCGTGAACTACCATATACACCTTGGTTAAAAAATGAAAGAGAAATCAGCCAAGGACTTGACGTACGTGCAGGCAATCTCCCCGAATGTTGTGTCTGGTGTATCACGGGTAAAAGGCAGCAGACTCGGCTTCCTACAGATAAAGGATAACAACCTAATGGGGTCTCCCTTTATATACGCGATGGTACGGGGAGCACAAGTCCATACTAGCACTGTCTAAAGCCAGATGGCGAATGACAACTACTAGGTATAACGACGTCGGAACACGTCACTAGCCTAGACCTCTAGGTATTTCGTTAACATTTCAATGTTTCCTTAGGTTAATTTAGTAAATTTTAGAGTTGATCTTCAATTTATGTTTCAATTTCAGGCCCTATCGAATGTTGGATCTCAAAAATCCTCTAAATGCATACTACATGCCACAAAATATCACTTTGTTCAATGAAGAGCTATCTACGGGAGGGTTGAGAGCTGTTAAAATAACAACAAAATGAGCGCAAAAACATCCACTACTGTCTCTAATGCAAGCTAATGAAACTAGAAAACTTCTCTCTTAGAGTTATATAACACTAGTTATGTGAAAGAGCTTTCAACTTTCACTAGACTAATCAAAATGCAAAGAAATTTGTTTTTGTATTTTTCAATGTTTTAGAGAAAATGCACTAAATGAATGAAAAAACTAATGAAGAAACCAATTCGAGAAATGAAAGTGATAGAGCTGAAACAAACAAGTTCACTAATACAAACGCACACAATCAAGACCCAAACTGATGAAGAAATCCCTCAAATCGAAGAAGAATCTCGAAAAAGACTCACACAAACCATGTAATCTAGGATTGGAATGAGACAAAGCGAAACTTGAATGAAAGAGAGAAACAATCACTCAACTAATGAAATGATACAATGGAATCCAACAAAACAAATTCAAAGAAGTGAAAACGAAGTTGACCATGAAAGCAAGAACCAAAAACTCCCATGGGAGGCTCAGCACACTGAATCACCTAGAAACCCTAGGGCTAGAATGCAAAACTGATAGTAAAGGGAAAAAAATTGGAGGAAAAAGGCCAAACACAGTCAACAAAGACTTCAAGGCACTCAAACAATCAGCAAAATGACACCAGGACCAAAAATCAAGCTCAGAGAGCCCAAAAGCAAGCAAACCCTAACACCAAACAGAGTTGGCGCACCTGTTTGGCTGTAATCTATGCCAAAAAAGCATTGGCGCGGGGGCCTAACTAGCAACCAGCGCCAGTTGGCATGACTGTCAAGAGATAAACCGCGCCAATCAAGTTTACTATGGGAAAAAGATGAAAAAGGACAAACAAAGACTAGATCAGGTCTTGTGGGGGCTGAACAGGGGTTTGACACCAAAGGGGGTGAACCATAAGAGAAAATAAATCAATCAAAAGCCAAAAACAACCAAAAGAAGGAAGACTAACTGCAACTGAATCCCCAGTGGAGTCGTCAGTTTTTTGAGGAGGTAAATCCCCTCTGCGGATAGAGGTGATCCCACTAGCCCAGATCGGGTCTAGCAACAATCAAGTCACACAATGACGTTGGTTCCTAGTTACAAAAAGACAAAGATCACGATAAGTAGCCTACATCAAATCCCACGCAGTTGTTGTTGAAGAAAAGATGATGTTTCCCATCCCTCGCTTGACAGATCACAATCCTTCCATTCGACATGTTCGAACACCTGTACACATGCAAGGAAATGATGACATACAACATAAAATCTAAATCATGTAACCATATATCAGTCAGAGAAGATATAATTCATTGCATTACGTAAAGAAAGGAACACATGAATGGAACCAAAATCAGAGTTTCTTATATTATAAATGACAAAAGGGATATTACAACCAAATTCTCTGATGCTATGATCTTCCTTCAGCGGGGCTTGCAGTGGAGCATGTCACAACAAATCCTGTCGAGAATCTGGACAAATATTTCTCTCATGGGGTTCTTCTCAGCTCTCTCTCAATGGTTGCCCGGCTATAGTTTTCCTCCTACAAGTTCAGCTAGCTTGCTAATGGAGAAGGCAAGCTTTTATAGATGGAGGAAAGGAATTTGGGATCCCTATAATCATGGGATAGGCCCTATCTCTTATGAAGGTTCCATGATAGGTGGAAAACCACTTCTTATACATGCAGATCCGGAGCCAAACCACTCAACTCCTTTTGATGATTCATTCAGGAGATTGTTAGAATCAAACTTATACCATTTATTTTTAAAAAACATCCCTTAATAAGCTTGGCACAAGTGAAACACAGGGACAGAGCGCCAGTTGGTGCGTCCTCTAGTGTGGATTTCCCCCATTGGCACGAGGGATGAACTGGCTAGTCGTGCCAAGGCTAAAACATCTATTTTTAGGGTTTTTCAGAGGAAGTGTTATTCAGGAGAATGTTTATCCTTATGCAAAAGGATTCCATGAAGGTGGTTTCAGGTCATTTTACTGTTCACAGGTCAGGGGAATATTCCTCCAATGTAAGGGACTAGGGATTTCAAGGACGGTGACCAAATGCTATGTAACACATAGTCGAAAATACTCTCTATCGCATCGGAGCTGATTATGTTCTTTGCCAGTGTTTAACTCTCGAGGAGGCTAAAAAGGTCCCCAATGATTACCACTATGGCGCCTTTGGCGGTCACATGTTTTGATATGCTACTGCACATAATATTCTTCATGCTGGATATTTCTGGCCTACCATCTTTAAAGACTACATTTTTGCTTTCCACAAATGCCACAATTTCCAGATTTACCAACGCAAGATGCGAGTGCCACCTACATACCTCCATCCTGTCATTACTGTTGGTCCCTTTGCGAAGTGGGGCATCTATTTTATGACGTGTAACCCTCACTCAGCTGGGGGGCATGCTTATATTATCATTGCCGCTGACTACTTCACTAAATGGGCTGAATCAATGCATACACTTACAGCTGACGGTAAGACAACTGCATAATTTCTGTTCAATCATGTCATTACCAAGTTTGGTGTCCCTCAAGCGATTATCACCTATCACGGTTCTCATTTTTGTCATTATATGATGGATGAGTTGACTTCCAAGTTGGGTTTGAGTCACAACAGCTCAACGTCATACTACCCTCAGGCCAATGGCCAGGTTGAAGCCATCAACAAGGTTCTAGTCACTATGCTTCAACGTACGATTGGGATGCACAAGTCCAACTAGCATCTCATGTTTTTTTCAGCTCTCTGGGCTTATTGAACCTCAGTGAAGGATGCGAATGGATTCACTCCATTCCAGCTTGCTATGGTTTGGAAGCTACCTTTCCAATTGAATGTGAAATCCCTTCTCTCAAGATAGTTATTGAATTGCTGCCTAATACTTCGCTAGAAGAAGAGAGTCTTCTATATTTAAAGAGGCTTGATGAAACTCACTCCTTTGCTGCTCTTGTCATAGAAGCACAGAAAAAATGGGTCAAAGCTCATTTTTATCAGTCAGTTTCCCCTCGTTCCTTTGTAGAAGGAGACCTCATCCTCTTGTATGACCAAGCTCATGATAAGTTGGGGGCAAGAAAATTCCAACCATGTGGCATGGGCCCTATATCGTTAAGTGCGTTTTGTAGAACGGGGCTTATGAGGTAATTGACTATGAAGGTTATGCTTTGGATCAGCCCAGAAATGGGTTGTATCTCAAACAATACTATGCATGAGTTTCTCGTGCATGTTATTTTGTACATAGGTGTTTTTTTTCATTTTTGCACATTTTTCGACTTGGTGTGCTTTGCGAGCAGATTTTCCTACTTATTATGTTGTTGCTTACTGTGCAGATGTCTGTCACTCCTTATGTTGGTTTCGCAGATGGTGCCTCCCGCAGTACCCGTAACCTGTCTTCTGTGGCCTGGGTGATTTATAATCCTAATGGTGAGTTGATAGACCTTCAAGGTATCTATCTAGGATGAACCACAAATAATTTCATTGAATATAGTGTTGTCATTGAACTCTTAATTGAGGCCATTTCTCTCGACATTCGTGCATTAATTGTTAACTAGACTCTCGGCTTGTTTTTCTTCAACTTAATGAGAATTATTCTGTTAGAAATCCTCAAATCTTAAGGTTGTGTTTGCGAGTTCGTTTATTAGAAATGAATTTTGATTACATCACATATCAACATATTCCGAGACGAATGAATGCCTTAACTAATATAATAGCCAATATTGTATTAGATAGAAATTTGCATAATTTGTAACACATCATCATCACATAGTAAGGTTCATATAGGAAAATAGGCATATATATATATATATATATCAAGTGTTTGCAACCACGTGCACCATAAATTCAAAAAATATATATGTTTTGGTTGCATCCTGAGACATCATCTCTCTCAAAAAATATGCAGAAATAAAAGGCTAGGCGACTAATCAGCATGATGCTTCTGGTAGCATGTCATTGCATGCACAAGCCACCTCAATACGTAGTGAACACAGTCAGACACCCCCACAGTGTGCCTCTGGTATGCGCAAGGAACATTGTCAAAACTCGCATAATATGGGATTCCACTTGTGAGTCCCTCCAGGTTGTGTACGATTTCCTCCTCCTCGCTCCCCTCACCATGAAGGGCCACTCCAAAATCACGAGGAACTCGCCGTGCTATTGGAGACATTCCTGTGGGTCTTTCTGGGCCGACATCTGCAAATACATTGATTAACATCATAACATATATAATAAAAAAAATCATAGTACTCATCAAAATAAAAAAAATTCCTTACCCAATGCTTCATCCCAATCCTCTTCTGTCGGGAGTGGAAGATCTGCATCACCCATGAAGTTCGTGCCAGTGTAGGGCCAGTCCTCCATGACAATAAGTTGTCGAAATATCTAGTTAAATAATTCTGGTCTCCACGACATCTGTTGACCGCCTCCAGATCTAGGCATAAAATCCGCTCAACAAACCATTCGTGGATCTCATGGTGGTGGTTTAGGGACTATTACCTCCTGAAGTTGAAATATTGGTAACCGTTCCAGGATGAACGGTACCAAGATGGACCCATAGCCAAACTGTTTTAGCTTGTCGTTATTGCATTTTGTCAGTTGGCATTTCATATTGATTTTTACCGCCTCTGCCCAGTTGTAAGGAGTTGGGACCATACAATCTATGGTAAGTAGCAGTTGTTTTTTTGTGGCCTCATGTGGAGCTTGAGATCCAGTAGCTTGCATGATGTTCTGCAACACTACTTTTAGTGCCAAATCGGGAATGGTTTGAATATCCACTTTCCCGCTCTTTGATCATTTCCTTGCCCCTCGGAAAACCTTGTCTATGACTATGCTCATGTTTTCCATCGTGGGTCGGGTACCTGTCAGGATTGGTTCTACCCCCCTCCATGATAATCCAGTTATGAAGTATACATCAGATAGCTTAATCTCTAGCTCCTGATCGTGAATTACGAATATTTCTCGATCAATGTCCCATACGCTGATCAGGTATTGTAATAACTCTGGTTGAGCTCAGAGACATGACACCATGAAGAATTTTATAAGCCTGCAGTCCCTTAGAACATTCATGCATCTTAAATTTCTCAAGGCTTGCTTACTCTCTCTCCTTCCATTCGATCACCATTTTTCTTTCACACACCTGCAAAATCATCAATGGGGCCATCATTAGTCAAATTATTTACTATTGAAAGGTTTAAAATGGGCCAGTTAGTTGAATTTTCAAGCCAAATCCGTGGCCGCGATTGGTGCGACTATTTTAAAAACAATCGCACCAAGTGGCGCGCCCCTATTAAAATTCAAGGCGGGTTGGCACGAGTCCGTGCCTGGAACCTGCGCCGATCACCGCGCCTTAATTTGAACAAAATTCCCCTACAAATGTGAAATACTGAAATGCATGAAATGAAAATTAATTCAAAATGCAGGCAAGGATATGAGCTCTCACCTGAAGCAGACTGATTCGTGATTGGTCTCCTGGATTGTCCGCTGTCAGCTCCACAAGATCACAATGAAAAAGGGTAAAAATGCTCACAAGATGTAAAAAGTGAAAAGTAATTTATTTTTACTATTTATGTCATCTTATAGACTCTTCTAAACCCTAATTCTATTTTTAAGCATATTTTTTTATTATTTTAAATATATTATCTCAGAAAATGGGTTTTACGTGCGTTTCTAGTGCAGCAACAGATCCTCAACGTGATGGCGATGAAGTGACGAGTTGTATTTTATTGCTTTTTTGGACTTGGTAAAAACACAAAAAAGTCACCACCTGGAGTCATCTTTCAGCTCTTTTTTTACTCTCAAAAATTGAAAAGATTGTTGAGACTCTTGTCATTTTGAACTCGTTAAAGGCTACGAAACAAAATCTACCGAGTATACGTTTACCCCTTTTTTGGGTTGGGACAGGTTATTTATGAAAAATGAATACCTTAGCCTATCACGACTAACAGGTTCTCTCAGATATAGTTTTCTACCTTTTTGGATTTGTGAGACTACCTAAAAAAAGGGACTTGTTGGAGTTTTTCTTTTCCGCTTCTTTTCAAACTCTCTAAACATGAGAAGATGTTGAGTTCTTCCTTTGTCAGACTCGTTGAAACTTACATGACATCGGAAATTGTCACCATGACGTAACCAAGTTCCTCCTTCCTAGGGCTCGTAAAATGTACTAGGATGGATTTGTCCAAAGGAAAAAATTATATGACAAGCATATGTTATCCCCTTCAAGATTGTTTCCAAAAATAATTGGGGTACTCACTAGCAAAGGTGGGAGAAAATGGAACCAATTCTGAGTCATGTTGGCAGTATGTCTCTCTTGAACATGACACTCGTCTGCAATTCGTGTGGGGTTGGGGACATCCCATTTCGTCATTTTTGCCTCCATGGGTTTGGGTTATATTTTTTGACCTCTCATCTGCTCTTTACCACATCATCATGACCTCAGATCCCCTGATGTCAAATACTGCCAAATTCCAGAGTCGTGATGCCAATATGTTCAAGAGACGTTTCCTTCTGCAGTTTTCAACCTTTTATCCTCTGTTTGGTCCTGATTCACTATCATCTTATTCATCTGTCTCATGTCGATGATGTGGGAAACATTATGGCCCTCCTTCAACCAAGTCACTTCATGTCGACTTCAGCTCATTATCCAGGAAGTTGATCTAGAGACTCCCTTTCAGTACCTTGGATCTTGCATGCCTCAATTACAAGTTCTTCACATTCAATGACAGGTCCTCATCATTGGCCTTCAATCGAGTTATTTCAAGGGTGATTCGACTCCAACTCACTGTTCTCATTCCGTGGATTGTACTAGTCATACCTTGAGCGCCATTTTCATTATTGGTGGTTTCTCTCGTTGTTAAGTCCCTATATTACTAGTATAGTCCCTTATTATTGATAGTGTAACCCCCTTATTGTTATTATTGTGCCCTTAAATTATTATTGTTAGGTCGGCTAGGTTTACATTGTGGCCCCATGGCCTCCTATATATAGAAAGGAGGTTTTGTAATTTGTATCATCCAAGAATTTTTCATTCATGTAATGTATTGGAGGTTTTCCCCTCGAAGTGGCTTATTTATAAGGCGTTGATATCTCTTTTCTTCTATTTTTGGAGCTGGTTTCACAACATTTTGTATCAGAGCTTTGGATTCTAGGGTTTTTGCTGCTCCAAACCGGTCACTGTGAAATTTTCGCTATAACTGTTTTTCTACAAAGGTTTGGAAGCTAAAATGTTTAGAGAACGAAGCCAAAATCCTAAGGAAAATCATCGCAAAATTTCAGAGCTTGGTTGGTAATATTTTCGGAGATATGCTTTGTCGACGTTAGGGCTTTTTGCAAGCTCCTGAATTTAACCTAAACAGGTCATCGCGGAATTTGCGCTATAACATTTTTTCTACGAGGTTTCAGAAGCTAAAATTTTCTTAGAGCGAAGCCAAAATCCTGAGGAACATTGTGGCAAAATTTCAGAGCTTGGTTCTGAATAGTTTCGGAGATATGGTCTGTGGAAGTTAGGTCTTTTCCAGGCTCCTAAATTTCATCTCAAAGAGGTTATTGTGGGAAAATATTCATAACTCTCTCTCTAAGCATCGGATTGGAATGCTGTAAAAAGAGGTTGCAATTAAACGGACTGCATTTTTTGTTCTATCAATTTCAGAGCGAAAGGAGGAAACAGTGACACATGGAAAGTCGTACAAGTTCACTCTACTGAACCAGTCCATAATTGGGTCATTGGGGGAGATTGGACATAAATTTGCCTTGAAGAATCCAAATCAGGTCAGACCTATGACATTTGAAAGATGCTTCAGAGGGATACTACAAGGCCGAATTTCAGATATTGAGGATCTACAATTACAGAGATAATTCAATTTCAATATAGAGCTCCTCAAAAGCAAGTAAAAGGTGTGTATTTGTTTTTCCCGAATTGCATAAGTCTTGTTTGAAGAATCAAGTTGAATTGATTCCAAGGGCATATTGTAGAATATATATCAGTATTAGATTCTAAAATGGCCCCTAAAAATAATTCAACACCCATTAAGCCTTTAGAAGGCTCTACTATGACTCATGAAGACGAAGAATGGTAACATGACGTACCAAATTTACAAGAGCAAGTGCAACAAATTTCGCTCTCGCAAAGAGCAACAAAAAATGACATGGAAGTTTTGAAGAAAGGTGTGGAAACTAAGATGGATGGTTTGAATAAAGGCGTGGAATCTAAGATGGATGGTTTGAAGAATGGTGTGGAAGCTAAGATAGATGGCATGGAAGCTAAAATGGATGACATGGAAGCTAAGATCGATGAAAAAATGGAAAACATGAAGAATTATCTAAAAGAAGACATGGAAGGTTTGACAAAGTTTATACAACAAATGTTTCCTAATGGTGAAAATGTAGTAGAGGAAACTCATGATGAGAATAAAATAAATGCTAATCTTGATTTCATAAACTCTAATGTTGGCTATGAGGAAGTTTTATGGAAAGGATCTTATAACATGGATACTATAGATGGAGCAATATTTTGATCTCAATAATGTGCAAAACACACGAAAGGTACGCTTTGCAACTTTACATTTAGAACAAAATACATTTGTATGGTATCGATGGCTTTGCTCCCGTAAAAAAATTGTCGCTTGGTCAATTTTTACGGAGGAAATGATAGCACATTATGAGGATACAAAGAGCAACACCTTCTTTACCCAATTGATAAATCTCAAACAAAAGGGTTTAGTGGGGCAGCACATTGAGGACTTCCAAAAATTGAATATAATGGTAACTGATCTTACAGAGGAACACAGGATTGATCTCTTCCTAGGCACTTTAAAGGATAACATCCAACATGAAGTTCGCGTTTTGGAACCTGATTCATTGGAGAAGGCATTAAGGTTGGCAAGAAAAGTTGAATGTAAAATTATGGCGACAAGGAAGCCTACCACTCAATTCTATAAAGAAGGAAGTGTTGCTACGCCTAGATTTCCACAACCTACAAGGTTGACACCACAACAATTGGAAGAAAAAAGAGCAAAAGGGCTTTACTACAGTTGTGATAGAAAATACACTAAAGGTCATAAGTGTGCCAAGAAGAAATTATTTTACATAGATTGTGAAGAAGAAGAAGAAAATGAACAAGAAGAGGATATACACCAGGAACCAGCCCTAGAAGAGGAAGAAATGAATCCGACCATATCGTGTAATGCACTGGCAGGAATTACCACTCCTCAAACTCTCAAGATAAAAGGACAAATCAAGAAGAAAAAGGTAGTAGTGTTGATTGATTCAGGTAGCACCCATAATTTTATTCATTGTAAGGTAGCCAAGGAATTAAATTGTTTCCTATACCCAGCACCAGAATGTCAAGTGATGGTTGCAAATGGAGGAACTATAAATTGCTCGAGAAAATGCCATAATATCAAGCTAACCATGGGGGAATATGTATTGACTAGTCCAATGCTTTCCATTCCTATGGGAGGTGCTGATGTTGTACTAGGAGTACAATGGTTACAATCTTGGGGGACGGTAGCTTTTAATTTTCAAGAACTTTTCTTGAAATTTTTTTCAGAAGGAAAGGAAGTCGAATTACGGGGTATTGAAGGGAAGCCAGGAAGGATAATAAGCTCTAATGTCATGACAAAGCTTCTAAATAAATAACAATGAGGCGTAATTGCACAATTATGCTCACTAGAAGTTCCAACATCAAAATCATCTATTTCTGCAGATCTCCAAAAAGTCTTCGACAATCATTCCAAGGTGTTTGAAACTCCCAAAGGACTCCCACCTATTCATGATCATGATCATGCTATTCATTTGATTCCAGGAAGTGTTCCTCCAAACATCAGGCCTTATAGATATCCTTATGTCCAAAAGAGCAAAATTGAACGTATGATTGCAGAAATGTTAGTGGCGGGTATAATTCAACCTAGTCAAAGTTCTTTCTCTGCTCCTGTAGTATTGGTACACAAGAAAGATGGATCATGGCACATGTGTCCCGATTATAGGGAGCTCAATAAGCTCACCATTAAAGATAAATTTCCCATTCCTGTGATTGATGAATTATTGGATGAATTACATGGAGAAATTTATTTTACCAAGTTGGATCTTCGTTCAGGATATCATCAAATTATAATGAAGACTAAAGATGTTCCAAAAACAACATTTCGAATGCATGAGGGTCATTATGAATTTTTGGCCATGCCTTTTGGCCTTACCAATGCACCTTCTACATTTCAAGGGTTGATGAGTTCCATTTTCAAACCCTTCCTTAGAAAATTTGTGCTAGTATTTTTTGATGATATACTAATCTACAGCAGGTCTTGGAAGGATCATGTTCAACATGTTGACAGGGTGCTCAAACTATTGCATGAGAAACAATTATATGCAAAAACATCCAAATGTTTCTTTGGAGTACAAGAGGTGGAATATCTGGGTCATATTGTATCTCACGAGGGTGTTAATGTAGACCCTAACAAAATTAAAGCCATTAAGGAATGGAAAGTCCCCACAACCATAAAGCAGTTGCGAGGATTTCTTGGGTTAACAGGGTATTATCGCAAGTTTGTTAAGAATTATGGGAGAATAGCAGCACCTCTAACAACATTATTGAAGAAAGATGCATTTTCATGGACTCCTGAAGCAACCAAGGCCTTTGAACATCTTAAAGAGGCAATGTGCCTAGCACCGGTCTTAGCTACACCAGACTTCACAAAAACCTTTATTGTGGAATGTGATGCCTCAGGAAATGGAATTGGTGCAGTTTTAATGCAGGAAGGAAGACCCATTGCTTTTGAAAGTCGTCCAATCAAAGGAAAGTATTTACAGAAACCTATTTATGAGAAGGAAATGTTAGCAATACCGCATGCACTAAAGAAATGGAGAACTTACCTAATGGGAAGACACATCAAGGTAAAAACTGATCATGATAGTCTTAAACACTTTTTGGAAAAAAGACTATCTTCAGAAGAGCAACAAAAATGGGTCACAAAGATGTTGGGTTATGACTTTGAAATAATCTACAAAAAGGGAAGCTAAATGTTGTTGCAGATGCACTCTCAAGAAAGAATGAAGAGGTGGAAGCATTGCTTTGTGCCATTTCTATTATCCAACCAGATTGGATAACCGAAGCAAGGGATGAATGGAGGAAGGACGAAGAAGTGTGGACACTCATTCAAAATTTGCAGCAAGATCCTAGTACATCCGATACATTTAGTTGGAAAAATGATTCCTTATGGTACAAAGATCGCTTATATCTTTGTAAGAATTCCCAACTAAAACAAAAGATTCTTCTGGAATTGCACACTTCTCCTTTAGGAGGACACTCAGGATTTTTAAAAACTTACCACAGTGTGAAGAAAGATTTTTTTTGGGATGGCCTTAAATCTGATATTCAAAAGTTTGTGGCGGAATGTTTGGTTTGCCAGCAGAATAAAGTGGAGACAATTAAGACCCTGGGACTTCTACAACCTTTATCCATTCCAAGTCAACGTTGGGAGGAGATTTCAATGGATTTTATCACAGGTTTACCTAAGTCCGAAGGAAATATTGTCATCATGGTGGTAGTTGATAGACTTACCAAGTATGCACACTTTTGTGCATTATCTCATCCATTTAAAGCAAGTACAGTTGCTACTACATTTATGGACACAATTCAAAAGCTACATGGAAACCCAAGGGTTATTGTGAGCGACAGAGATACCATTTTTACTGGAAATTTTTGGACGGAGTTATTTTCTTGTTTGGGTACTCAATTAGCTCATAGCTCATCTTATCATCCTCAATCTGATGGTCAAACTGAGATAGTAAATAAATGTTTGGAAGGATATCTTCGTTGTTTTGTATCTGATAAAAAAACACAATGGGTCAAGTGGTTACCTCTCGCCGAATGGTGGTATAACACTTCCTTCCATACTGCAGCAAAAATGACCCCATTTATGGCACTTTATGGATATCATCCACCATCGATCACATCATCTTTAAGGGAAAATTCGAAGTTTCAAGTAGTGGAAGATCACATCGAGCATCAGCAAGAAGTTCTCCAACTCTTAAAGGATAACCTAAATTTGGCACAAAATCGAATGAAACAACAGGCAGATCAACATCGCAGCGAGAGAAGTTTTGATGTAGGAGATCGGGTATTTTTACGGCTACAACCATATAAACAAATGTCCCTCAAGCAAGCTAAGAAGGATAATAAATTATCGCCAAAGTACTATGGTCCTTACAAGGTGTTGCAAAAGATTGGTACTATGGCATACAAATTGGAGCTTCCTGCTTCTTCGCGAGTACATCCAGTTTTCCATGTTTTGTGCTTAAAGAAGGTTATAGGTGAAAATATTCCAGTTCAAACAATATTGCCAGAACTTGATGAGGAAGGAAAAATCATATTGGAACTAGAAGCGGTCACGGAAACAAGAACTCGACAACTACGGAATCGATCAATTTCAGAGTATCTCATCAAGTGGAAGAACTTACCCACTGAAGATTCTACATGGGAGGATGATAATTTTATACAGAAGCACCCAGAGCTACTCAAGCGTTGAGGACAACATTTTTTTTAAGGAGAGGGGCATGCTAGGTCTCTATATTACTAGTATAGTCCCTTATTGTTGTTAGTGTAACCCCCTTATTGTTATTATTGTACCCTTGTAACCCCCATATTGTTATTATTGTGCTCTTAAATTATTATTGTTAGGTCATCTAGGATTACATTGTGGACCCATGGACTCCTATATATAGAAAGGAGGTTTTTTAATATGTATCATCCAAGAATTTTTCATTCATGTAATGTATTGGAGGTTTCCCCCTCGAAGTCGATTATTTCTAAGGCATTGATATCTCTTTTCTTCTATTTTTGGAGCTGGTTTCACAACACTCGTGCCTGTTAACAACTTTCATCATTGGCTGGTAATCAGGAAAATTTATCGCATGTTCGACTTCAACTCACTCTTTCACATGATTGAATTTGTACTTTTTTGGGTCGAGATGGAGCACAAGACCCTGTTTTTTTTTTATAAAATCCAAGCTACGAGACAATTTGTTTTATCATGATTATATGCATGACTCTTCTGATTGGATGGTTACGACCATACCTAAGTCTATTTATTGATCCTTCTTGCTGGATGGCTGCATCCATACCTTAGATCTTATTTTTATTTGTACTCTATTATGGATGGTTGCACCCATGCCACATATTCATGTATCAGAGATATCATTTGTACTTGTTCTTGAAGGCCTTCCGATGACAGTGTTTGGTTTGGGCACGTTCTCGTAAATTATTTCACTCCTCCCTCTCTATCAGACCTCATGCTTTAGGGGCATTGTTACACAGTATTTTTTCACCGTCTCCGCAATCCCCATCCTGAATATTGGAGGAACATTTAAGTGACTTTTGTGTATTTTCATACCTTGCTAAAAGTCTCATTACATCCTTTGGCATGCCAAGAACATTTCCTTTGTTGTTCATTCCTGAAGCAGGCTCTCAAAAACACATGATTTTGGGTCGGTGCTGGTAGGTAGTTATGGCCTCGTGCCCATAGAGATATTAACACTGGGCCTCGAGCCCATTGGCGCTCTATCTCAGTGGGGCACCTGCGCTGAGTTTTTTTTGGAAAGTTTTTTAAAATAGAAACTAAGTTTCCATACCTAACCACTTCGTGAGAGGAGTCATCATGGTTTTTTAAACTGAATAACGTCGAAGTCCTCCCTTTGGCTTCTTGTTTCCTACAATTGAGCAACACCCCAAAGGATAAGGCCTCCCTTCCACCTTATGAGGGATCCCAAACCACCTCCTCCTCTCCTATAATAACTTCCTTCTCACATAGATTCAACTAGCTGAACAGTCCTTAGTACAGCTAGTCTAAAGAATAAGGTAGATAGGAATCCATTATCAAGAGAGAGATTAGACCCATTGCCTCACCAAGTCCGATCCCTGACGAATGCTTAAGACGTGCTTGACTGAACCCGTCAAACGAGGCTGCAACATAAATTCTTTGCTCTATCATTAATACATGACTGGTTTTTTGGTTCCAATTTTGTGTTCAATCATATGAAAAATGTTTGATTCTCCTTGACCAATCGAATAGCTGTAAATGAAAGTATGTTTTCGTATGCTGTCACCGTTCACTTGATCCTTGTGCAGGTACACATACATTATCACTGAAAGATCGCTACATGTGAAGACAAATATCAGCAGATCGTTGCTACAAACTACAACAAAAGTGTTGGACCAACGTAGGTCATCTATCCCAACTCATTTCCATTTATAAAATATGAGTCTGAAAGTCCAGCTTGTTCCCTTTTTGCTAGACCCACTCTAGGACAAGAGGGATCACATTATAACGAAGAGGGGATTTACCTGCTCAAAAACTACAAATTTAGTTCAAGGATGAATTATATAATTAATGTGTAGATTCCAGTTCTATTTTTGATTCTATATTTTTAGGTACAAGCATTTCACTCCTCCGCATACCAATTTGGGCTCTTAAAGTCTTTGAAAACACTCTATCACCACAATTTAGCTCTCGGTAGTGGTTGCTCCTTCCACACTCTCGGCATTGTGTATACCCTCCCCATTACACTCCTTCGACCTCTGCACAACAGTATTACACATTGTGCTCCCACTATGCATTACACTCCTCAACGATATACACTACTCCATACCATTGCTCGGTTAAAATAATCCTCATACACTGCTTGGCCCTCATTACAATCAACAACGCTCTCCATCTCACCAGTGGCATCTCTCATCTAACTCTCGTCGCTACTCATATCCCATATTCTCGCTGGTGGAATCTCTCTACGCAGCGGAACCGTGGATTGGCCTCACACTGCGTGGCCTCCATTAATAATCCCGCTACTCCTACACTATGACTTGGCCTCCCATCGTTCGGCCCCTCACTGCTCCATTATGCTCTGACTGTGCTCCACCAAAAAAAATTCTTTTTTTTACCGTCACTGCTCATATCTTACTCTACATATACGTTTTCAACACCGCCTCTCCTCCTTGGCACTACTCGGCCCTCCCACCATGGCATCTCTACAACGACCTCCACTATGCACTATGTAGTGGCCTCCAATATGCAACAACCTCCACTACCTTCCCATGGCATATTCCTACATATGGATACGAATGGTATCTTCTCCCATGCATACATACCATTCGGCCTCATACATATAATGTATCTGCAACCTCCCTCATGCACTTTCAACACCGCCTCTCCTCATGAGCGTCACAGAGGCTGAATTTATGCTAGCACCAAGAGGACGAATTGTGTATCATTTGTAGAAGTTAACCAAGCCATTTGTGTCACTCACGCAACCCAGCAGTATTGATTTTTGAGGATGAAATTAAAATTGTCTAGCAGTGCCAAAATATCAAATTCTCGTCAAGATCAATTTGTGCAACTACTTCTCCAAGGGTCGAATTGTATTTCTTCTTTGCACCGAAATATCCAAGTTGTTTGGTGTCATTTGGAATTTTAATGTCGATGAGGACGACCTCCCAATTATTTTGTGACAATGGGTTTTTCCTTTGGTTGGCTGCATTCTTGAGCCTTAAAGAGGCTAAGTCTATTCTTCATTGAGTTGGTCAAAATATGTTCATACTAGGTTGAGTTCATCACTGTCTAGTGGGGTCGAGTTAGTCCTTTTATTTGTTGCTTGTCATCTCCATATTTATTGGTGCATACCTCAGCTAGCAGAGGACCAAGTTCAGCTAAAATCAAGAGGTTATATGCGTTGAAAATTGGGTCTTGAACCCGCGCCAATTTCTATACTCTCTATGGGACGTGACAGTATACTGGAAGGCCATTCTCTGCTAGCCATTTCATGGACCAATGACTCTTTGAAATTCCAATATACTAGTCATAATTTCCTATGCATAGGCCTGAGTTAGATGTTGAAGTTCTCCTTGTTCATGGCCTATTGATGTGCTAAAAATTACTGAGCTACTTGGGGTTGAAACATTGAGATTCTAAATTTGTTTTTTCTATGAAATTTTTTATTGAAGTTATAAATCAGATAGACTGAGGTGCTGAAGTTTATAACCTTTATTATGACCAGCCATTTCCTCATATTTTTTTGAAGAAGCGACATTTTTTGGCTACTTGTTGCATTAGCAGTGTCCATCGTAGTCCCCTTGCATTACCTAGAATATTGCAGTCATAATGAATTGTGAGTGAGTGAGTTTCTTCCTCTTTGGTTCATAGTTGTGATCAGAAAATGACCAAAGTTTATAAAATATTAGAGTTTTTGAAAACTATAATACAGTCTACAACTAATGACACAGTGAAAATCAACAAATAATCTCTTGTTGACATTAGAATCTATCTTCAAAATTCACAAGTGAAGATTGATATTTTACAACTCAAATCTGAGCTTCAGCAAGAAGAATTTTGAACATGTTGTTGTTCAGAACATTGAAACAGACTCCCATCAGCAACAAGAATATAAAATTGAAGTTAATTCAAATCTAGTGCCAAATAAAGGAGAAGATTTGCATATTCATATTCTAATTCCCAAGCCCATCATCAGATCTTGGGAAAAGGATGTGAGTAATAAGCATAGAACTAGTCTTGGATATGACAAGGATGTGTCCTTTCATATTCAATATTACTCAAATCCCATCTAGTTTCATAGTGTTGGATTACTTCATGACAAAACATCTTCAGTTGTTCCAGATTCCACTCCTCTAGCAATAACAGATTATGAAATGCCAAGATCACTATTTTAATCTTCTCCCATGTAATAATTTTCATAAAACCACTCATTATTGAAACAAATGCTTCAGAAACAAGCCTCCTGCAAGAACAAATATTCATCTTGGATGGATCGCTTCTTGGCAATGGGCATCAACAACCAAGAATATGTTTCAGTCAAATGTCATAATATCTTCTAGAATATTAAAAGATTGCGTAGTTAAGTTTTCACCATCATCTCACCTCGTATCTGACAGGGTGGGAAATGATGGTCATATACAAACTTCAAATCCACATCAAGTGAGCATGAGCCACAACTTGCCATTCTATATTCAGAGTTGTAGCGAGAGAAAAAGATGCCCATGATCATGCATTGATTGGTGGTCAACCTTAAACCATTTATGCAAGGTTGATTATCTCCCTCTTTAAATAATTGGGGACACTTCCTATAGCATAATACTTCAGCTTCTTATCAGTTTTGGAGGATTTCCGCGAATTGCGTTAAGCATTTAAAAGTTGGTGGTCATCGTCAAACCACCACAGGTTGAGACCTCCCTTTCCAGGTTTAGGTTCTCCCTTTTTATGTAGGTTGCAGATATTCATTTTCCAAGTTGAAGGTATCCCTCTTCAAAGCATTAGGATCACTTCCTCTAGCAGAATACCTCAGCTTCTTTCCATATTTGGAAGATTTAAGGGAACTGCACTAAGTGTTTCAGTGTTGGTGATCATCCTTAAACCACATCGTTATGCCAACATTTCAGAGAGCACATTCAACCTAGTGTTTCCATGCAGATATTTCATGTTTTGTATTAAAGCTCTCTTCTTGGAATCATAGATACCCATTCGAATTAAGAGGGGGAATGTTGGACACACAATCATCCTAGGGTTACTATGGAAGGCGAACGGTCAAAGGGAGTCCAAGAGACCCTGGAATATGGAATCCAAGGGTCACTCCAATGTACAATAAATATGTAACAATGTGAATAATAGATATCTCATTCTTATATTTCCTATCATGTGCATACCATGTGTGTGTCGTGCATACCAGAAAGAATCCAAGTGTTATTGCCGAAGCCAATTTGGCCTTCGCAGGTGTGGTAAATTCTAACACCCAGTATTTGTTGGCACAAAATATACAGGTTGTCCGAAAAGAGAATTAATATCTCCATGCATTAGTGAAAAATTCACATTCCGCATAGTTCTACCTAGAAGAGATGAGAGCAACGATATTGGCTAAAGTATCCACACCAGGAGACACTATGCAGTGTATTTATGAGAATTTGGTGACCGTACATAAAGTAATTGTATGCTTACATGAATAACAATGGTAGAGCAGAGAGTTTGTCAAGATCCTTAAGAATGTGCAAGCTTCCATCACCACCATGCATGATTGGAAAATGCGATACAAGGGGTCACCAATTACACTGGTGAAGAAGATGAAGTTGTGGGCAGAGCTAGAGAAAGTGAGAGTTCGGATGTTGATCCATAACAACAAGCAACTCACCTCATTCATCGAAAATATTCAGGCCTCATATGTAAAAGTATATAAATTCAGATTTCATAGTGAGAACCAATAGGATCCCATCAATTGGGACACCCATTGAGACTAAACACAAATTAAAATTCCGACAAGAGATCGATCAGTACTTGGAGAAGCTGAAGCTGAAGCAGCGGAAGAATATTAGAAATGAATATACAGAAGATGTTGACCTACATCAGTGCCCCTATTCAGATCATAACAATGTTTCTCCCAGTTGAGAAAGAGGTTTGGACCGGTTCCAACACAATGTACATGGATGCCGTGGAGGCAAGAGTTTGCTTCCAGCCTAACACTATCACGTAGTTTGGGGAGACCATCAAACAATACCGAGATTGGAATTAGTATGTGACCGAGAGGCATCAGGTTGAAGTTTCCCAGCTTGATTTCACCCCAAATCCAACATCATAGTATTTTTTCTTGTTGGGTTATCAAGTTGTCTCTACCCTATTTTGTCCTATATGGGTACAAGTGGAAAATGTAATATTATTTCTAATAATTTTAAAAGTGAAATTCCAAGTGTCCTTTTTGAAATGTGAAGATTTATATGTAAGGTGATGAGTTATTTTTTAAGAAGTTGAAGATTCATGAGAGGATTCCAAGAGTCACAAAGGGGGCATGCTAAGAGTCACCCCCCTTTGTTATAAATATATCCTCATAACTCTTGTAAGGGGATTTTGGGAGCCAAGATTTTGGCTAGGATTAAGCTTAGGAAGAGCTTGGGAGTTTTTTGTGAGCCTTGGATTCTCTATAGTGTAGAGGGAGTATACTTCTTTGGAGGAGTAGGTGTTGTATACCTCATGTTCCACTATTGGGGCAAGTGGTTGTCAAATGTTGTATGTATGATTGGAACTATCACTTTCAAAAAAACTTAGAGCTGACACGCTTTCATGCATATATTGTGAATATAGTAGGAATACTCTTGTTGTATTTGTGATGTATGTTATTTAACTTACACATATGATTATGAAATATTTCATTTTCATTTGTAAGTATGTTTTTGGATGCGTGTTTATGTGTTAATCTATCACATTAACTTGTGGACTATTCTGGTTGTTAGTCCGTGTGACGTCGTCTCTCTCGTGTGTTCCTTTTACGCTACGTATTATTACAGGCTTCTAAGGTGCACACGTTGTTTTGCCCTTTGTGTGTTAAAATATTCATGCATCACACTTGAATCTCCATAGGGTCACACACTTGTTCTCACCAGAGACACCGTGCACCACTCTATGTGTTTTGCAAACCAAGGCAGATCATTGACACCCCACTTATGGGACTCCTACTCCAAACGGTGTGAGGTCTAGTTGGGACTTCATATCGGGGAGATCCACTGAATGTTGGTGGGTCCAGCACCATCAACATTTATGGTGCTAGAAGAAGAACCATATGACAAGTTTAGCCCTTGAAGTCTATTTTTAATTTTCGCACTCATTTATGACTTCTTCCACAATCAAAATCCCATCATGTTTTCCCAGAGATATAAAATTTCAGTTGCCAACAAATATTATTGATGACTTGTCACGTCTTAATTTTGATGGTGAGGGTGAAGCAACCATACTTGAGCATACTGAACGTTTTCTTCAATTTTTCACAGAGTGCAACATCCTCATTGAGGATGGTCATTGTTGGTTGTTCATTCTCACGTTCGAAGGGCGCATAAGGTAATGGCGTCACACATTGATCGTTGCCTCCATTCACACTTTCGAACATCTTACCACATAATTGTTTCATGCTTTTTAAAAGTATGATTACAAACGTTTGTGCAAGAAAATATTAGAATTTCGAAAATCACCTGATGAATCATTACATCATTTTTATAATGTTTTTTTGCATCTTTTTTTTTTAATTTCCAGAAGATGAAGTTGATTGGGATTTCTTGTCAGAAATATTTGTATATTTTCTTCGCATTTAACTAACTCTGTGAGAGTTGAAATCTTTGAAATCACTCTCAACATACCCCAATGTTAGAGCTTCCAAATATGCGATGGAAAAGGTTGTTGTTCCAAGTGACCCTCCATCTGCTTCTCATTAAACAACTCTAATTCTACAGGTTGAGGTGATTGAGATTGAAAATTCATTTTTTGATCCCCCACCATCTCCTCCCACCCCACATGCTCATAATTTTAGTGCAGGTTCGAACTATGAGTCTGATGGTTATGATTTCGTCCTTTGACCCCTCTGATCCTCCAAATTGTGAGTTTTTTTATTCACCTATTACAAATATTTCTCTTGATGTACATGAGGATCAAGTGTTGGATGGATTTGGTGTTGAGCAGCCAACTTGCGATATCATTTACAATGAGTATGTGCGTGAGCCCATTGTTGAACAAGAATCTACCATTAAGGATGATATCCTTTCTTCTGTAGCTCTCCTACATCACCCAAACATTTTCCATGATTCTGTCATTCTGATTGAATATTGTGAGAATATAGTTTATGATCATGTTAATACTTCCAATCATTCACATAACACGTGGGATGTCAGTTTTCATCCAGATGTAGAGAGGATGAATCTTCTATTCATGATCTTCCTAATCTCCCATCTTACCTTTCTCAAATCACATAGGGTGAAATATCTCCTTTCTCATCTCTCTTTCTGTACGATTCATCAGACCATGAGGATGCCCCCGTTGGTGATATTGAACTTTATGATCATGGTTATCGCAACCTTTTCATTGTTTCAGCTAATCATGATTTTGATTTTCCTATTGTTGATTTTTCCAAGCCATCAATCTTTGATGATCTACCATTTGATGAGTTGGAACTTCCTCAAGATGTCGAGGCACTTTAGCCTAAGTTGAAGGCTATGTCAGGTTCTCATAGCCTTGAGGTAAATTACACCTTCGATAAGAAGAGTCTTGAATCTTTTGAGGTTCCTCATCTCTCTATTTCACATATTGAAAATCAATCAATTTTACAATTTTTGCATCCTCCACCTATATTACATGATCCTATCACTCAGTCATTGGAGGAGTCATACATAGCGAGCACTATGGAAAAACTAAAATGTTATTATTTATTTATTTTTTCTTGCCTTCGTTGTTAGAAAATTTTTGTTTGTAATTCTTCGAATCATAGTGTGTCACGACACCATGATGCAAATATAAAATGATTTTCATGCACTTTTCATATTTACTTTTTTGCATGTTCGTTCAAACATTGAACGTTATGGTTTGCATTGTCCTATATTTTTGGTTTCTTGTTGTACATGTATATCTTTCTTGACTTTCATTTCCTTGCCTTCATAGGCCAACCAATGCGCCGATGGTTGCATTGGAAGTATCACTTTATGTGATTTTGGCCTATGCTCTGCTTAGGAAAGGAGTAGGAGCAATGCTTTTCTTTTATTTGTTGTTTGCTTGGATTTTCTTTACTCTCTTTCTTGTTTATTATTATACATGTATATCTTTATTGACTTTCATTATCTTGCCTTCATAGGCTAACTAGTGTGTTGGTGGTTGCATTGGAAGTATCACTTTACGTGAACTTTGCCTATTCTCTTTCTTTGCTTTGTTGTTTTCTTGGATTTTATTTACGCTGATTTGTTCTAGTTCCGCTTCTTTCCTTTTATCTGTTTTAGCTATAGGTTAGTTTCCACATGAGATTGTGTTTGTCTTCAGAAGAAAGAATGGTGAAATCCAAGAGGAATTTGTTCTACTATCAATGTTTGGTTTGTTTTTTATTCCCTCTCTTTTCATTAATATTGCATTATTTTAAGTTGATGATACTCTAATGGAAAATATGTTCCTCGTCGAAGAAAATCATAGTGAAATCACGATGTTTGGATTTTAACTGGTACCATATACTCTAATCGGTTTTATCTTTTCAGTTAATCCTTGTCAACCTAGTTGAGTAGAGTAAAGAGGGGAGGAAAACCTTAACAAGTATGTAAGAGGTGTATATAAACAAACTTCTATGAAGGAACAACCTCTCCTTCTCTCACTAAGTTGAGATCCCTCTTCTGCCCCATGAAATAAATAAGTGTCTATGCAAAGTTATTTGAACAAAAATAAATAATAATAATAATAATAAAGGGTGAAAGAAGAGAAAGGATTCCTTCTCAGGTAGGTGAAGTAAGAAACTCTGTTGGGGTACTTTCTAGGCCTACTGGCAGTGGAGCAAAAATAGAGATGAAAATAAGACACTGGAAATTTATTTTACTTATGTGCTTATATACTCCTCATCCCTAATCGAAACAACTTGGTTTGGCTTGGCTTGGTTAGTGTGTCACCAATGAAGAGGATGGATAAGACCATGCCTTTAACTCACACTAAGTGAGGAATTTGTGGTGATCAATGGATTGAAAAATACTTCTAGAAGGGTGAGAAAAAATTTTCATGATACAAGATTCATTTAGAGAGCTAGAGTTCGACCAGTGTGTCACCAGTGTTCTAGCGACTAGAACACCCCTCCAAAAATTTTCCTTTGCTTAGATTTTGGATCCTAACCTTCTTTTCACAGGAGCTTATCTTCCACCATTATCAGGTGTTCATTCTTTGATTTATGTTTTTCCTTTATTTATGCTTGTGTTCAATTTATTTTCACTTATCTAATTTCTCTAAGTCACAAGATAACCTCATGCTTTAGTTTTGCACACCAGTTCTGGACTTGCCTCTAGAAACTGCACAATCCATGAGGGCAAGAAACCTTGATGACTGGAATTGCGCAATCATGAATGGAAGTCAACCTTGAGATTGGAAACTGCACATTCATGGTAGGCAACTCAACGTCGAGCCTAAAAACTGTGCAATCCTTCACTGAGCTTAAAAACTACGCAATGCACTTAGCTGGGAAGTTGCATAATTCACAAGATTGCACAATCTTTCCCGGTGATATGCATGGAAATTTTTCCCTGAAAACAAACTAAAGTTGAAAAAATAGAAAAACATCCCCAAAATTTAGGGATCTATTTTTAGTAAATCAAAGGAAGAACATTTTCTATTTTGGGAAACTTTCGCCACATGTCACTTTTTCCTTGATTTTGGGCATGCATGCCATAAACCCTAATTTTCTCAACTCTATTTAATCAGTGCAGAAGAGTTCTATCATTCCCGAGCAGATGAAGGAACCTTTGGTGTGATCTTCGTCGCTTTTCTGGGAGAGTTTCGCTTTTATTGCTTTTCTTCTCTTTTTCTGTCGGTTTTTTTTTTTTTTTCGTTTGGCTGGTGTGAGTCATGTTTTTGTTGTTTCTTTGCATGGATGCTGGAATTTCAACCTGATTTAGCTTCTATAAATTTTATTTCAATTTATTGTTTTCCTTTCCCAAGTGTCGCATCGGTTTCTTCATTTTTTCACCGATAGTCATTGTTGCGACGACTCTCCTCACTGATTTCATTTTCTTCTCGTTTAATTAGTTTTTGCACTCAAATTTTCTTGTTTCATTCACATTTAGTCAGATAGGCACTCAATACAACACTATATCTCATATTTTCATGTTTTTCACACTTCCCTTGGGCAGATCTGCCATTCCCTTGGTTGATTTTCACTTTTCCCAGTTGGGAATTGCGCAATCTTAAGGCCCAAGCTGAGAGATTGGCCTATGGAACTGCGTAGTGCATAGTACATTCTATCCCAAATACGCATTGCATAGTTACATGGCTCAGTCTACATCCCTCGCCATTAAGACTGTGGAATGTGCGGTCTCTCCTAGCTCATTGCCCAGGCTAAACTATGCATTGTGCAGTATCAAGCCTCAAGCTTCAACCTTGACTGTTGGGCCTTCCTAGTGCACAGTTTCCTTAGGAATTCAACCCCTCCTCAAAGTGAAAATTTCACAATCCACTCTATCAGATTCCCAATTTTCTGCTTGAACATGCCTTGAAAGTGTTTTTCTTAAAACTGATGTTTTTTTTCCATGAGTGTCTTTTTTGTCCCACTTGTACACCAGTTGTTGAGCACCTATCCAATAGTCGCTATTACTATGGCACCAAAGAGAGCTACCTCAAAATAAACCACTAAAATAAATACTGGGGAAGAAGTCGAGCAAGCCCCAGTTAACTTTCCAGTATATGTGGACACTCAATTATTTGTAGAAAAGGAATCAAAACTGACATGGCAACAGATTAAATATTCCTTTGCAATGGACTTCAGGGAAGATTTAGAGGACAGATAGGGTTATCTTAGCATCAGGAAATCAGGACTATACAGGGTTTCATGTAGGTATCCAACCTTCCCATTTGAGGATGTTATCAGTTGGGTTGTCTCACACACAGATGAGAAAACTATGCAATTGAGAAACACCAGCAGACAGAATCTTGCTACATTTATAGCAACAAATTTTTAACGTATGTATCATCTTCCTGAGCCAGTATATATCATGGAATAATTTTTTTATGCCACCCATAGTTATGTGAGCACGACGGATATTTTCAAGATTTGGGTGAAGGAGCCATCAATGTTTAGACAAACACCCACCCACACATACAATACAAGGTCACTTAGGAAGGCCTACCAAATTTCGGTCATCTTAGCTTGCAAAATATATGGCCAACCGAGCACAAGACCTTTCTTGAGGTGTGGGATATCTTATTGATCCAGGTGGTGAAAAAAGGGAAGTCATTCAACTAGTTAAATCTTTTGGCTCATCAACTGAGCGCCCATGTAGCATGAACCTGGGACCCTTCTAATAGCGATAAAACAAGGGTCTATATGTATGCATACGTACTAGATGTGATTTGTGCACAAAATCAGTGTCCTAACATAAACTGGATGCGGACACCAAGAGAAATTACCATGCATATCTATTGCAAGTTTCTTTCAGATTGTAACCATTGAGGAGTTATGGAGAAGCTTACTGATCACTTCACCATCCCGCTATACAAGCTTATCCTTTAGGAGGACCCACCTTGCATGTCATGAAGAGAGATGGAGGCAATATCAAAGATTTCATATTGGTTCGCCTTACTAGATGGAACATTGATCAGAGTGTTTAGCGGGCATAAGTCGCTGCATCTTTTGCCAAGATATGCCACCAAAAAACTTGTCATGCAAGAAGTATCTTTCCATCTCACCACGAGGTTGTCAGAAACACTCCACAAGACGAAGAAGGTGCCATGGTCCACTCTTCCTTTTCATATCAGGTTATATGAGATTAAATATGTCAAATTTGTAGATACTAAATCGAAATCTATAGTGAAATTTGAGTTCGGTACAAAAGAATTCAATCTATATGATCCAAGGAAAATTTGCAAGGACCATCGTGTGCGAATCTACTATAGCTAGGTCAATGGGGAAAATCGGTGGTCGTAGGAGGAACCATGGAAGAATTTCTATAACACCCCTAGACCTCATGATTGGATCAGTATAGTTTGGAATTCTCAATTTGTTACACAAATGACAGCAATTCCAGAATAAACAACAACGAAAGACAACAACCCGATTTGGGATAAGGGAAAGAGGAAGGTTGTTGAAAGTGAAGAGGAGAAGAAAAGTTGGAAGATGCAAGAATATCCTATTATTGAACAATCGACTTTGGCAATAGAAGAAAATAGGAGGTAGAGGAATAAAATAGCAGAGCGAAGAAAGAGATAGAAGCAAAGCTTGGAGGAAGTGTAGTTGAGAGCGCAAAAATTAGAACAAGAGCTAAGGGAGGAATGGGAGCTAAGGAGAAGAGAATACGAGGAGAAGCAAAATCAGGAAGATGAAGGAAGGAAAAGTTCCACAACAGAAGAGAAGACACCCATATAGGTTGTAGAGCAGGTACAAGATCAACTAACAACAGAGGGAGTGGGAAAACAAATGTAGGATCGGAAGCTTGCTCAACAGATTGAGCAGTTGATTGAAGTTGCAGACATGGAGTTGGGACCGGAGCCACAAGATGAATATGTGGAAATGATTCTAAACACATCATAGGTCACCGTTTAGATGCCACCACCTCTAGCCACAAAGCCAGCCCCGAGCGAGGAAAGGGAGATAATTCCCCTTGATGATGATGATTCAGTGATGGATGTGTAGAATATTTCATTTGATGAACTCTAGAAGAATATTTTCAAGCATGGAGAAATAACTCCCCATATGATTATGCATAACTTGCATTTATGAGAGATAGTGCGATAGTGGCAGACACCAGAAGGGATTCAAGCACTATTCCTGAAGCCAACTTCGACTTCGCAGGAACAAAAAAATATAACACTCACTATTTATTGGTCAAGAATAAATAGTTGGCACAAAATATATAGGTTGTTCTGCAAGAGAATGAAAAACTTCGCGTAGCAGTGAAGAATGTCGCACAAGTCTACCCAGAAGAGATGAGAGCAATGATATTGGCTGAAGTATCCACACTAGGAGACACTATGCAGGGTATTTATAAGGATCTAGTGACCGTACATAAAGCAGTTGTCTGCTTACATAACTTGTAATGATTGAGCAAAGAGTTTGTCAAGATCCTTAATAATGTGCAAGTTTCCATCACTGCCATGCATGATTGGACAATGCGATACAAGGGGGACCACTTACACTAGTGAAGAAGATGAAGCCACAGGTAGAGCTATAGAAAGCGAGAGTTTAGATGTTGATCCAGAACAACAAGCATCTCACCTCATTCATCAGAAAAATTCAGGCCTCATATGTATGGTTATATAATATTTTGGATTTCATGGTGAGAACCAATGAGATCCCATTATTTGGCACAGTCACCAAGACTAAACACAAACGACAAGTCTGATAGCATATCGATCATGTAATAACCTTGGTTAAAAATTCATGTAAAAATAATAACCATGGTTGATGGGACATGTATTCCAAGATGAATGGTGAGGAAAACATCCTAGCGGGTGTTTATTTCGGTTATTATGGCTAAAGGAAATTGGAAAAGGCAATGGAAAAGGCTTTAGAAAGGCATGAAGCATTAATTGGCATTTTATTTATGAAAATAATGGAAAATAGGATAAAAGGAAGGTGAAAGGTCACATGTTGCATGTGAAGAGGAAAATGAAGGGAAATAATGGAAAATGAAGAAAATAGAAGCCTCATTAGTAAAAAGGATTCTAAGGATCAGTTAGTAAGTTTTTTTTGGTCAGTACGGTATTGGATATCTCATTATTCTCTATCTCTCTCTCTCTCATAGTCTTGGATACTTAGAGTTTTCTTGGAGCACTCTTGGAGAGTGTGGATACTTGGTGATTTGGAGCAAGAAGGAAAAGGAAGAGCGAGAAAGTGAAAGTCAACATCGGGATCAACATCTACAACATATTTTGAGTGCAGGTACCAAGATGCATGTATTTTTTTCTCACTATTTTTAGCATGCATGGTTTATGCATATGGATTTTCCTAGCCTTGCCATTTCCTGGATAGCCATGGTGTTGTGGGTTTATTTTCCATTGATTATTTTTTGTTTTATTCTCATGATTACTTATTTGTGGGTTGATTTATTAGTTCCTAGAAGCCCTGGTTCGACAAACGATCTGGAAGCCTAATAGACAATTGTGGGTTGAGTTACTAGTCTTGGAAGCATTGGTTGGAAAAATGCTCTAGAATCCCTAGGTGGGTTGAGTTACTAGTCCTGGAAGCTGTGGTTGGAAAAAAGCTTTGGAAGCCCTGTAACAGTTGGGGTTGAGTTACTAGTATTGGAAGCCCTGGTTGGAACAAACACTATGGAGCCCTAGAACAACTTGGGTAGAGACCAATCCGTGATGGTTGTGATGTTCGACCGGGACGTGGAATCATTGGTTGAGGGTTGAGGTAGTTTGGCCTTTCGAAGCCATGGATTAGTTTTGATTGTTGTGCTTGATGAAGTCCCACATTCATTCTTGGAATATGGCACGGGGGTGATTGGATGAAGTAATATTTGTCTCAGCCAATCTAGGGTCAGGTGCATATGGTCAAGCTTGCATTAGTTTGGTGAAGGTTATTGTGCACAAGGTCATTGTATGCAATTAGGTAATCATGATGATATTATTATGTTATGATGGTAATGTGTTGGCGAAGATAAATCAGGAGATACATACCATCAAAGTGAAGTTGCGGCATTGAACCTCGAGGAAAGAACAGATCATTATACAAGAGTGCATGTTTCGCATGCACGTATGTGATTCATGGTTGTTGTAAGCATTAGGGTTACTTATATGTTTGTCATTCTATTATTATGGTTACATATGTGATAAATACTAGTTAATCAATGTAGTTATATGCATTATGGTTATGAGTATTCCTTTCATTATATTGATGTTATGGTTACATACATTATAGATGCTAGTTGATTAGTATAGTTATATGTACATGTGTCAGATAGTAATGAATGCTAGAAACCTATGGTGGTATTTATTTTTATTGTTGTTTTATGTTAGATAACTTATATGTTGTTGATGAGCATGTTATGGGTTAACTTTTTTTTGTTGTATGATATTTAGCTTGATGATTAGGTTACATGTTGCCGATTAGCATGATATATACCTTGTTGTTGTTACATGCTAGTGACTTGATGGTTAGGGTTATGACATTCAAGCATGATTCAACCTAATTATTATCATAATGTGTTGTATTAATCTAGAATAATTGTGTATATATGATGGTTATGCATTAATGACAATTTTTTATGAGCTTATGATGGAAGGCTACCTTGCCAAACCCACATACTCCACTATGAATGCATATAAAAATGCATGCACCCAATTTAGCGCTCAATACAATCGTCAATCTGGGAAAAATTTAAAAATATATCTGGAAGCTTTAATATCTCAAATCTGAGATTTGAGATATTAAATTATCATTCTTATGGTTATAAACCCCATATCACAAACATACACAGAAGCTACTTTTTCACTTTTGATTGAGACCATATTAATAAAACCATTCCATTGAAATCGAATAATATTTGACTTTACATTGAACTCATAATCAGATTAAAACCCAACTTAATCTTTGCTCACTTATCAAAGGTTCTAAAGCCCCTTCATCTTATTTTCCAGCAACTACAATATAGTCGCCGCCTTATCCAAGGTTTCTCTCTTCCTTTAATTATAATCGACCTTTTCAAAGTCCTACTATAAGCCTTTGGATTGAAATGACTCTCGGCACTGTATTCATAGCTCAGAATTTATAAATTAACCCAATGGTTACAACAGTTCACTTGTCAACTTTAGTTCTAAGGTTTTTAAGCCAATAACCCATAGAATGATTAACGTTCACATATTCATTATAAATTAAACTTGACTTTGGACTAAAACCCAATATATAAATGTTATATCGGCCCCACAGTATTTGCCTTACCTCACCATTCGACGGCTACAAGCTTATTGTACACCAACTCAACAAATTAATGGTTGTCGCATTACGAAGATGCCCAAGCTCTATTCCTCTAAACTCATGTGATAAAAGTTACGCTAACAAACCAACAACCTTCCCGTGCGATTTTCCTTGGATCTCTCACAAAACTGATCTAAAGGAAATCACATTATTCCAAGAACATAACTTTAACACACAAAAATAATGTGAAATAACCAGTTTTAAAATACTGCCTTATGCCACGTGTTGGACGTTGACCGATATTGCATTCCAAAAGGTATTACTGCTTACCGGTTGAGGAGTTGTGCGAAACCAGTGGTTTCACTCTTCAAAACTGCCAATTGTAAATCTCTGCAAAGAAACTTAAACCCACAACCTTCACGCTGCGTTCGAGTCTAACTTAAGTTCATTCGAACCCTCTTTCTCCGTGTGCAGTTGAATGGCATGGATCATACAACAACCCAATCTTTTCAACCTCGTCTTCTCCCTTTAACACCGTGGTTGACCTCACCTGATATCGATTTAAACAAATAGAGTTTCAACGCAGATTTAAATATATTCAATATCAGAGGTTCACATGCTTGCGCCCTTCATCAAAAGGTCTAACTCATCAATTCCCCGTATTGTGGCTTTAATACCAGAAATGGTATCGATTTATGAAAATCGAAAACCAACAACTCTTTACACCAAACGTATCAATATCAGAATGAATATCTGATACGATAAGATCCCCTTCACATAGGATAATTGCACATTTAATTTATACAGACTTAGAACGGGAATTCATTCTACGATTTTTTGCACAGAAAAACTCGGTAGATTCTCAAATCAATTACAACATCGACTCTCCAATAATATATGGAACTACCACATAAACCCTTGCTACAGCGTTCTTTATTCTGCACGAAATATCTCATCTATCTACACATAACTTCAATTCATCAAAACATCCATACTCAGTAATTTCAATTTGAATTCCATTCAAACCCCCTTTTGCGTCATCGATCCTTGCAGTGATCGATGACTGCAAATCTTCTCTTAATAATTCTCAGAAATATATAAACCAAATTGCATTCAATTTCAAAACACAATAATAAACATCGACTTCTTCCTTATATGGAGAGCATTATCACAACCACAGGTAGAATCTCATCTCAAACCCCAATTACAGAGTTTCATCACACATTGTTCAATCAATCAGGGCACCTATAATTTTGAAACAGATTCTTTCATATACAAAATGAAATCGCTTACAAAAATTCTTCTTGCCTTGGCCAGGTCTTCAAAATCAGATGGCCCTTTTCAAATGCTCCTAGGCTTATAGAAACTTTGTTTCCTAAACCTATTCTAACTCTGTCTTTTCATATCTCCCTCTTGATGCCTTTGGGCTTACATTTATACAAAAAAACACAAATGAATCGATTCAGCTTCTTTGACAGCTCAACAAAACTTTTGGAATTCTCAAAGTCCTAAATTTAGCCTAAATCCCCAGATTTACTGAAACTGACTCTTCACATTCCTAACTAATTAGATTCTCTCATGTTCTCCAGTGATTCGAGAACATTTACAATTCCTTACAATATTTAAATAAAATTACTTAAAACCCACTCAATTTATTGATAAAAATCCATCTCCTTCAACCTCCTAAGTTTATTTAAAAATACATGGATTTTTTTTTCTTTTAGCCTAATGCCCCTGCATCAAACTCCCAAGGTTAAAATGATTCGTGATCTCCTAATCATGTGCTTTCAGTCCTTGCCTTCCTGGATCCCACATTTTGTTCTGCAACTGATCATTCGTTGCAATATTCTTCTTCTGCACTTCTCCAGGCTTCCATATTTTATTCTGCATCTTTCCACTTGTTATGCTTTCATATTTTGTGACTGTCTTCTTCTTGTTGTTTCTGCTTCTTTGTTTTCTTACTGCTATCTTCTTCTGAGACACTTTCACCATCAGCTTTCTCATAAATTCAATTTCCCTGTCTAATGTGTCTTCTGACTGCTGGATACTCTTTCCTCTTGATTTTTGAACTTCTACTTCTTCTTTTAGTCCAACTCTTGCTCTTAATTGTTGAGCCCTTGTGACCACCCTATCATCCATACCCTCTTGTTTTCTGCTATAGAAAAACTCTTCCTGATTGTCGATTGTGAAAATTTCTTCGTTCTCTACCTTTAGCAATTCTTCAGACTGGTATTTAAATTTCTAGTCACTGTCATCATCTCTTTTCTTCTCCTGGACTAAACATTCCTTAGTCCTTCCATCAGTACCTGCAATCATAAAAAAAACACCAAAATTATAAAATATTTGTGTCTCTTCCTCCTCTGGCAACATTTCAATTTGCTACTCTGACATTTCTTCCAGCAACACTTCAATCTGTTGCTCTGTCATCAGCACATCAGTATGTTGATTCCAATCCTTCAAATAATTCTCGAGACTGTCATCTAGTCTCTCTTCTGCTTCATCCTTCTCAAGGATGTTTCTCTATTTTGGTTCATAATGAACCTTCTCATTCTCATTCAACTCTGCCTTTATAATCTGAACACTTATTCTCTGTGTTTCTAGCCTCTGCTCCAGAACACTTAACTCACGCCATTAATCTGTCATCTCATTTGAGAAATATCTGTACAATCTTCACTACCTTCACAAGTCAAGTTTCTTGCTGTCCCTATCTCCTCATCTTTCATCAGAATAGAATTCTGATCCTCCATCTCTGCAATAATGTCAGTTATCTATCCGTCGCTCTTCATTTGGCCATTCAATAAAATAAATCTGCCATTATCATCATTAATAACAAATTCATCATCATCATACAAAACTATCATGTCTTCATTGAAGCAATTTCTTTCACAAAAGAAGGAGTTTATGAATTCCTTTTATTGCAGTAATTCATTTTGATCTTCATCTAAAAGATAATCATCATATCTTGCCTGGCAACTTTCAGCACATGAACTGTCTTCTTCAATACCTGCATTCATGCACAACTTGTCAGTTTTAAAACCATAAGACTCCACGGTCTCATTTGATGATTCAATCATCAAATCTTCTTGCTATTCCAAATATTCTATACATTTCAGAAATTCTTCAATGGTCTTCTCTTCAATTTCTTGGAGCTGTCCAATTGACTGCTCAATCTCTAGCTTCTGGCCATCATCATAAATTAAACCTCCTCTGCTTCCAATACGTTGGAAACCAAAACCTTTCCCCAACTATGTATGGACATTTTCAAAATATCTGGCTGTCTCATTTTCCTCCTTTGTGAAAATATCAGCAATCTTTCCTTCTCCACATGTTCTTCCTGCAAACATACAAAATTTGTCAGATGTAAAGCCATTCGACCTCTTGGTCCCACTTGAATTTTCAGTCTTCAAGTCTCTCTCCAAATACTCAATCATTCTAAGTAATCTCTCTTTCTGTTGAGCATGTATCATTTGATCTTTCTTCATCTGCAGCCTATGCCACTTTACCTTTCTTCTCATAAGAAAACCCCATCTCTGGTCTTCCTCTATGATCATCTTTAATTTGTTAAACTGCTCCCTGATCTCAGATGCCTCTTTCTCATACTCTTCCTTTCTTAACTGTCACAGCATGCCATATGTCTTGGCATCTTCTTTCTTCATCTTCATTATGTTGTGGCCTCTCTCAGAACCTCTACAATCTCTGCTATGACTATCAGTAGCCATCTTCTCCTTCATGAGTTCTCACTCATTCATCATGGGCTGCACTGAAACCTCTGCAATAACAAGTCTTCCTTGTTACAACTTACCTCACCAATCCTCTGTCTAGATCTAGTATTTTGGCAAGTACTGGTCCACTATGTCTGGAACCTCTTGATAATTCTCTCTTATCCTTTAGGCTTCACTCCTCTGCACCCTTTCAAGAACACATCTGTTCTTTTTTCATCCAACCTCTGATGGAAATTCTCCAGGTCCTGCCACACTTTTCTTCTCTTTAGAAACCTTCACTGGCTTCCTTCATCACTGCTTTTCAAAGCTATGATCTTCTTGCTGAGATGCTCCTCAATTTCTTGCACTCTACATTCTGCAAACAAAATTCTCAAACAAAATAAAAATTCCTCACCTTCAATGTTTGTTTCAACCTCACTTGAAATTGCTTCTGCAATCCTTCAATACTCTGTTGCACTGCATGTTGTCCTGTCAGATTTAGATCTAATCAACATGTCATCACCATCACACCTGTGTTCACATCTTCAAAACATATCCTAGAAATATTCAGAACATTGCCTTCAACTTTAGATTCTGCAAATCTAAATACTTTCACTGCACACCTCTCCAAATCTGCAATCACTCTTAAACATATTTAAAACTTCAAATTAATTTCAACACACATGCATTCCACAATTAATTTTCAAACGATTTATTCCAGCTCTAATACCACCTGATGGCAGGGTCCCTGCCAAACCCACATACTCCACTATCAATGCATATAAAAATGCATGCACCCAATTTAGCGCTCAATAAAATCGTCAATCTGGGAAAAATTTAAAAATATATCTGGAAGCTTTAATATCTCAAATCTGAGATTTGAGATATTAAATTAACATTCTTATGGTTATAAACCCCCATATCACAAACATACACGGAAGCTACTTTTTCACTTCTGATTGAGACCTTATTAATAAAACCATTCCATTGAAATCGAATAATATTCGACTTTACCTTGAACTCACAATCAGATTAAAACCCAACTTAATCTTTGCTCACTTATCAAAGGTTCTAAAGCCCCTTAATCTTATTTTCCAGCAACTACAATATAGTCTCTGCCTTATCCAACGTTTCTCTCTTCCTTTAATTATAATCGACCTTTTCAAAGTCCTACCATAAGCCTTTAGATTGAAATGACTCTCGGCACTGTATTCATAGCTCAGAATTTATAAATTAACCCAATGGTTACAACAGTCCGCTTTTCAACTTTAGTTCTAAGGTTTTTAAGCCAATAACCCATAGAATGATTCACGGCCACGTCTTCATTATAAATTAAACTTGACTTTGGACTAAAACCCAATATATAAATGTTATATCGGCCCCACAGTATTTGGCTTACCTCGCCATCTGACAGCTACAGGCTTATCGCATGCCAACTCAACAAATCAATGGATGTCGCATTACAAAGATGCCCAGGCTCTATTCCTCCAAACTCATGCGTTAACAAACCAACAACCTTCCCGTGCGATTGTCCTTGGATCTATCACAAAACTGATCTAAAGGAAATCGCATTATTTCAAGAACAGAACTTTAACACGCAAAAATAATGTGAAATAACTGGTTTTAAAATACTTCCTTATGCCACGTGTTGGACGCTGACCGATATCGCGTTCCAAAAGGTATTACTGCTTACCGGTCGAGGAGTTGTGCGAAACTAGTGGTTTCACTCTTCAAAACCGCCAATTGTAAATATTTGCAAAGGAACTTAAACCCACAACCTTCACGTTGTGTTCAAGTCTAACTTAAGTTCATTTGAACCCTCTTTCTCCATGTGCAGCTGAATGGCACAGATCATACAACAACCCGATCTTTTCAACCTCATCTTCTCCCTTTAACGTAGTGGTCGACCTCACCTGATATTGATTTAAACGAACAGAGTTTCAACGCAGATTTAAATATATTCAATTTCAAAGGTTCACATGCTTGTGCCCTTCATCAAAAGGTCTAATTCATCAATTCCCCGTATTGTGGCTTTAATACCAGAAATGGTATCGATTTATGCAAATCGAAAACCAACAACTCTTTACACCAAACGTATCAATATCAGAATGCATCTCTGATACGATTAGAGCCCCTTCACATAGGATAATTGCGCATTTAATTTATACAGACTTAGAACGGGAATTCATTCTACGATTTTTTGCACAACAGAACTCGGTAGATTCTCAAATCAATTACAACATCGACTCTCCAATAATATATGGAACTACCACATAAAACCTTGCTACAACGTTCTTTCTTTTGCATGATAGATCTCATCTATCTACACAGAACTTCAATTCATCAAAACATCCATACTCGGCAATTTAAATTTGAATGCCATTCAAACCCCCTTTTGCATCATCGATCCTTGCAGTGATCGATGACTGCAAATATTCTCTTAATAATTCTCAGAAATATATAAACCAAATTGCATTCAATTTCAAAACACAATAATAAACATCCACTTATTCCTTATATGAAGAGCATTATCACAACCACAGGCAGAATCTCATCTCAAACCCCAATTACATAGTTTCATCACACATTGTTCAATCAATTAGGGCACCTATAATTCTGAAACAGATTCTTTCATATACAAAATGAAATCACTTACACAAATTCTTCTTGTTTTGGCCAGGTCTTCAAAATTAGATGGCCCTTTTCAACTGCCCGTAGGCTTACAGGAAGTTTGTTTCCTAAACCTATTCTGACTCTGTCTTTTTAGATCTCCCTCTTGATTCCTTTGGGCTTACATTTATACAAAAAAACACAAATGAATCGATTCAGCTTCTTTGACAGCTCAACAAAACTTTTGGAATTCTCAAAGTCCTAAATTTAGCCTAAATCCCCAGATTTACTGAAACTAACTCTTCACATTCCTAACTAATTAGATTCTCTCATGTTCTCCAGTGATTCGAGAAAATTTACAATTCCTTACAATATTTAAATAACATTACTTAAAACCCACTCAATTTATTCATAAAAATGCAGCTCCTTCAACCTCCTAAGTTTATTTAAAAATACATGGATTTTTTTTTTCTTTTAGCCTAATGCCCCTGCATCAGACTCCCAAGGTTAAAATGATTCATGATCTCCTGATCATGTGCTTTCAGTCCTTGCCTTCCTGGATCCCACACTTTGTTCTGCAACTGATCATCCGCTGCAATATTCTTCTTATGCACTTCTCCAGGCTTCCATATTTTATTCTGCATCTTTCCACTTGTTATGCTTTCACAGTCTGTGGCTGTCTTCTTCTTGTTGTTGCTGCTTCTTTGTTTTCTTACTGTTGTCTTCTTCTGAGACACTTTCACCATCAACTTTCTCATAAATTCAATTTCCCTGTCTAATATATCTTCTGATTGTTGGATATTGTTTCCTCTTGATTGCTGAACTTCTACTTCTTCTTTTATGTATATATACGTATATATGCATGTATGTATGTCACTATCTGGTGAGATCGTGATTTATTTTATGTTGATGTTTATATATGTATATATGTATGTATGTATGTGTCTATGTCACTATATGACAGGGTTTTGAAGGATCATTCTTGTGGAGGAATCAATTGCTTATGCAGGTAAATGACATGAAGAGGTTCTCGGTCTTATGAGGAATAAAGTGGGAAGAGTAACCCTGAAATATTTATGAGTTTAGTATCATGTGGAAATGAATTGATATTATATGATTGTACTATTCCTATGTTTATATTATGGATAGGTAATTCTGAGGGGCACATCAGCGAAGTGAAAGTAGTGTGATCTACAACATGCTAAGATAAGCATGGATAGTGGAAAGACACTAGAAGAAATGTTGCTTGTGGGGTCAGTGTGTGGTCTATGGATGTGAAATACTACTGTTGTGTATAGGTTGTGCATGTTGTATATTCAGTGATTGTACCTATGGTGATTTGTAATGTTTCATATGTAGTATTGTGTACATATGATGTTGTATGCTTGTTGTATATATGGTGTTGTGTGTATATTGCATATGCAGTACTAGGTATAGATGGTGCTATGTACATGTTGGATATGTGGTGTTGTGCACATGTTGGATATGCGATGTTGTGTACATATGGTGTTATGTACATGTTTAATATACAGTGCTATGTACATATGGTGTTGTGTTCGTGATGTACATAGGGTGTTGGTACATTTGGTTTTGTGTGCATGATTGTACATGTGGTGTTGTGTGCAGGTGGTGTCGTGTACATGTTGTGCATGTGGCATTGTATACATGTGGTTTCATGTACATATCATGCATGTGGTGTTGTGTGCATGTGGTATTGTGTACACATTGTATAGGTGGTGCAATGTACATTTGGCGTTGTGTACACTTTGTGCAGGTGGTGTCGTGTACATGTGATATTGTGCACACGAGGTATAGGTAGTGTTGTGTACAGGTGGTATTGTGTACATATTGTGCATATATTACTAGTATACATGTGGTATTGTGTGCATTTTGTACATGATATGTTGCAGGCATCTGGTACTATGTTTGTGCATCTTGTAGTCATGGTATCGTGGCACATGTATTTTTTGTGTTGTACTCTGTGTATGTATAAGTGTTATGTCGTATCGTACACCAGGTGTAGGTGTATGTGTTGTATCTAGGTATAGGCGTATATATTGTGTTGTATTGTACCCTGGAAGTATGTGTATTTATTGTGTCGTGTTGTACACTGGGTGTAAGTATATGTGTTGTATTGTACACTGGATATAGGCGTATGTGTTTTGTTGTGTTGTATTGTACACCGGGTGTAGGTGTATGTTGTATGCCAATGTAGGTGTATGTATTGTGTTGTATTGTACATCGATTGTAGGTGTATGTGTTGTATGCCAGTGTGGGTGTGTGTATTGTATGGTGTTGTATGTCACACGTGGGTGTACGTGTTGTGATTCACACTCTGTCTATGTGTAGGTGATTTAAGAAAACAAAGGCATTTGCTTGCTGGGTGTGGCGACTGATCTGGTGTGTGTACAGAAATAACAAAGGGATAAGTAAGGATCGACGAAGGATAAGTATCGATATTTTATTTCATTTCTATTATGCATGTGATATACGATTTTGACTTATGATGGTTACCTGTCATTCATGATTATGGTTTATGGTGGTTTCATGCGATTCATGATTTTAATGTATGATTGTTGTGTTTTGAGCTAAAAAAATGTGATATGTTTATACATGATGATTTGATCATACAACTAGTTTGACTTAATGTGACAAGAAGTAAACAAGATTGCAAGTGTACCTTATTGATGAGTTACCAATGAGGTATGATTTGAAGTTATTTAAATTTATTTAGAATATAATGGAAAGTGATTGGTATAGGAAAGCATGCAATTCCCAGTTGGGTGGTTAAAATTGATTGCAATAATTAGCAGCAACAGTGAAAAGGAATTGAAACATGCAATAGTATGTTGTAACGCACTTCAGGAGCAAGGCCATTGTGGGACACTAGTACCCAATAGTGTCCATTGATTTCCATGAGCATGCTATGACCAATATGATGGTTTTGAGGTAGGGGTATGCCTTGGTTTTTGTATCTTCTAATGTGAGGAAGCCTTTCCAAGGACGGACTGCCCGGGATGGGGGTGCTAATGGAACTTGGAAGGTGGGTGATTGCACAGAAGGGGTGACTAGATTGCCCGAGGGACTGTGTAGGAGAGAAGGGAAGGTCGGGGATGGATTTGTTTTGGTCATTAGGATTTTCAGATGGAATCAGATACACATTGGGAGTGTGCTCTGTAACAATGAGTCAGTAACTTTTCACTGAGAGGACAAGTGGAGCAGGATTGTGGCAATGGAAATTGGATGGAGCTTCTACTTTGGTAGTGGATTCTGGACTTCCTTGGAAGGAAGTGAGTCTTGGTATTACTTTGATCTTAGAGGTGTTAGCCTTTGGATTCCCTTATTATTGATATGGGAATTTTATTTTTTGGTTGAGAAAATGTGTGTGTATATGTGTATATTATTGTAAATATTGTACTGTGATGGATTTATAAAGCTCCATAGATAATATGGTTATTCAATGGTTGAAGCAAATGTGTATGAGTATATGTGGTTGTTATTGTAAATACCATAATGAGCTATGATATAAAGCTCTAGTAAATGGTATGTTTTCCATGTTTTCAACAATGGTCATTGTAAATATTGTAACGAGCTATGTTGTAAAGCTCCATAGGAAATATGTTTTTTTTAGCAGTTTGTTGGTTTGTAGGTGTCATTGAACATTGAGGACGATGTTCCCCCAAGGGAGAGGGTTCTGTAATGGCCCTGGTTTAAAATTCATGTAAAAATCATAACCACAGTTTATGGGACATGTATTCCAAGCTGAATGGTGGGAAAAACATCCTAACAGGTGTTCATTTTAGTTATTATGGCTAAAGGAAATTGGCAAAGGCAATGGAAAATTATTTGGAAATGCATGAGGCATTAATTGGAAATTTATTTATGAAAATAATGGGAAAAGGGAGAAAGTAGAGGCCTCATTAATAAAAAGGCTTATGAGGATCAGTTGGTAATTTTTTTTTGTTAGTATAGTATTGGAGCTCTCAGTATTCTCTATATCTCTCTCTCATACTCTTGGATACTTAGAGTTTCCTTGGAGCACTCTTGGAGAGTGTGGATACTTGGTGATTTGGAACAAGAAGGAAAAGGAAGAGAAGGAAAGTGCAAGTGACCATCAGGATCACCATCTACAATAGATTCTCAATGCAAGTACCTAGTTTCATGTATGTTTTCCTCACTAGTTTTGGCATGCATGGTGTATGCATGTGGATTATCCTAGCCTTTCCAATTCCTAGATAGCCGTGGTGTTATGGGTTTATTTTCCATTGATTGTTTTCTGGTTGGTTCTCATGATTCCTTAGTTGTGGGTTGAGTTATTAGTTCCTGGAAGCCTTGGATAGAAAAATGCTCTAGAAGCCTAGCAGACAACTGTGGGTTGAGTTACTAGTCCTGTAAGCCTTCGTTGGACAAACACTCTAGAAGCCCTAGGTGGGTTGAGTTACTAGTCTTGGAAAACTTGGTTGGACAAAGGCTCTGGAAGCCCTGTAACAATTGGGGTTGAGTTACTAGTACTAGAAGCCATGGTTGTAAAAAACACTTTAGAGCCCTGGAATAGCTTGAGTAGAGATCAATCTGTGATGGTTGTGATGTCTGGCCGTGAGGTGGAATCATTGGTTGAGGGTTGAGGTGGTTTGGCCTCTGGAAGCCCTGGATTGGTTTTGGTTGATGTGTTTGATGAAGTCCCAAATTCATTCTTGGAATATGGCACAAGGGTGATTGGCTGAAGTAAGATTTGGCTTTGCCAATACATGGTCAGGTGGAACGTGGAAGTCCCATCTTCGTTTGTCTTTTACATTCAGAAATTAAGAGCTCATTATTTTTGTATTTGGTATGAAAATGTACTGGTTATTATGTGGATTCTATTGTTGTTGTATCCATGGTACTTTTGTTGTTGTTATGATGGTTATAAGCATGTATTTTATTAGTGATGATGTATGACTCTATCCATGATTTTACTCCTAAATGAATGCACAATGTATCTATGGTCAAATAGATTGTATTTCAGCTAATTATGTAAGGGAGTAATGCTTTGTAGCGATTCTCAGATAAGTATGAGACCACTATTCTTAAATCTGTTGTTTACACCTGTAGATTCAATGTTTGTGATATGTTTGACGAAATGCCTGTCATGGCTAGGAGGGGTCCATATGAGTTTATAATAATGTGATTTCTTTTGTACCTTTGTTTTGATGTTATTTATCATCTCCTAAAGTTTCATGAAGTTATGGGTAGTGACCTAGGCTCTTGGGCTGAAAAGGTGACACAAATACCAAAGTTGCAAACATAGAACTGACCAATTGGGGCCCTAGCCGCATGCTTGTTGTGTTGTTTCTACGGATATAGACTCATATCCACTACCTTGCCTTGGCATGCTTGCGGCTATGGTCCAAAAGGGTCAAAAATTCAGTCTCCCTCAGGGGTCAGGGGTCTGGAAGGTTGGGTTACCTCCTGGGGATGTTTTTGATGTTGTGTAAGGTGTGTTTGTCTTGTTTACATCATTTCCACTCCCATAAGGTCATCTAGGAGGTTGAATCTCATATTAGTTTCCTCTCGTCGCATGTGTACCCTAATTGTCCAATTACTTGGGTAGATGTGGGAGGAGTGTGTTACAGATTGGTACTTGGAGCAGTTGAAGCAGATTGCCATCTAGGAGGACTTGGATCTAAATAAACAGAACATGCATGCCTACATCAGTGGCCCTATTCAGATCTAAACAATGTTTCTCCCGGTTGAGAAAGAGGTTCAGACTAGTTCAAAGACATTGTACCTGGATGCCATGGAGGCAAGAGCTTGCTTCCAGCCTGAGACTATCACGTAGTTTAGGTAGACCATCAAATAATATTGAGCTTGGCATTAGTATGTGACCAAGAGGCATCAAGTTGAAGTTAAAAGAATTGATTTCACCCCAACTTCAACATCATATTTTTTTTTCTTGTTAGGATGTCAAGTCATCTCTACCTATTTTGTCCTATATGGGTACAAGTGGAAAATGTAATATTATTTCTAATTATTGTAAAAGTGAAATTCCAAGCATCCTTATTGGAATGTGAAGAGTCATATGTAATGTAATGAGTTATTTTATAAGAAGTTGAATAGTCTTAAGAGGATTCCAAGAGTCACAAAGGGGGAATGCCAAGGGTCACCCCACTTTGTTATAAATATATCCTCATAAATTTTGTAAGGGGATTTTGGGAGCCAAGCTTTTGGTTGGGCTTAAGCTTAGGAAGAGCTTGGGAGTTTTTTGTGAGCCTTGACTTCTCTGTAGTGTAGAGGGAGTATACTTATTTGGAGGAGAAGGTGTTGTAGACTTCACGTTCCACTATTGGGGCAAGTGGCTTGTCAAATGTTGTATGTATGATTGGAACTATCAATTTCAATAAAACTCAGAAGCGACGTGATTTCATGCATATATTGTGAATCATTAGGGGAATTTTGAGATCTAAAATGGGCCTCCTAAGCAAATTATAAAATAATAGTGGAAATAATAAAATAATATTTAATTACATCATCAAATTTTAGAGGGAAAAAAGAAAAAACTACTTTTTCAACTTATCTCCTAAAGTATTTGCTCAAATTTCGAGTGGGGGTACTCATTGGATGCAAAAATTAATTCCTCATCTAAGGATTACCCATGTTGCATACTTTATATGGAGCCCACTACACAAAAAATGAGAAATACATGAAAAATGTGACTGCAATCATGTTTTTTCATGTATTTATCATTTTTCACATAGCACGGTCCATCGAAAGTATGCAACATGATTATTCCTTGGATGAGAAATAAAAATTTTCATCCAATGAGTACTCCTACTCGAAATTTGAGTAAATACTTTAGGAGATAAATGGTGAATCATCCCCCATGGTTGACATCATCATCTTGAATCCTATTGGTTCTTATAAAGTTTATTTTGGTTGTACATTTTTCTTAGGAGGCCCATTTTAGACCTCAAAGTTCCCTTAATGATAGTAGCACTACTCTTGTTGCATTTGTGATGTATGCTATTTAAATTGTGCATATGCTTATGAACTATTTAGTTTGCATGTGTACGTATCTTATTGGATGCATGTTGATGTGTTAATCTGTCACCTTAACTTGTGGACTATTCGACTTGTTAGTTCATGTGATGTCGTTTCGCTTGTGTGTTCCTTCTAAGTTGTGTACTATTAAAAAAATTTAAGGGGCACACTTCCTTTTCCCCTTCATATGTTAGAACCATCATGCATCGCACTTAACTCTTCACAGGGTCACACACTTGTTCTCACGAAATACACCGTGCACCTCTCTATGCATTTTGTAAACTAAGGCAAATCATTAACACCCCACTGTTGGAACTCCTACTCCAAACGGTGTGAGTTTTAGTTGGGACTTCATATCGGGGATATCCCCTAAATGTTGGTGGGTCCAACATCGTTAACAGGTCGGTTACCTTTTGCAAATGGATTGGTTTTGTTAAATCAAGCTTGATTTCAGATTTATAAGTCAAGTCAAGGTTAACATAGTGATTCTAAGTGAAGCTTGAGTTCAGATTTATAAGTCAAGTCAAAGTTAACATAGTGATTCTAAGTGAAGCTTGATTTCATGATTTTTAAGAACAATGCCCTAATTTTTAATAGATAATTAAACTTTGACTTCCTGCTTGCGTTTAAGATAGTGTCTCAGTTTTTAGTAAATAAAGTGATGGAATTTAATGCTTAAGACTCTTCAAAATATTTTGTTCAACAATGCTTGGTTTTAGTATATGCCTTTATAGCTAAGTAGACATAGAATATTTGTATGATTTTCGGAAATTCATGTTTCTTTCTAGAATTGTATTTGGCCATTCAAAATGTTCATGTATATAAACATGGAAGGCCTCAAGAAAAATATGATGATAGAATTAAATTTCAATGTGATCTAACCCTTTAAACTCTTCCCTTGCACGCGTATTATGTAAAAATGAAGGAAAAAAGTGGATTTGGGTTTATTAATTGTCAATATTAACATCCACTAAGAAGAAGAAGATAAATTATTGTTTTATCTTCATTTGCTTAACGAAAACATTAGTAACTATGGTGACAACATAATTGATCAAAAGAGTAAAAATGGAAATTAATTTTTTTTCCATATGACAAAGAAGATTTTATTTTTTATTTTTTTATTTTTTTAATACGAAAATTCATATGGATATCCTAGCATCGTAATTGACCATAAAAGAATTAGCTGGAAATTAATATCAATTGAGAAGATTCTCCCAAATTTCCACTCTGTGTAATATTTGTATTTTCATTTAGGATTGCATTTTCCCATAACTAATCCATTTTTTAAAGCCCTATTGTTTTTTGTACATAATGTATACAATTTTTAAAACCATTATCATTTAGCAATATTTTGTGTATTTATATAAAAAAATTGATATTCACTTGACCAACGCATATGATGGTTATTGATATATAACCAACCTAGATCCATCGTAACTCCAAATCTACCAAAACATCGAGAAGGATCAAAGTAGAATATTTCTCTTCATAATAGAGTTTAATTTCTCATTTTTTTCCAAATAAAATTTATCTAATATTTATTCTATTAGAGATAAAAGTTTTTTTGTATTTAGTGATTTAGTTTTCCAAGATGATCTTCCTAAATATTTTATTCCTTAGTGTATATTTGCGCCTTTAGGGGAAATTTCTAGTTATATATTTATGCTCGCAACAAATTTATAATGAAAAGTAATATGTTTATAATCTAGCGTCTATGTTCGATTGCAATTTTATTTTTTTACCAAATTTATGACAATTTTTATTTATTTAAATTTTTAAAAATAGAAGTAATATATATTGTATATAATATCTATGATAGTAAGTGTGTTTATTTTAGAACAAGGACTTTAAAATTTTAATTTAATTGTCAATAATTATTAGGTGGATGGTAAAGGTCTCCTTTTGGGATGGCGTGGTGGTTGGTTCATTGGGATGTTATCCCCTCCACCTGATTTCAAATCCCACGGGGGGACACCTTTGGCCCATTATGATAAGGCTCAAGGAATAAGCTCCCCCTTATCTGTGGAGTCTCGGATATTGTTTAAGTCATCATTTTCTGGCATATCTGGCTTGCGGGCTGTTGGATATACTATTGGTGTTATAGTGGAAACTGCTATGAGTCATTAGGTTTGATCCTTGGACTTGCCTAAATTAGTCAAATGAGTTACCCATTCGCCATGGCTAAAAAGATAAATTATTAGGTGGATGGTAAGGATTAACAACCTCTACAAAATATTCGAGAAAATTCTTAATAGTAGACACAAATAAAATATTATAATTTATCTCAAAAGTAGTTATACCCTTTCTTACCCCTTGTTTTTTGTAAGGTGAATTTCATTAACTGCCAAATCAGGTGATTGTATCAAAAACCTTCATAAGTCCTTCTAGCCTCTCACATGGAAAAGTATACCCTTTGAAGGGACATAGGAGGCATTTAAATAGGAAAAAAAACATCATGTAATCCCTATACTAGGGAGTTGACATTTCTCGTTATTCACATAGTCAACAACAAAAAGGAAAACATGAACTTGATCCATCAAAGAGTGAGGGGAGAGGTTCTGAGTCTGAACCAACTACTGGGATGGGATTTGTTCGTTCTGTTGAAGGTCTCGTTGTGGCTAGAGGAATACTAAGATGCTTTTAAATTATTTCCAACCCATGATCCATCATTTCCAATTTGTAATCCTAATGCTTCATGTGTCTGTGCATGTGGTCCAAGGTCTGAAGCAGGTCCCTCCTATACTCTAGACTATCCAAAAACATGTAACCCAAAAGGAACTTCATATACTAGTATAAATCCATTTTTTTCATGTAATAAGTGGCTTTGCGTCATGTGTTTCCCATATCCAATATAAAACTCAACCATTTTTTCAGCACTTTCAAATGTAAGAGGGAGGTTCATTGAGATGATGCTTCTCCTCCATATATTTTCATCTCTTCGTGCACATACGCAGGGATATGCTCCCTATATTAATTTGAAAATATTTCCAACATGTTATGTAATTAAGACTTTCCTCAGTGGGATCTATCCTCATAATAAGCCACACCTTTCCTCACCTTGCCTATCTCTCTCAAAATTGTGATAAGCACCCCCAGGGAGTTGGATTAAGAAGTCATAAATCTCTTGTGTTGCAAATGATTCACTTCTACTACACTCCCTCAACTGCAAGATTCCAAGAACTACACTATACGTGGTTTGTAACCTAACCAAAGGGGGACCCTGTTTCAAAAACCTAACACTAGTTATTATATCTTCCACCTTCCAACCTCCGCCAACTTCCATACACCCATTTGTTACCTTTGTATTTGGAAAATTTTTGTTTCAAATCGTATCCCGAGCCTCTACAATGCCACCTTCTCTGAATCCACTCAACTTCACAGAGATAGGGCCATCACCCCTTTCTCCCCCTACGCTAAAGAATAATGAGCTCTGAATCTTTCAAAACATGGAATTTCCCTCAGTCCTCTGTCCTTATGCCTACCATATCATACCCAACTATACCAGTGCTTGTTAAGGCTCCTAGCACCAACCCAATCACCCCAAAGGCCACTAACATCATAAACCGAAGATATTATCATCCAATTATGGTTCGGTCTTAGCCCACCACTTCCATTGTCTACTGAATCAAACCTCGACTCTTTTTCCTTTAGGCCCATAATTGGGTTGGCCTTCCAACTTATTAACATAGGATAAACTAGTACATAATTCCTAGATTTACTTAGCAACCCAACTAGGAAGGTAGAGGTCCCCCAAATAGATTGTAAAAAGATAAAGTTACCCACTGAACCTAAAAAAACATACCCATATTTAAAATAGAATTTACTTAGATAGAGTTGAAAGAGGATTTGTCACAACTTCCTGAACCACTCAGTAAATTTCCATTTCAAAACCCACTCCTTATCCTAGAACTTGTGTGGTACACACTTAAGATAAGGTGTTCGCTCATGAATACGGAGGACTACCAGACCAGGGCTACCCCACCACCTACATACACTGATATGTTTGGAAGCAATGCCTTCTAGTTCAAAAATTTTCTACCCTTTATGATTTTTATTGAATCTATTTGGTTATATCCATCATAAACCCTCCTTAGTATCCTTTGACACACACCCCAATTTCTCTTCGTCTCACTTTTGGTACCACTATATCGTCATTGATAAATTGTAAGCATGTATGGCATTAATGCCATTCCCCTCTCATGTTGTGCGATGCCTCATAAAGTACTTCAACAATCCTTCATCCGAACCAAGGTTTTTGGGGTAATTGAATTTTTCATGATTATTTCATCTAGTGGGGGTATGTTATCATGTCTCCCTACTTATTGGGCATGAGGGATGGTGGAAACATACCCCCCACCCCCCTCTCACTTATAGTCACCCCATATAGGGATGGATAATCCTCTTTTATCATCTTCCAACTGGATTCTTTGATAGGAGATACCAAGATATTATTCCACGTCGACGCCAAAGGTCTGGATGCCTTTAGGCATCCATAATTCACTAGAAAATCCACTACCCTGTTACATGTTTTCCTTACATGGATTGGAATAAGAGATGAGATATTTTAGATGAGGATGAATACCTATTCTAACCTGGATTCTAGTCTCCAACATTTCAATACCTTATGAATGTGGGAGCCTTCTTGTATCTTGCAGACCCTATTGATGATTATTTGAGATTCCTCTTCTACAAAAATACTCGAAAATCCTTGATTTTAGGCATATTCCAATCCCATTTTTAGGATTTCTAGCTCTGCCACTTTATTCATGTTGGCACTCATTGTGCCTAAATAGAAAAATATGGGCATGCCAATGTGGTCTCATATTATCCCACCATAACCGGCAGGGTTTGGGTTACACTTAGCCACACCATCACAATTTGGTTTTCACAAATGGAGCTAAGGGGTGGGGGGACTAACTAGTTGGACTTAATGTGACCACAGGAGGAGGGATTATAAAGGAGATCCTTTAAGGGTGGAGCAGATTCATTCTTGCATGATCTTGTATTCCCATCCTAAAACCTACCAATCTAAAATCTACCAATCCCAGGCTTACCATTGTAGTGAAATAACCATTTCATTAACATTTTTGGTAAAGGTGATCCATACGTTTTATATTAGTGATGTGCCTCCTTTCAATATTATCCAGTTTCTTTCATTCTAGATGCCCCAGAAGAGGAGACCAGTCGAGATGTTCCAAATACAATTGAGAACAGGGTTTTCAAAAGCTTGCATCCACCAATTTTTTATAGTGTTATGAGGACTCTTCAAAATCCAGTTTGATCTAGAGATACAATCCCCCAACCTTTTCCAAAGACCGCCTCGGTAGGAGCAAAGGCTGAATAGATGCTCCAAAGTTTCATTATTCAATAAACAAAGAGGGTAGTGGGATGGTCCTTGAAGATTCTGCTTTTTAATATTGTCCCATGTGAGAGGCTTATTCCGTACTAACAACCATATGAATAATGACACTTTGGGATACAATTGGTACTTCCAAATTTTTCCCCAAACCTTCTATCCCTAATGGTCTAATGGCCTCTTCCAAATGATAAGCTTCCTTAACCATGAAGGTAACCTTAGAACTATAGTTCCATTTGAACTTGTCATCTTGAAGTGAGATAGGTATTCACTGAAGTTGTAGATACTCCCATAGGTTTCTCCATATTGCTTCCATTGGTTTGGGGTTAGAATTGTTTAGGGAAAACCATTTGCATTAGTGTTGGTCCAATATATCTCTCGTAATAATCCTCTATTTTAATTTTACATTCGGATTTCATTTGTATTATGATTTTTTCAAGCTCCCTTTGATTTCCCAACTTTGGAAGTTGTTTCTAGGAATCCTCCTAGAACAACGTTTATATCCCACTCTTAATTTCCCCAAAAATAGGGTTTTTGAATCAAGTCCATCCCCTTCTTTTCTAAGGTTCATATTGATGATCATGTGGAAAAAAATCTCACTCTAATAAATTGTTCAGGGCATGCATGTCCAAATAATTTTCCATAGATCCATCCCTCCTTGAAGCCATCTCCACCAAAAAATTTCCCAAGCACCGTGGGAATCATAACTAGGTCCTACATACCTAGGTCCCCTTTCATTTTTAGGTGACATATTTAATCCCAAGTTATTTGGGGGCATCTCTTCTCCAACATTGATCCTCCCGATAGAAAGGCCATCTAAATTGTCCACAATTCCTACATAATGGACATGGTATCCTTCATTGTAGAGCATATATACACCATTAGTGATTGTAATATATCTTTGAGGAGTACTAAACGACCTACCATATTCATGGATATAAAGGTATAACTAGATATTTTCTTCTAATTTTATTTTTAGTGTCTCTTGCCACACGCTCCAGCAAAGAGAGTTGTCTACTAGAGGGGAACCCAGGTATTTTTAAGGAGGTTTACTAATATGCATTTCTAGGATTCTAATAAAGTGTTTTCTTCTTGTACCATTGGAACCCCTAGCCCCTTCATGTCATCAAAAAATTGTTGATGGGTTAGGGGCACATCTTCTTCATTTAACCGGAGGTCTCTCAATCACTACTCAAAAATCATTGTCTTGAATAAACACCTTATTCCTTCCATTTCTAGAATGAAAATAAAAGGGGAAAGAGGATCCACTTGCTGAATTCCCCCATAGGATTGGAAGGGTGTAGACGGAGAGTCGTTGATAAGTATTAAGAAGGACTTCGATGAGACTAGATTAATACCCACTTAATCAAATCATTTTTGAATCCAAATGCTCTTAAAGTGTCACACATGAAATCCCAATTGATTTTTTCATACACCTAAGAAAAATATAACTTAAGAATTATACTTGGTTTTTAATTAATCTTCAATGAGTGGATGGATCCATGAGCCATCATAATTCCATTAATAATTTTCCTTCCTTCTGTGAAACTTGTGTGCTCTTGAGAGATAATTTTAGGGAGTAGAGGCTTAAGCCCGGTGAAAATGATATTGGTTATGAGTTTAGTAACTACATTACATAGTTCAATTAACCAATATTCACTTGGCTCTTCCACTTTATCCCTTTTATGGATAAACAATATGAATGTGGCATCCAATGCATTCAGAATAGTTATTGTTTTCTAAGAATCCTCCACTTCCTTCCAAACCTCCTTTGTAATTCTCGACCAACATGATTGGAAGAATTCAATGTTGAACCCATCTAGCTAGGGGCCTTATTGAGGGGCATCACCTTGCTGGTTGACATGGCCTCCTCTCAAGTAATTTCTTGAAGAAGCGTGTCATTATGGTCTTCTGTTATAGTTGAGGGAATGTGATTGGTTACTTGTCTAATGGCCTCCTTCCTATCCACTATAGGTTCTGAGATGATGATATGAAAATAATGAATTGATTCTTGGGATATCTTCTGATATGTTTCCAACTGTTTATCCTAAAATTATTTCAGAGAGGATATAAAATTATGGTTTCCATGTTGTAGAATAGATCTATGGGAGAAGGCCACATTATTATTCCCCTCCTTTAGCCACTGAATCTAGTGATTCTACCTCCACGGTTTTTCTCCTACTTCCTACGTTCTTCTAGATCCCAGAGGGTCTCTCCCTCTTCCTTGATTAGGTCTTACGAACGCCTATTTACTATATCCTCTTATTGTATTCTTGTCATTTTGAGCTCAAAATTTTATTTTTCCGCAAAGATATCCCCAAACCTCTCTTTATTCCATCCTTTTAACTTCCATTTGATATAATTTATATTTTTATAAAGAGAAAACATCATTGATTCTTCTATGTTCTCTATTTCCTCCCACCATTTTTGAATATTTTTAAGGAACTTTGGATGCATGAGCCATAATTTTTGAAATATAAATGGGTGATTATGGCAGTGAGTCTTCAATTCTATAAATTGATTTTCTAGTGGTCAAAGCCATGGTTGGGTAGTATAGAGTCTTCTATTAACACATACAAAATTAAGATGTTTTTTGAGATGAGAAAGCAATCCAACTTTGAGACAATTTGGTGTTGTCCTCACCATCTATTATTCCTAGTACACATACCCATTAACTTTGTTACTCTACATGAGTCCCATTATTTCCATCATTTCCTAGAGAAAATGGGCCTATTCCACTCTAGTCGTTGAATACCCCCTTTCTTCTCATCCAAGGATTTAATTAGGTTTAAGTCTCCTCCAAGTACCACAATTTTTTGGAAATCAACGCGTCAGTCTTAGATATTGAATGGAGAAACCAACCCTTAATCATACAAAATATTTGGGCCATGGATTTTTGAGATATTAATTCATTCTCTTGAGCCAACAAGATATATTTACACTGGTAGGAATCAAAATGTAGCAAATAGATTTATGTGACTCTTGTTGGCAATATGATGCTAAATGTTGTCCTTGATGGCAACCCACTTGATGAAGATGATGGCAACCTCTTATTGAAGATGTTCTTGATGCTTGATGAGTTTATTAATGATGTAAATATGATGTTCTACATGTAGCTCAGAAGTACCAGAGAAGGAAATATCAGTGAGGGCCAAAGCAATAAGGAAATGTGTGTTTCAAGGCATACGCGGGTTTGTCAAGGAGAAAGCGCGTATGCACGCGGAGAAGTACGTGCCAAGTCGCGTATGGTATTTTGCGCTCCAAAATTAGAATACCAAGGGGCATTACCATGGTATTGACCCATTGTATTGAGCGCTGGATTGTCTATTTGATCTCGTCCAGGAAAACCATCGGAAGTAATGTGGTTTTGACTCATGGTATTGAAAAAGGCTAAATCTATATAAGGAGAAGAATTTCATTTTGCAAAGGGGGTGCAGGTGTCTGGGCTTTAATGAATACTTCACTTTGAAGTATATCTGCATGGTTGAACTCCGCTCTTTAATTGATAGATCTGATTCTATGATGCATCTATGAACATAATGAAGGTTCAAGATCTCTAGATCTTGAAATGGTGAATCTCGTGGATGATCTGAAAAGAATTGATGAAGACCTGGCGCAAATTTGTTGAAGAAGTTGAAGAAATCTGGTAAGTTCATAGATCTGGTATGATCTGCAAAATTTATCTTTTATAGATCTATACGCAGGTTCGTTTCGTGAAAAGCGCGTGTATACGCGGCTCTATTCAGACAAAAGCGCGTATGGGCTGTTAGGGTTTTTCTAATAAGTTGTACAAATGTATACGCGGGTTAGCTTCAGTAAAAGCACGTGTATACGCGGGTCTGTTTAAGGAAAAGCGCGTATGGTATTTGAGTTGATGGTTGCTCAAAAGATAATTAAGGTTCTGCATATCTGTTCTGAAGTCTGGGCTATTTCAGATATTCTGGTTACAGTGGTTTCACTGTTCTGACTGATGAAATGAAAAGGGATGTTTGTTGATAAGTGAAGAATTGTGTTGAAGCTGTTCGATCCAGTGTGAAAATTAATGAAACGTGGTCTGCAGTGGATCTGAGGGTTGAAGCCTTCAGTTTGATAGTAGAAGCTTTCTGTCCGCAGAGGCTGGTGCTAATATCAGGGCGTAGTAGCTCCCTTCCAGGTGAGGCTGGTAAACGAGAGCAGGGGGTTGTATCTCCCTTCAGGTGAGGCTGGTAAACGAGAGAAGGTTTTAGCCTTCTGCAGGTGGGTGCCTGCGTGCTGGTATAAGTCTGCACCAGTACATGATTGTAAGAAGTTTTTCTTTATAATAAATTTTGAAGACTGAAACGACGTCAGCGGTGGTTTTCTCCCGAATTGGGTTTCCACCTAAAAATCCTGGTGTTCATGTGTGTTGCCTATGTGTGATGATTATTCTGTTCTTTCTGCACCTGTTTACTATTTCCTAAAATATCTGATAAATGAATAATGCAATGATCTGAGTTAAGAATTGAATGCATAATTAGATCTTTGTGCATACGCGAGTTCTGTAAAGGATATCCGCGTATATACGCTAGTTGGCTTCTGAAAAGTCGTGTATGGGTTTTTAGAAAGGAAAAGTAAAAAATTTTATTATCTGCATTAAATATTGATTCACCCCCCCCCCTCTCAGTATTTTTCCAGCAATTGGTATCAAAGCAGGTCCTTCTGAAAAGGCTTAGCCGCTAGAAGGAAGATCAAGCAAGATGAGAAATCATGAGGGAACAGCATCTATCAAGCCCCCGCTCTTCAATGGAAGCAATTTAATCTTCTGGAAAATGAGGATGAGATCCTATCTTCAGTCTATGGGAGCTGATGTATGGGCCATTGTTGAACAAGGATATCAATATCCAGCTGCTACACCAATAGATCCAACTGAAAGGAAGAATTATGAATCAAATGCAAAAGCGGTCAATGCTATAGCAGGAAGTCTAACTGAATCAGAATTTGTCAAAGTCATGCAGCTGAATACAACAAAGGAAATATGGGACAAAATCATTCTAAGTTATGAAGGCGATGCAAAGGTAAAAAGTGCAAAACTCCAAACTCTCAGAATTGAATATGAAAATTTAAAAATGCATAGTGATGAGAGTATTGCCAGTTTATTTTTACGTATTGATGATGTTGTAAATCGTATGAGAAATCTGGGTGAAACAATATCCGACACTACTTTGGTTGAGAAAATTTTACGATCGCTAACGGCAAAATTTGAATCAAAAGTTTCTGCCCTTGAAGAAAAACAGGATATTCAAATTCTTTCCATGGTGCAACTTCATGGCATACTGACTGCATATGAAATGAGAAGAGGAGGACCGTCTGAAGTCAAAGAAGCTATTTTTAGAGCTTCTACAAAAGGGAAATAAGTGCAAGAAGCAGAAGGATCAGGATATATTTCGGAAGAAGATGAGGCAAATTTTGTAAAGAAGCTTCAACTTGGTACAGGATGGTTTAGAGGTAAGCTTCCTTTCAAATTTTTTAATTGTGGAAGAGTTGGTCATTATGCTGCTAAGTGTCCTTACAAAGAAACACCTTCAAAAGGAAAGGAAGTAGCTAGAAATAAGAACCGGTCTAGCACTAGAAAAAGTTACTATACTCATGATGACAGTGATGGAGTATCTGATAGTGAGGAAGAATGTGAACAAGATCTTAGACTTCTCATGGCATTTGAATCTAAAGAAGAAAAGGATACTTTCGTGGATGCTCTAGAGGACAATGATTTTCTTGAAGAGAACAACCAACTCAAAAGACGCTTAGAAGAATATAAAATTCTCTTAGAAGAAAGAAAAATAACCATCGAGACTCTGGAAAAGCAGGTTGAAGAAGCAAAGAAACACAATGAGAAATTATAATGTGAAGTGGTAAGTGTAAGAAAAGAATTTGAGAAAGAGAAGACTCTGAATTTTAGATTTACTAAAGGATCTGAAACCTTAGATGAGATTATCAAGGTTCAACGTTCTCCTCTTATAAAGACAGGTCTTGGATACACTAGAGAGTCCTCTCAAGATTTAGCACCAAATTATCTAAAAGCAGCTACAACTGGTTTACAAAATTCTGCCACTCAGCCAGGGAATAAAGAAACTTTACAGGTAAAGCATGATCATCCTAATGCAAGGAACACTAACAGGAATATCTTTCAAAAAGGCACCAATCAACAGGTAAATTCAAATAGAATATTTCATGATCGCAGAAATTTCTTCTTCAATGGACAATGTTTCTCATGTCACAATTTTGGTCATAAAGTTGCTCAATGTGTTGCTTATAAAACCATCATGACAAGAGAAGCAAGAAATAAAAGGATTGATGTTGAAACAAAGAAGAATACCTATAACAACTTTTCTCCTCTTCTAAATGAAGTTGAATGTGCTTATTGCAATAACTTTGGCCATGAATATTCTGAGTGCAGGAGCAAAGTACAGCCAAGAGAGCATCTTCCTTCAAAATCCAAAATATGGAAAAAGAAGGAACCACAGGTTGAAAATTGTGGCATAGCGTTATTTGCGGAACGTGAAGAAAATCAATGGTACATTGATAGCGGATGCTCAAGACACATGACAGGTGATAAACACAAACTTCGTGCATATAGTGCTCTAGAAAAGGAAAAGAAAGTTACTTTTGGAAATGATACTCCTGCTGTAATTAAAGGAAAAGGGTCTGTGTTTCTAAAAGAAAAGGTGAAGGCTAATGATGTTATGTATGTGGATGGATTAAGGCATAATCTGTTAAGTGTAAGTCAAATGTGTGATCAAGGAACTGAAGTTGTCTTTAGTTCAAAAGAATGTGTGGTTTGTGATCTTGATACAGGTAAAACAATTATAAAAGGAAAAAGAACTCCAAGCAATCTGTATGTATTGAAGAATTGCAAAGAACAATGTTACTTGAGTAAATCTTCAGAAAACTGGCTATGGCATAGAAGGTTGGGGCATCTAAGCTTCTCTCAAATCAACAAATCTAGCAGACTTAATGCTGTTCGTGGTCTTCCCAATATTACTCTGCCTGAAAGTATCATATGCAAATCATGTCAATTCGGTAAGCAAACCAGAGTGCAATTTAATGCCAAGGAAGGATCATCAATTAAGCCTCTTGAACTCATTCATACTGACATATGTGGACCTATGAGGAAAAATTCTCCATGGGGTGAAGAATACTATATCTTATTTATTGATGATTTCTCTAGAATGTGTTGGATTGGGTTGATCAAACACAAAGATGAAGCATTTGAAAAATTTCAGATCTTCAAAGCTTTGGTGGAAAATGAATTAGATCTAAAAATCAAGTGTCTTAGATCTAATCGAGGAGGAGAATATACATCAAATGAATTTTTTGAATTTTGTGAACAGCATGGCATAAAAAGACAATTTTATGTAGCAGGCACTCCACAACAAAATGGCGTAGCAGAAATAATGAATAGAACGATTCAATAAATGGCTAGAGCTATGCTTGATGATTCTGGAACACCTGACACCTTTTGGGGAGAAGCAGCTCACACAGAAGCAAATATTCTTAACAAGGCACATGTTCGGGTAAATAGTGATAAAACTCCGTATGAACTATGGTATGGTAATCCTCCTTCTGTGAAGCATTTTAGAGTTTTTGGAAGTAAATGCTTTATCAAAAATAATAATGAAAAGCTTGGCAAGTTTGAACTCATATCAGATGAAGGAATATTTCTTGGTTACTCATCTACAAGCAGAGCATACAAATGTTACAATAAAAGGCTTCGGAAGATTCTTGAATGTATTGATGTTGTTATTGATGAGTTTCCTGCAGCTCCTAAAGAAGAAAAACACACAACAGATGAAGATGATGGTGACTTTTGTCCTTCTGCATCAAATAGAAATGATATAGACAATGGATCCAATGAAGAACCAGAAGATGATTTATCTGAAAAAGCTCCATCCAGATATGTTCAAAAGAATCATCCTGAATCTCAAATTTTGGGAAATAAGGAATCAGGAGTACAAACAAGGAGGACTCTTGTGGGATCTTCTAGCTATCTGGCATTTCTATCCACAATTGAACCACACAATGTTAATCAAGCTAGCAAAGATGAATGTTGGATTCAAGCCATGAATGAAGAGCTTGATCAAATTGAAAAGAATCACACTTGGGAATTGGTACCAAGACCACATGACAAAAATGTCATTGGAACCAAATGGATATTCAAGAACAAGTTAAATGAGAATGGGGACGTTATAAGAAACAAAGCTAGACTGGTTTGCAAAGGGTATACTCAACAAGAAGGTATAGACTTTGAAGAAACTTTTGCTCCTGTGGCTAGACTTGAAGCCATAAGAATGTTTCTTGCTTTTTCAAGTTTTCAACAAATCAAAGTTTATCAAATGGATGTCAAATCTGCATTCCTCAATGGTGATCTAGAAGAAGAAGTTTATATAGAACAACCAGAAGGATTCATTTTGGGAAATGATGAAAATCTTGTTTGTAGACTTAAAAAGGCTCTATATGGTCTCAAAAAATCTCCAAGGGCATGGTATTATCGTCTTGACAAATATCTTCATCAACAAGGATTTTCAAAGGGGTCTGCTGATAGCAACTTATACACAAAAATTGAAAATAATAAACTATTTATTTTGGTGGTTTATGTTGATGATATCATTTTTGGGAGTAATGAAGAAACTATGAGTCAGAAATTTGCTTCTGTCATGCAGCAGGAATTTGAAATGTCCTTACTTGGGGAACTAACATTATTTCTTGGCTTGCAAGTGCATCAAACTACAGATGGTATATTCCTAAAACAAGCAAAATATCTTAAGCAAATTTTGAAGAAGTATGGCATGGAAGAATGCAAACCTGTAAATACACCAATGATAACCGGATGCAATCTCAGTTCTCATGATGATTCTCCCACGGTGAATCAACCAGAATACAGATCAATGATAGGAAGTCTACTTTATCTCATTGGGACTAGACCGAACATTATGCATGCAGTTGGGATTGTCGGACGATTCCAAGCTAATCCAAAAGAGTCTCACCTTCAGGCTGTCAAAAGAATATTAAAATATCTACAAGGAACTCAAGATTTTGGACTATGGTATCCAAGGAATGCTGATCTTACTCTTCATGCTTACACTGATGCAGATTGGGCTGGAAATATTGATGATCAAAAAAGCACTAGTGGTGGTGCATTCTATATGGGGCCCCGATTAGTATCTTGGTTCAGCAAGAAGCAAAATTTTATTGCTTTATCTACAGCAGAAGTAGAATATGTGGCTGTCGCATCTTGTTGCACTCAACTCCTTTGGATGATGCAAATCTTGCAAGATTTTCAAATCAAATGCACACCTCCTATCTCCATTATGTGTGATAATACAAGTACCATCAGTATCTCAAAGAATCCTGTTATGCATTCGAAGACCAAGCACATTCCCATAAAGTATCACTTCTTACGTGAACAAGTGCTTGAACAAAAGGTGAAGTTGGAGTATGTTCCCTCCAAAGAACAAATTGCTGATATATTTACCAAACCTCTGCCCAGGGAAGCATTCGAATATCTTAGACAAAAGTTGGGTGTTGTCTCTGCCTCTCAGAAGATCAGATCTGATTAAATTCAGAAGATTAAATTGGATACGTGGGTTTCCTGAAAGACAGTCGCGTATATACGCGAGTTTACCCATAGAAAGCCGCGTATTGTTGGTTACTGGAAAATTTTGTTTGGGGTCAGCATTTTTTCAGCACAGCTGCAGTGTTGTTTGGTATCTCTGATGTTGTTTGGAGTCACTGGTGATTTCTGTTTCATTCTCTGATTTTGGGTGAAGATGCCTTGATGATTTGATGTTGAAAGTGTTCAGGATGCACAAGCAAAGGGGGAGCTCTGGTCATATAGAAAAGATGCTTGGATGCACATTTTCAGGGGGAGCATTAGCTTTGCTGAGTATAATGCATTGTTGGCATTATGATGATTCTGAACTATGATCTCTCTCTTGAGGTCTTTCTGGTATTGGTCATGAAAAGTCATATTTGTAATTTGATGAAAAGGTCATGTTGAGACCTATGATGTAAAAATTGTAATATTCAATCATAAAAGGACTTGTTCAAATTTGTAAACCCACTTGGTTGGGTATTTGAGTCTCATATGTAAATCCACTTGGTTGGATATTTGATGTAAGTATGAGTCCTTGGTGATAGGAAAGGTCATAGAGTCATATACATCATTGAAAAATATGTTTGAAGATTCAGCATGAACTTAGGGGGAGCATGGTAACTTTAGTGCACATCAGATCTACAACGCTCTTCTCTCTACATGAGGAGAAAAACCTTGTGTTGGTTTTGATCCGCCCTTTGCCCTTGATGTCAAAGGGGGAGAGTGACATGGTGTTTGAATATGGGGAGAATCTAATTCTGCTTAATGTATTTATCTATTATGGTGATCAAACACCATCATGGTTGCCATCAAGTCCAAAGGGGGAGATTGTTGGCAATATGATGCTAAATGTTGTCCTTGATGGCAACCCACTTGATGAAGATGATGGCAACCTCTTATTGAAGATGTTCTTGATGCTTGATGAGTTTATTAATGATGTAAATCTGATGTTCTACAAGTAGCTCAGAAGTACCAGAGAAGGAAATATCAGTGAGGGCCAAAGCAATAATGAAAAATGTGTGTTTCAAGGAATACGCGGGTTCGTCAAGGAGAAAGCACGTATGCACACGGAAAAGTACGTGCCAAGTCGCGTATGGTCTTTTGCGCTCCAAAATTAAAATACCAAGGGGCGTTACCATGGTATTGACCCATTGTATTGAGCGCTGGATTGTCTTTTTGATCCCGTCTAGGAAAACCATCGGAAGTAATGTGGTTTTGACTCATGGTATTGAAAAAGGATAAATCTATATAAGGATAAGAATTTCATTGTGCAAAGAGTGTGGAAGTGTCTGGGCTTTAATGAATACTTTACTCTGAAGTATATCTGCATGGTTGAACTCTGCTCTTAATTGATAGATCTGATTCTATGATGCATCTATGAACATAATGAAGGTTCAAGATCTCTAGATCTTGAAATGGTGAATCTCTTGGATGATCTGAAAAGAAGTGATGAAGACCTGGCGCAAATCTGTTGAAGAAGTTGAAGAAATCTGGTAAGTTCATAGATCTGATCTGATCTGCAAAATTTATCTTTTATAGATCTATACGCAGGTTCGTTTCATGAAAAGCACGTGTATACGCAACTCTATTCAGACAAAAGCGCATATGGGCTGTTAGGGTTTTTCTGATAAGTTTCACAAATGTATACGTGGGTTCGCTTCAGTAAAAGCGCGTGTATACACGGGTTTGTTTAAGGAAAAGCGCGTATGGTATTTGAGTTGATGGTTGCTCAAAATATAATTGAGGTTCTGCATATCTGTTCTGAAGTCTGGGCTATTTCTGATATTCTGGTTACAGTGATTTCACTGTTCTAACTGTTGAAATGAAAAGGGATGTTTGTTGTTAAGTGAAGAATTTTGTTGAAGCTGTTTGATCCAGTGTGAAAATTAATGAAACGTGGTCTGCAGTGGATCTGAGGGTTGAAGCCTTCAGTCTGATAGTAGAAGCTTTCTGTCAGCAGAGTCTGGTGCTAATATCAGGGGGTAGTAGCTCCCTTCCAGGTGAGGCTGGTAAACGAGAGCAGGGGGTTGTAGCTCCCTTCCAGGTGAGGCTGGTAAATGAGAGAAGGTTGTAGCCTTCTGCATGTGGGTGCCTGCGTGCTGGTATAAGTCTGCACCAGTACATGATTGTAAGAAGTTTTTCCTTATAATAAATATTGAAGACTGAGACGACGGCAGCGGTGATTTTCTCCCGAATAGGGTTTCCACCTAAAAATCCTGGTGTTCATGTGTGTTGCCTATGTGTGATGATTATTCTGTTCTTTCTGCACCTGTTTATGGTTTCCTGAAATATCTGATAAATGAAGAATTCAATGATCTGAGTTAAGAATTGAATGCATAATTAGATCTCCGTGCATACGCGAGTTCTGTAAAGGATATCCGCGTATATACGCTAGTTGGCTTCTGAAAAGTCGTGTATGGGTTTTTATAAAGGAAAAGTAAAAAGTTTTATTATCTGCATTAAATATTGATTCACCCCCCCCCCCCCCCCCTCTCAGTATTTTTCCAACAATTCTGACTTCCTGTTCATCCCATACTATTGTTATTCTCCTTATTTCCCTTGAGCATCTATTGAAATGGTTTGACATTGTATTTTCTAGTTCATTGAAATATTGGTCAGGGTTTCCCCTAAAATTTTAGTTTCTTGACTCATCATAATACTAGGTTTCTCTTATACCCATTTCTCTTCCAGAATCCTTTACTATCCATGGCTATTAAGGCCCCTCATGTTTCAAGATATGATGTTCATGTCTTAGGTTTATTGGGGCCATGAAAAGCCTCCATGATGACTCTTACACACCCAAAATTTACCATATTTCCTTTTATTTGATCCAACATTTGTAGTTTTCTCTTTCGGCCTTGCCTTTTTCCACTTTATGTGGTTTTCCTAATTCCTTCGGTGATTATGCTTGAACACCTAATGAACTAGATTTTGATCATTATTTGGTAGTAATATGTTTATATTTTATATACACCGGTCCTAACATGCACACTTATTGATCAGGGATAGTGAATCGGTCCTTACCTTTCCAGGATTTTTCTATTTTTGGTAGATTCAACACATCAAGGACATATCCATATCATTAATATGTTATGGGATTTCATCAAAATATTTCGACTCTGCATGAAGCTCTACTAACTGATAAAACAGAGGGGAAAAATAATTCGAAATCAGTTGATCAGAAGGCTCATGGTTTACCATTGGGGGTGAAGACGGGTCGTTGTGTGCTCTAGAGCACTTAGATCATTTTCATGCTTTATATTGGCTGAGGTTATTAATGGTCCCGGTGTCTCCCTCATTTCCAAATATGTTGGCTTTTCTAGGATGGGGTTTTCAAAATTACTCATTGATGCCAACAAGTTAAACTAATTCAATGAACCTTCATTTTTATATGTTGTATTTTGGTGTTGGGGTGGCTTATTTTGATTATGTGGACCTCAATCTACTACCTTGAAGCCATCTCTAGTTTGGGCTAGCTCTGTTTTCAAGGATTCCATCTGCTTAACCATTGGGAAATCTCGATATAAGTGTCCATAGTCATGACACCTTTTTCATCTAAAGGGGATATGCTCATAATCAGTCATTTCTTCCACAACTTGTCCTGGAAGTATGTATCAATAGATTCTAGAAGGGGCTCAAATACATTCATATACACATATATATGAGCGTATGAAATGTATCAACCTTGCTTCGTGGCCTTTGATACTTTAACATAATTCCCAAGGGAATTTATAATTCCTACCAATGTCTCCTTTTCCTAGAACTCTCTTGGTATTGAATATATATAGATCCACACAAGATTCATCATGAAATATTATTTATTTGGGTTAAATCTCTTCATCCACCAACAAAGGTTCAATCGAGTAGAATTGAAAAAGTATGGTCCATTCTTAAATACCCTATCCTGATCTTCTATATTGGTGAATACGATAGTAAAAAATCTTGTAGTTCAGAGCTCCAGCTTGATTTGGCCCTTTGGCTTCCATTTGAATTGGATATTTTAAGACAAGGCTTTCTCGCTAGGCCAGATCACCAATAGTTTCCCTATGAGTGCATGTTCATGCATGTACTGAATAAACTCTCCGATCTAATTATGTCAGATGTAATATTTAAGATCTACAACTACTTTCGGAAAATAACTCTCGGGTGCTCTTCTTTTGGATTGGATTTTTTTTTTTAATATATTGTTGGTTAGAAGTAAAAATAGCTCCAAATGGGTTCAAATTTGATGATTTTTTCTTACCAACTTTTCTTCCATGTGCGGCTATCTGATTGTATTAACGATATGGATGCTCTATCCATTATCACTTTCCATAGGAAGAGAGGTTAATGGCAGAAATTTTCTACTACAATAGGCTTTGATGAATTTTTCCACTAGGGTTTCTAAAAGATCCCAAGAAAATATTCCTAATCCCCTTTATTCCCTTTTAATTAAATTGATTAATTCAAAAAATGTCATATGAACAAGTGTCATATGAAATGAGTTATATTTTTTTGGGCATGTTGTATTTATAAGCCATTGTATTGGCCCATGGTATTGTAACAAAGCCTATTTGCACTTATACTTTAGTTAATTTTATGACCTTTTTTTAATCTTGGAAATGTGAGATGTATCATGAGGTAAGTGTCTTTATTCCTATCAAAATTATCATACATTTAATTTATATGGTTGTGTTGGTTTATTTTTTTCAACATAAGATAATAAGCTTATCCAAATTATTAAAAATGGTTGTAAAAGATTTGGAATTTAAGAGGTTTGGTAGTCGTTATCATAAGTGTTTTTTTGTTCGAAGAAAACTTTACATGGAATTTTAATAAATATTTTTAGCACAGTTATTTACTTATAAGAACTGTTTAAAATTTTAATAGTTCATATTCGGTGGTTACTTTTACCTTAAATAAAAAAATTCATGCACCTAGAATCAATCTTTTTTCAAAGTTAAATTTATAAGGTTTCACATTCATGGTCTCAAAACTATGTAATGTTGTTAACAAAAACCTTAGAGTTGACCATTAATCAAAACATTATGTTATCAACAACACTATTTTTGCAAAGATTAAAATTACTTGTTTGAAATTATCGCCTTAACAATGGGTATCATTACAAAGAAAAACCTTAAAATCAACTCATGATTCAAAATTGGGTGCTACTAATGACATAATTATTTTTAGGGGGTTAAAATTACAATATGTTTGAAACCATGGTCTTACTAACCAATATTATTATAACAATTTTTTTTAAACCAAATTTTGTATTGAAAAATGTTGTTGTAGGTAGCACACCGTTTTTATGGGGTGAAATTATAACTTATTTGATAAAATTCCATTCACAACCAATATTATGGCAAGGAAAATTTTAAAATCAAACCCAAATTGAAAATAACTTTTACTAGTAACACTCTTTTTTAAGGCTTAGAAATACAATATTTTATAAATAAATAATTAAAAACCATACATGAAAAAACAAAAATAACCTTATATATATATATATATATATATTATAACACATAATTTAAAAGTAATATTTAAAAATGAAACATAGATAATAAAAAACTACCTCAAAACCTCCATGACAATTAGAGACAACAATAATAAATAAAAATAAAATTTAAATTGATGTCAAGGTTTGTGTCTTCATCTTGTCCTAACGATGAATCACACTAGATGGTTCGAAACACGTCTATAAAAATCTAATGATGTGATTTTTTCCAAAAGTTTTCTTACTTTTCACAAAATTTAAATTAGTTATATCTCCTTATATATAATAAAAATAGTTATAATAAAACTTGGGTAAATATAATATTAATAAACCCCCGATTGGGGTGATGAGTGATGTGACAATGGAGCTTTAGGGGGGCGCCTGCCACCTCCCATAGCGTTTAAGAGGGAGGGTGGCATAGCCAGCCCACCCCATGCATAACAAATGCAAAATTTATTCCTCATTCTATATGATGGACAATTTGCCTCCTCTATATTATCCTGTGAACCAAGACTCTGTTATATATAATTTATGTTGGGCCTGACCTCCTTCCCCACTATTGGTAGGTGTAAGACGCCCCTCCCAAAATTTACCCGTTTTTACAAGCCCTCGGGGTAAATGTTAAGTGGAGTGCTACTATGACATTACCCAACCTCCTAGTTCTAGTTAAGGAAGTGGGGCCTACAACTAAGACTTACTAACCTTCCTCAGGAACCACAGATCATTCAAAGAATGAAAAACCACCCCAGGTAACCAATCCCTGATCCAGAACCCTTTTCTTTGACCTAGACCTATAACCGCGCATCTTTGACACTGCCTACTTGTGATTGTGAGCCTCCAACCACACTCACAAGACTTGCTCCATGTGGTTATGACCTTATACCTCTAGTTTTGTGCCTGTGGTCCCAATATCTAAGCCACTTTTTTAGGCTAGCCTCCGTACCACTTCCCATATCTTCTTGTAATGTTCCAGAATCATATTTATCATAATGAAAATGATAATCATTCACACTTGAATCCAAAACTTGACCTAGACTAACTAGAACACACTAGACATTTCTTCAAACATATGGTAAACATGTAAGCTACAAGTCATGAATGGATATATGGAAATAAATATTTTAACTTCATCTGAAAATCCCCGAGAAGGTCTAATGCACTCTTAAGTAGTTGCAACCACACTAGCTATTCCCTGCATTCATCAACCATTCATTAATTTATCAAAGCATAACAAGAGCCATAACTAGAGTACATCTTAAATCACACTTATAACCAACATATAACCAAATTATTAACCATGAAAGAACAAACATCAAAGCAACATAATAACAAGTACCCATTCTCATAGATCACAATAGAAAAATAACTCTCATTAGCATATGAAAAATCCATCGATGTCAAGGACTTCCACGTACCGCCCAACCATAGATTGAGTAGAACCAAATATTTATTTTAGCCAATCATCCCCATGCCATATTCCAAGAATGAATGTGGTATTTCATGGGATAATACTAGACATAAACAACTAAGTGAATCCATAGGTTAAACCACCTCCACCTTCAAACTACTATGATCTCACCTAAACTGGTCTCGAGATCAAAAAACTAAACCAAGCTTGGATGCCTCATAATTCTTCACCATACCTTGAGGAATTTTCATATCTCCACCCACCGGTCGAGGGCTTCTGGGAGAAAACCATCTCCACCACCAACCCTTGGGAATTTTCCTGAGACCACCTCACCCGTTTCCAAAACCTTCCAGAAATCCAAAGCTAAACCCAGAAATGAATCTCGTCACATCACGGTTATTCAGTAAATGGAAACACGAGGATGAAACCACTATCAAACCTGACAAAACCCATGCCAATAACAACATTTGAACCAAATAAACAAATGAATGAACCATGCATTCACACCTCAGCTAGGAAATTAGACATGTAACATGTTACCTGCAAAATCTTCCTGTTGAAGCTATTGATCCAACTTTCTCCTTGATTTGTGTTTCCTTCTTTTTTCTTGATTGTTTGCTTTCTCCCCTTGGTGCTTTCTCTCTCCCTCTCTCTAAAATTAACTCCAAAGAAAAACTGACAAATGTTGTGAACTAGTTCTCTTAAGCCTTATTATTTATGTCTCCATTTTCTTCATTTTCCTTAATTTACTTAGCATGCAAATATGTGTCTCTTCACCTCCCTTTTATCCTATTTTCATTTATTTTCATAAATAAATGCCAATTAATGCCTCTATGCCTTTTCAAATTTCCATAGTCATTAATAAACTGAAAGTGATTCCCACACTAATTCTTTGCCCAACATTCAACTTGGAATATGTATCGCACGACCTTGGTTTTATTTTACCTTTATTAACATTTATTATATGAACCTTAACCCGGCGTTGTTACAACCCCCCCCCTCCCCCCCCCCCCAAAGAGAACACTGTCCTTGACGTTCTATGAAACCTATGACCAACAAACCACTGAAAACAAAACATGTTGCTTATGGAGTTACATAACATAGATTGATACAGTTTTTATAATGAACAACTACTACAAACCATGACCAACATGAAAAACATGACAATCATACTGCTCATTAGAGCTTTATAACACAACTCATTGCAGTTTCTACAACCATACACATATATGCATACATATACCAAAAAAAATTTGCTTGACCCAACAAATATGAAGGATATAGATCCCACATCTGATAAACCATCTCCCATGTAGCTTCACCAGGCCCAAAGTGCTTCCACTACACTTTAGCTTGCTCTATTCCTCGGTTCCAAGACATGATTTTTTTCTTATGTAATATGTAATATGGTTATGGTTGGAATTATCCCTCTAGTTCCACCTACAATATAGACCAGTCAATCACATGATCAACATCATACACATATCTCTTAAGCAATGAAACATGGAAAATGTTGTGGACTTTCATTGTTGGAGTTAGTCAATTTTCCAGGCCATTGGTCCAATTCTCTCAAGGATCTTACAAGGTATGCAATACTGAGGTTCCATCTTTTCAAACAATCCAATCCACACTGAGCTCCTCTTGGGCTTGATGTGCAAATAAACATGCTCCCCAATCTGAAACTACTTGAATTTCTTGTGGCGATCTGCATAACTCTTCTTCCTATGTGTTGCCTTCAAATTCCTCTTAATAACTTGCATTTATTGTCCCATCTCTTCCAACATGTCTGGTCCAATCAACACCATGTTCACTGGATCTCTCCAACTAATAGGATTATTACAACTATGTCCATAAATCAAATCAAACATAATCATCTTCAAGGACTCTTGTTACCCATTGTTATAAGAAAATTCCACTAGTGGAAGATACTCCCACTTCCTTTGTTGATGCATGACATACATCCTTAACGTATCCTCAAGAATCATGTTAACACTATCTATTTTTCCATATGTATATGGATGTTAAGTTTTACTGAAAGCCTACTCTATCCCTAAACCTTCAAACAACTCCTTCAAAAACTTGGAAGTGAACTTGGAATCTCTTTCTAATATGATCTTCATGGGAAAACCATCCAAACCCACTATCTCCCTAATGAAAATCTGAGCTACCTCACTAGATGAATTAGTAGACGTAACTGCAATGAAGTGAGCTACCTTACCTAACCTATCAACCACAACCATGATGGAATCATGATGATTCAATGTCTTCGGAAAACCTGTAATGAATTCCATGGAAATTACCTCCCTTTTCCACTCTAGAATTGGAATAGGCTATATTAAACCACATGGATTCTTACACTCTAATTTTACCTACTAACAGTCCAAACATCTCGCAACAAACTCAACCACCTATTTCTTCAATTTCGGCCAATGATTGAACTTATTAACATTTGTCAAAGTCTTCTAATACCTTGGGTGACCTGAATAAGCCTTGACATGAAACTCCCTCAAGATAAGCTTTTTGAGAAATGATTATCCAACACATAAATATTGTTCCTAAATCTAACCAAGCCATATGTTGCGAGCTAATACTCCTCATCGCTATTACCTTCACCCTATTGTTGTAACATGTGCTTCAATTGTTGGTACCTTTCATCATGTTGTCTTGCCTGTAAGATCTGCTCCTGCAAATCTGTCCCATAAGAACTCACAATTGTGATATAATTCACCTGCACTCTCCTACTAAGAGCATCTGCAACATTGTTTTCTATTCCCTTAATGTACCTGATCTCGAAGTCAAACTCACTGAGGGTATCCAACCATCTAGATTTCTTGGCATTCATATTGGATTGGTAAAATAGATACCTGATTCCACTATGTTCACTCATCAATATGAACCTCCTTCCAAGAATATAATGCCTCCACATCTTCAAGGCATGAATTATAGCTTCCAACTAAATATTGTGAGTCAGATAGTTCTGCTCATGCTCATTCAACTTCCTTCACTCATAACATACCACATGTCCTTCCTGCATTAAAACTCCACCAAGTCCTCTCTGCGATAATTTGTACAAACCACAAATTCTTTATCAGGATGTGAAATCTTCAAGGCTGGAGAATTTGTAAGGAAATGCTTCAACTACTCAAAGCTAGCTGCACACTCTTACATCCATTCAAACTTCTTTCCTTTTTGCTGCAAAAATTTAATAGGATAGGAAATCCGTGAGAAGTTCCTAATGAACCTCTAGTAATAACCTACTAGTCCCATGAATAATCTGACCTCGTCCACATTGCTAGGAACTACCCACTCCATGATAGCTCTGATCTTTTCCGGGTCCACTGTTATACCTTCCTTGGAAACAACATGTCCCAAGTAATGAAATTCAGTCTGAAAGAAACTTCACTTACTAATCTTGGCATACAACTAATTCTCTCTCAACAATCTTAACATAGTTGGTGTATGTTTTACATGCTCTTCCTCATTCTTAGAGTACATCAATATATCATCAATGAACACTATCACAAAATTTTCTAGATAAGGACACAACATATTATTCATCAAACATATGAAGTTAGTTAGAGCATTAGTAAGACCAAACATGACCACTACAAACTCATAATTCCCATACTTGGTACAAAATATAGTTTTGTAGATGTCCTCTTCTTTGATTCATACATGATGATATCCTGATCTCAATTCAATCTCCGAGAACATTGTTTCTCTCTTCAAATGATTAAAAAAGTCAACAATCCATGGCAAAGGATATGTGTTCTTGATCGTCGCCTTGTTCAATTTCTTGTATTCAATGCACAACATGAGATTACCATCCTTGTTCTTAACAAACAACACTATTCCACCCCAAGGAAACACACTTGGCCTTATGTATCCTTTATCAATAATTTCCTTAAGTTGCAACTCCAATTCCCCCAAATTTGGAGGGATCATCCTATAAGGTGTCTTGGATGTTGGTGCTACTGTCGGTACCAATTCAATAGAGAAGTCCACTTCCCTATGAGGTGGATACTCTGAAATATCTATTGGAAAGACATCCTAAAACTGCTACAAAACTGGATACCTATTCAAGACTTTAGCATCCTCAACATCCTTCCCTTTGTCACTAGAAATATGCACTGCAAATAATACACATCCTTTCCTGCAACTGCACTTATCCTGCATAGCTATAACCATTCTCACTTATGTAGGATTCTTCTTTCCCTACAATATTATCTTCTCTCCATCATCATCCAAGCACTCAATCTCCTTCTCGTAACAATCTACCTTAGTCCTATGAAGGTACAACCAATCCATACCCAAAAGCATGCTATATGAACCCAATGGAAGCACATTTAAATGTTCTCATGTGTAGGCATACCATTCAACTCAAATGCACAAGCTCTCACCCAATGATGAACTCTCTTCTTGTTCCCTATAGCCAATTGCACCAACCAAGAATCTGCATGCACTTCTTTACTCAAGTCACACTTATCCACCAGGTTAGGATTAAAATAACTATAATTAGATCAAGGATCGCTAAAAATGGAAACAACGCGATCACAAAGTTTACCTTTCATATCAATAATGGGTTCCTGGTGATCCACCTGCTTGTTATCAAATGCTACATATATCCAACGAATTATTTTTCCAACATCCCCAACTGTTTGTGCCTCCTTAGCACTATAAATGTAAGATTTTCCACCTTGGTACAATGGAAAATCATTCTTGCAATGATCCTTGCCACATATCTAACACTGCAATGGTTCTCTGCCACTAAGGCTTATTCTACTTCTCTCTAGGCTGAGATCCATGTCCCTTCTCTGCTACACTGAAATTCTTGTAAGGAGCTACATTTTCTTTCTCACCTACATCATGAGGTCCTTCCCACTTTAGAGGCCATTTTCCTTTGGTCTAGTCATTATCTTTCCAATCACGCTTAGGCTTGGTCTTGTGATTTGACTACTCATAACAATGCTTCAATTTCCCGATGACTTCCTCCAATAACTAAGGCTCATCACACTCAATCTTATCCTTGAATTCTAATGGTATTCTAGTGATGAACCTTTGAACCTTCCTCTTCTTGTCCTCAATATAAGGCACGTACCTCAACAACTCCAAAAACTTATTTTTGTATTCTTCGTTTGTCATAGCCCCCATCTTCAACTTGTAGAACTCCTTAGAATTCCCACGTAATATATCTATCACAAGTACTTATTCCTTAATAGTATTTTGAGCTCATGCCAACTCAAGTCCTTCATCCCAATGCCTATTACATGCTTCACATCTTCCCACCAAATATATTCCTTTCCTTTGAGACTGAAAATAGATATACTAGCTTTCATATTCTTTGTATAATCATGCAAATCGAAGAAATTATTCATCCCAAGTAGCTGTTGAGCCCTAGAATTGCCTTTTCTTTTACAAACCTTCACTTCATTTCATCATTCTTTTATCACTTCATAAGCCTAAAATCAATGAAGAATGATTAGGATTGCTTAAAGGTTACATGCAATTGATTAACATATTGTATTTTCATGATTTTTGCTATTTTAACAATTTTCTGCAAAATAGCTACAGAATACAGGCATTCCGCAGCTGACCGCGCATTCCGTAGCTGATCCCGCATTCCGCAGCCGTTTTAGAGTTTTAATGGGTTCCAGGTGTCGTCTGAAGGAAAAACGCATATGGGCAGATTCCTTACCTCATCCACATCATTCGTTGCTCTCCACAAAGTCTGAGCAAAAATATCTAAGTGGTTATGCACGTGGGACACCCAAACTAAGAGGCGGTCTCCTATTAAAACACGGATTCTACAGGTGTCCGCAATGAAGAACGAGGCTGTCAATAAGAGTTTCAATTTGATTAGAAGTAGAAAGACACTTATCCCTTTATTTTCTCCAGTTCCGTTATGTAAATTTTCTATTAATATGCTTGGGGAACCAAGAGAAGGAGGTTAGATCTTGGTTAGAATTTGGCTTTTGCTGCTAACCGTGAATACTCTGTTTTAAGCATTTTTCTCCTTTAATGAAAGAAGCAGTATTCCTTTGAACGCATTGAGTCGATCTTGAGTTAGATTTTCACGCTACTCTGGTGGTAGAGGGCCCCTACCTCCTGAGCGGCTTCATTTTCACTGTTTAGATAAGTATTTTGGCTCTGTTTTCACAGTTTAGATGAGTATTTACTTTCAGTCTTACGTTTATGTTTCAATTGCATTGAGTTATACAACCAGAATTGTTCTAATAAACTTTTCCAACATATTATTCATGATGAACAAGATGGACTGTGTAATTTCATAGATTAATGGCATGTCAATTTCAATAGAATACTCTGGAGGTAGAATGCATGTGGTTCAGCTTTGTCCTTTTTTTTCAAGTATGATAATGGCTCTTTAGTTTAATACTGTTCATTGTAGATTAATAGCATCTTAGTTTAGTTTTAACTCATTGCTTTAACACTTCAAGTTTAGCTGTTGTCCATTGTAGCTTACTTTGTCTTAGTTGATAAATTCAATCTCACAGGCTTAATTATTTACAAAACTTCTTTTGTTCAAAATTCATACTCATACACAATTATCTGGACAAAAGAAAGTATCATTATAAGGTCTAGAGTATTTTGCAGCCTCTTTATCATTTCACAAACAAGCCTCTTTCTCAAAGACTATTTTTGAAAGGAAATTTATAACTTGTGAGATAGGTTTAGTGGTGTTAAATTGAGTTGCAGAACAGAAGTAGAAACTAGTTTAGAGTAGAAACTTTACCTTGTTACAAATATTCTTTTCCACATATTTTCCAACAAATCTTTATTCATGGATGAGATGTTGTACATTGTAAGTTATCTGTTTGATTAGTGATTTATGAGAAAACTTCATTTACACTTAGTTTGTTCATTTCTCAGGTTCATTTCAATTTCATGTTGTGAGTTTACAATAGAGTCATTATCAAGCTTTGGATTTGTTGGTTGCTAGTCATAGTTAGACTCTGTTTTGTTTCAGCATTTTCATTTGTTTACCATCATAATTTAGGCTTTACTCTGTTTTGACATAGTCAATAGCTTCTTTGCACCAGTATTTAGTTCCTTCCATTTTCAAACATAAAGCCATAAAACCAAAAACATCAGAAAACACTAAACATAACGTAGTGGGAAATAGATACCTAGGCACATATAGTGCACCACACTTCAGCAGATTACTGACCATGGTTGACAATTAATGAACTCAATTTAGGAGACTAGGTTGAGCACAAACAGTAGCCAAGCTTCTACATCTTATGGTTTCTTCATCTCTCCATCAAATGTAGGAGACTTAGCTTTCTTGAACTCATTTATAAAGTATCCCTTCTCACTCCTCCTGTATGGATGATAATGATGATGACCATAATGTCTACCTGAACTAGAACTAGAATAGAACCCATAACCACTACCTCTCCTATCAGGTGTATCCATCCATCTGCCACCTCTGATCATGTCATCCTTCTACAACCTATGCCCTCCATGAGACCTGCTACTATATGCCCCATTTTTCCTTTCCTCGTGTCCATAAATGATTCGTTGGTGTCCCTATATCTGCAAATCTAATAATATCTAAAGGATCATTGCATTGACCTCAACTTTATTTTCCTGAGCCCTGGAAATCCTTTCCTATGACTCAATTATCCTGTCATTATCTAACTTGAAACTCCTTATCTTTTCCTTTAGACTTCTCAAGGTATCTTCTATATCATGAGAGTACTCATCTCCTTATTACTCAGGTAATCTATAAGGAGAGTCATGTGAACTGTAATCCACCATTTTTCTTGTCATTTATGATCTTATTATTCCTATGAACATACGATGCCAGTAAACCAAATATAAACATAATCAAACATACCTTAGTGAAGTTCACATGAGGCTATATCATATGCACAAATCAGTCTAGATTGGCTCTCTCTCTCTCTCTCTCTCTCTCTCTCTCTCTCTCTCTCTCATATGTCTGATGTTGATATGATGGTGTCGTTATATATATATATATATATATAACGACACCATCATATCAACATCAGACATGATAAAATAAATTGTAACACCAACTATATACATGAGAACCATATCCACTAAAATGCATGCATATGAATGACATGAATGCATAAAAATCACATCTCTCCCATCCAGTCCAAGTATTTGAACTTGAGCTTTGATACCAATCTGTAACACGCCCCTCCCGACATTTACCGTTTGTACAATCCCTTTGGGTAAATGTGAAGCGAAGTGGTACTATGACATGACCCAACCTCCTATTTATGTTAAGGAATTGGGGCCTACAACTAAGACTTATTGACCTTAATCGGGAACCAAAATCACTCAAAGGCTGAGAAAACATCCCAAGTAATAAATCCCTGAGCTAGAACCCTTTTCTTTGATCTAGATCTATAACTGCACTCTTCCCACTGCTTGTATGCAGTTGTGATCCTACAACTGCACTCACAAGCCTTGCTCCATGAAGTTATGACCTCAAACCTCTAGTTTTGTGTTTGCAGTCTCGAGATTTGAGACACTTTTCTAGGATAGCCTCCAGACACTGCAGAATTTAGTGGGGTTGAAGGAAATAGTTGTTGGCAATGCCACTTATACTCGATGTCTGAGAATTTTACGACTTCAACAAAGTGGGACAATGTTAAAAATTTGCAAGATCATCTCTCTTCCCTTGTTGTCTATTTTATGACTTTGAATTCTCATGGTCTAATTTTGGTGGTTTCCTTCTAAATATTTCTGAGGTTCACAGAGACCAGCGCTTTGGTGTTTCCTAGCACAAGGGGGTCTCTGCTTGGAGGTTTTTTTCTGTATATTTGGTGTCACTTTGCCTATTTTATTTTGTAATATTGGGCTACCTCAATTCCTCTATACCGTTGGAATTGTCTTATGTTTTGGTCCATTTAATTTTGATCTCCCTAGTCCAGGTATATTGCGGGTCAATCGTCTTTCCCGATTTGATCTCTCTTGGTGTAAAATGCCTTGAAAACACATGCATAGATGCAAGGGTGCCAGGGGAATATACTTCTAAGGCTAGTTGAGTGCCTAATCCCAGGCACAGGAAGTCGCAACCATATTTCACTTTGCTACTCCTCCTAAGATCCATGAAGAAATGTGTTAGCTCGAAGCCCTCACCACTAATGGCTGCCAAACATACTCTCCCTTTGAGATTACAAAGGAAATAGCCAATTGGGTTTCTGACCCTGGTTATATCAGGAGAATACATAACCATTATTTGAACTCTATCACCCTCCATTGGAAGTTGAAATATATTTTGGGTAAAGTCTTGAAAGAGAAGCATGAAGATTGTAATATTATCATCTCTTCCATGAATGAGATAAACAAGTGCAATGATATCAATGCTTGTATTTTGCTAGCATAGATGCTTGATTGGTTCACTTGGAAAACTATCTTCAATGTGAGATCAAGCCTTTTGCTCCTGCTGATACTTGTGCACAAGACCCTACTCTAGTGAGCTCCTTAGATTCTTAATCAGTTGATATGTCTTGCTTTAGTTTTTTTCTTCTTTATGTAACTCGATCTTTAATAGTTATAGTTGTTTTCAACAATAAACACTTTATTTTGACACGTTATTATATTATCAGTCAACCAAATTGGTTTCCCTCGTGGAATATTGAGACTTATAATAGTATAAACTATGTTGATAGGGATGATGTATTATGAATTTTTGAGGTCATGCAAAATTAACTTACAAAATAATAATAATCATAATCATAAAAATTGGGTAGAGAGGCTAATACTCGGTCTCATAATCACTTGGATAAATTATCTCATCAATTAGGTGTAACTTGAGTGGTTGAGAGGAGATTTTTATCCTTTTCAATGGGGTTGAAATTCCACTTTGTGACTTGATTTTTCTTTTCATAACCAATTGTTTATTGTTGTCTTAGCATTAAGCCATGAACAATTTAATTTAACTTAGGTAACCTTTCTAAATTGAGGGGAAGTAATCCTTGATATTTTATTGGAAACACATTACATGAGAAAGAGAGAGAGTGCACACATATATAATTACATTACATGAAAATCCCAACTATGGATTCCACCTTGGGGTAATGAATTGGAGTTGTATTTCCATCACCTCAATACAACTTGATCGCCTTTCTAGAGGCCCAGGGGGGTGTCCTTTGATATATAGTTTATTATTAAGATATCTTGACTAAACCACTAATATGGATTTACAAATTTATATAAGTTTATTATCTCATAAGAGATCATTTTTAGTGAGACTCATTGTAAGAATATCGGGATGTTTCACATCGAATATCATAAAAACCTAATCTATAACATAAGAAATTTTGTTTTAAAGAACTTATCTATGTTTCTTGGGTTGACATTTCTCTTTTCTCTAATATGGAATCTACATAATTTGACTTATAAAATATATTTGGTGATCTATGAAGTTACACGTTGGACTTTCCCTTCTTTAAACATATATTTAATGCTCTTAGCATCACATCATCTAAAGTAAATTTGTGTTGTAAGATTAAATATTTTGTGGTCTCATTTAATTGAGCTTGTCATCATAGTTTGTTGGAGGAAAATTCATTTTTTACATATCCTAAGATATATCTAAGGATATGCAAATAGTATTGTAATGAGAGGGTTGTTGAGGCCTCCTCTATAAAAGATGATCCCGCTCACAATATGATTTGTTGTTAATTTTCTATTGAGGGTAAAACTTGTTGAGTATCTACCTATTGAGGCGATTTGGCATTAATTTTTTAAGCTCTTATATTTTGGTTTCAATTTGGTGCTTCCATATTGATAATGAATTTTTAAATCATCTACAAAGCTAGCAAAATTGATCCATTGAAAGGTAGTGTCTACCATTTGGAAGCAAGTAGTTATGAGGTAAATCTTCCCCTTTGTCCTTTTGTTAGTTTGGTAAGTGTTTTAATTCCCTTTTTTTTCTATCCTATAGGAAGCCTAATAAGGGTATTAATTTCAATTACTAAGCAACAATTGAGTTTGCTAGTGAAGAGACTGCTTCCATGACCCTTTCTTTAAAGAGTTTGTATCTTCAATTTTAGTTATATTAGATAGGATACTATTGAGCCATTGGCCCTAATCCCCTCATCCTAATCTATTAAAGAAAATACGCAATATAGAATAAGTGTTTCTTTTTTACCCCACAAGCCCCTTGGATAAACCACTTGTCTTCTCTAATCAACTTCTAAGAAAAAACAAAAAGAAATTTTGTTTATAAAGAAATCTAAAGGAAAAAAATTATAACTTAGATTTATTAATGTTTGTTTAATACATATTTCATTTAATAGAATAATATAGATTAGGGTCTCATCTTCACTATTTTAAATCCCAAATTACCAAATTAGCCTTAGGATTTCTCATTTAATATTCATTTTTCTTGTTTGGGTTTATTCTTAATATTTGTGTAAATTTGAAAATTGCATAAAAATATAAAAAAATAAAATTTAATTAAATTCAAGTCTATTTTATTTTTGCATACTTTGAATATATTGCATAAACTTAGTAAATATTTTACAAGCTAGAAATAAGTATCTTAAATTTTTGTTTTTTGGTTTCTAGTTGTGTTACCCTCCTTGAAATATCATCTCATTACATATATTATCTTAATGAAATATTTGTAACTTGTAAGCTAAATCTAAGATAGTAATCATAAACCCTTATTTGAAAATACACATTATTACAACTCTGTTATTTCATAAATGATCTAGGGTAAATTCTTGATACCCTTAACCAAGACCTTTAACTTCGGATGATAAATTAGAATTGCATTTAAGTAAGGTGTTAATGAACATAAATGAAAAACTACATGCTATAATAAGAGTAACATAACATGTCAAGATCAACAATCATAAGAACAAGTCGTTTGATAACGGAGTTAGTCCATGAGGGACTACATCTCCGGGCCTCAGTGTCAAGATGGTGTAGGCCACTGCATTAAGTGTTGTAAAGAGTGAAGATGTACATGGATGTGTTTTCTCTGACATGCAAGGAAAATGCCCTCACACAGGAGTGGCTAGACCTCTCTACGAGATGTTCCACAGCAGAACCCTCATGCATAAAAAAAGGACTCCTATCAGTATGCCAATAACTCACACACAAAGACTATGAGTTTCCCGCAATCATGGAAAACAAGGGATCTCAACACATACATGAGTATCCCACCAATATGGCATCAAGGGATCTCAAACATAATACAAGTCCATGACAGAAAGAACATCAATATCAAAACAAGACAAGATCCCATGACTCATACATCAACAGGGATATGTATAGCAATAAGCATCTCAGGAACAAATAAGTACATGAAATCACTCATCATATACCTCACACTGAAGATTAGTGAAGAATGGTTGCTGCTGCTGTTGGATTTGAAATCACCATCACAATCATGGCGTTGAAAGGTGTGAAATCGACTGCTCACCCGCTGAAAACTGACACCTGCAACTTCACTTCAAAAAGTGACCAAAAAATATAAAGCTCAGATGAAAAATATGAATATGCCATCAGATTCTTGACGTTGAATAGTGCATAATCGATTTTCCATTTGCTGAATTCTAAGAAAGTGAGGATTTGGGGCAAAAAGAAATATTTTAGATTCCCCTTATATTCCTCCACATAGTTGCTCTATGGGTGGACTGGAAATCTGTACCTCAAAAGGTGAATCCAACCTCGCCATTTCATTCCCTGCAAAAAACCATGAAAAATGATTGTAAACTTGACTATATTCCGACATGGAGAAATATTACCTCCTCGGGAAAATTTCAAGGCTCATGGTTCTGCTCCCTGTTTCTGGGCATGCTCATGGTTCCACCTACATCGAATTATTTTCCTACCTCGAAATGTGTGTGTGCTCTGCTTTGGTCTGAGTGCCCATCCTTTCTATCTCTGGCCTCGAAAATCATGCCCGCACCTACACTGTTCTGGCATGGGCGCACTGGTGAAAAGTCAGGTTTAAATAACATTTCGATGGGCGGATTCTCTAACGATTAGCCAATTGACACAATGGTAAAACTTATAAATTATCTAAGGGAGGTCGGGGGATCAAATCCTGCCTCCCAAAATCCCTGTACCCTTCTTTTATTAAGTGTGTTTTCTTTTGAATTTGGTTTAATATTTTAAAATTGGCGCGTTTTTAAAACCAACATATATGGGTTTGGGGGGTTGGACCCACATCGGGCGGTCCACCCACCCCTATCCACTTCCACCATTACATTTATGTATATGGACAGTTACATTTTCCGTGGGTTCCATAGAGGGGTGTCATGGAGTGTGGTTGGTGAGATGCGGGGTTGCCGCATGGGCGGGGCCGACATTGGGTTGGATTCCCGCTAACTTCAACATATATATATAATATCTATATGTATATGTATATGTATATGTATATATGTATATATATATATATATATTGTATATGTATATGTATATGTATATGTATATATATATATATATGTATATGTATATGTATATGTATATGTATATGTATATGTATATGTATATGTATATGTATGTATATATGTATGTATATATGTATATGTATATGTATATGTATATGTATATGTATATGTATATGTATATGTATATGTATATGTGTATATATATATATATATATATATATATATATATATATATATATATATATATATATATATATATATATATATATATATATATATATATATATATATATATCTTTTTTCTTCTTTATTTATTTATTTATTTTTTTAAAACAAACCATTCATTTTGAAAAATTCAAAAATAGGTCGTAGGAGTGCTTTTAAACAAGCGACAATTTTGCCCGGAATATGGCCTGGGCTGGTCGGAATCCAATGGCTGGGTTTCATCCAAATTGTGGCCTCTTTAACCTTCCCAGTCATCCAATTCAACCCAAAACTTTGAAAACTCCTAAATTTTGCATACAGGCTCGGTTTGACGAACCATTCACACCGTTGTGATCAGGACGAAAAAATCTTCAACTTGAACTTGGTTCAAGAGAAATCGAAGCACTTTGATTTTTGAGATTTCCTCAGCCCTCTTTGTCCTGTGTGTGTCTCTGGAGCCACCTCGATCAATCATCCCCACTAAGGAGCTTTTTTTCCTCCAAAAGAATTAATAAGAATCTGCAACTGTCATGTCCTATGTCTACACCACAAGCGTCCTAAAAATACCACCCTTACATCTCCTTCACCTTTGTCCTTCGGAGCCTTAAGTGATGAACTGACACCTGCATCCCCTACAAACCTGTAGTACAATCTCCTGCAAATACCTAGTCAAATTGACCAATCTATCACCCAAATATTCCCATACTTGCCAAGAGTTTATAAGATGTACTCGGTGGTCAAGTTTACATCAAAAGGGAATCATAATCCAGCTATCATTACAAGACCAACAACATCATTATCGCATTTCGAAGTGATGGAAAACACCTCATCACTTTTACATGAAATAAATGCATCACATGACTCATAAAACAAGGCCAACAACATCATTGTCGCATTTCGAAGTGATGGCAAACACATCATCACTTTTACATGAAATAAATGCAACACGCAAATTACAAAACAAGGCCAAAATATATCATTGTCGCTTAAACAAGTGATGGAAAACACATCATCACTTTCACAATTAAAAATGCGACAAATGATTTACAAACACAACCATTACAAGCTAATATATCTAGAAAAAATGATCTAGAAGAACCATCTCTCACTTATCAAAGGGAGTGGATCATTTCCCTATGGTGAACTTGCTTGTCAATCAGCTATTTCGACTGGTGTATGTATGAGCGCTTTGTCTTTAAGGCACTGCTCTGGATGTAGTCTCCATCATGTGGCTCGTTGGTGGCCACTTTGGTCGCAATGGGTGGAAAAGGTATTTTTCCTCCAAATCTTCTTAATCGATTTCTTTTCCTGCTGGGGAGAAGGCTTTCCATTCCTCATCCTCCTTTGTGCTGCCATCCTTTTCCAACACTTAGAAAAAGCATGATTATGTAAACCACAAAAATGACATGCTTTGTGATGCCATGATTTATGATCGTGGTTATCAACATTCTCATAATCAAAATGAACTTTGGAATAATGAGGTTTATTATACCTTCTCTAGTGGTCTCTAGTGTGATCATGGTGATGAGATCTCGCCTCAACTCTTTCAATGCAACAAGCATTACCATGGAACGATGGCGAAGTGTCCCCATCACTCCTCTTCCATGGAGAGTTCATCAATATCTGTTTTCCCTTGATGTCCTTCGAACATCCTTCTTCAGTGTACCCCAAACCTGAATAACGAGGTTGCTACACAACCTCCAATGGTTGAGTTATGCCTTGGCCACGAATTCCAAGTCCTCCTCCTCTATACCCCATCTTGGTGATGAGTATCATGCTGGTACCTATGATGGGTATCTCCACACTTCCAACCGAAATGATATCATGTGAAGTAACTAAAGAAAAATCAACACTGTTTACCTTAGCTGTCGATTGCGAAACAGATGAAGAAGGCTTTTGTAAGCCTTCTTTACACTTCACTTCCTCCAATGCCTCTGTCACGACTTATAGATGAATCTGAAACTGTTGCTTCTCCTCCTTCCCTTCTTGTAGGAATGCCTTCAATGCATCATGATCTGCTTGAAGAATTTTGTTGTTGCGCTTCAATCCTTCCCATGCCTCTATCGTGGCTTGCAACTGAAGCTGCAACTGATGTTTGTCCTCCTTTCCTTCTTGTAGGAGTGTCTTCAATTCATCGTTATCTGCTGCTTGTTTTTCATAAGCCTCGTACAACATGTCCGCTTTCTCGAACACCCTGAGCATGGTCTCGTACATGTCCTTGACACTCTCCATGTCTCAACTCAGTGAACGTTCAATGTTCACGCCTGCAATCCAATCAGCAAGAAGACCTACTCTGATACCACTTGATCTAGGGTAAATTCCTGATACCCTTAACCAAGACCTTTAACTTCGGCTGATAAATTAGAATTTCATTTAAGTAAATTGTTAATGAACATAAATGAACAACTTCATGTTGTAAGAAGAGGAACATAACATGTCAAGATCAGCAATCATAAGAACATGTCATTTGATAATGGAGTTTGTCCAGGAGGGACTACATCTCCGGGCCTCGGTGTTAAGATGGTGTAGGTCGCTGCGTTAAGTGTTGTAAGGAGTGAAGATGTACATGGATGTGTTTTATGTAACATACAAGGAAAATTCCCTCACGCATGAGTGGCTAGACCTCTCTATGAGATGTTCCACTGCGGAACCCTCATGCATAAAAAAATGACTCCTATCAGTGTGATAGTAGCTCACACAAAAATACTGTGAGTATCCCACCAATCATGGAAAACAATAGATCTCAACAACATACATGAGTATCCCGCCAATATGGCATCAAGGGATCTCAAATATAATACAAGTCCATGACAAAAAGTACATCAATATCAAAACAAGACAAGATCCCACGACTCATACATCAATAGGGATCTGTACAACACTAAGCATCTCAGGAAAAAAGAAGTACATAAAATCAAATCATTATATACCTCACGCTGAAGATGACTGAAGAATGGTTGTTGTTGCTGCTGCTGGATCTGAAATCACCATCACAATCGTGGCATCAAAAGGTGTGAAATCGACTGCTCACTCACTGAAAACTGACACCTGCAACTTCACTTCAAAAAGTGACCAAAAAATATAAAGCTCAGATAAAAAACCTGAATATGCCATCAGATTCGTGACGTCGAATAGTGCAAAATTGACTGTCCAGTTGCTCAATTCTGAGAAACTGAGGATCTGGGGCAAAAAGGAATCTTTTAGATTCCACCTAGATTCCTCCACGTAGCTACTCCATGGGTGGACTAAAAATATGATATTCAAAAGGTGAATCCAACCTCACCATTGCATTCCCTGCGAAAAATCGTGAAAAATGACTATAAACTTGACTATATTCCGACATGGAAAAATTTTACCTCCCCAGGAAAATTTCAAGGCTCATGGTTCCACTCCCTATTTTTGGGCTTTCTCATTGTTCCACCTGCATCAAATATTTTCCTGCCTCAAAATTTGTGCACGCTCTGCTCTGGTTTGTGTGCATGTCCTTGCTGCCTCTGGCCTCGAAAACTGTGCCCGCACCTGCACTGTTCTCGCCTAGGCGCACTGGTGAAAAGTCAGGTTTAAATAACATTTCGATGGGCGGATTCTCCAATGATTGGCTAGTTAGCACAATGGTAAAAATTATAAATTGTCTAAGGGAGGTCGGGGGATCAAATCCCGCCTCCCAAAAATCCGCGTACCCATCTTTTATAGGTGTGTTTTCTTTTGAATTTGGTTTAATATTTTAAAATTGGCGTGTTTTTAAAACCAACGGATATGGGTTTGGGGTGGCGAACCTGCATCGGGCGGCCCGCCCATCCCTATCCACCGCCACCGTTACATTTATGTATATGGGTGGTTACATTTTTCGTGTGTTCCGTAGAGGGGTGTCGTGGAGTGTGGTTGGTGAGATGCGAGGTTGCCGCGTGGGCATGGCCGGTGGGGCCAGCTGCGGGTTCGATTCCCACCAACTTATACATACATACATACATACATACATACATACATACATACATACATACATACATACATACATACATACATACATACATACATACATACATACATACATACATACATACATACATACATACATATATATATATATATATATATATATATATATATATATATATATATTTTAACAAACTGTACGTTTTGAAAAATTCGAAAATATAGGAGTGCTTTTAAACAGGCGACAATTTCACCCGGAATCTAGCCTGAGCTGGCCGGAATCTAGTGGCTAGGTTTCATCCAAATTGCAGCCTCCTTAACCTACCCAATCATTCAAGTCAACCCAAAACTTTGACTGCTCCTAACTTTTTCATACGAGCTCGACTTGATGAACCGTTCACACCATTGTGATTAGGACGACAAGATCTTCAACCTGAACTTGGTTCAAGAGCAATCCAAGAACTTTGATTTTTTAGTTTTCCTCAGCCTTCTTTGTCCTTTATGTGTCTCTGGAGCCCCCTAGATCAATAAATGATAATGTATGATTTAGACTCATTGTAAACATATTGGGTTGTTTCACATTGAATATCATAAGACCCTAATTTATAACCCAAGAAACACTTACCTATATTGTTTTGGATGATATCTTTCTAATCTAGAATTTGGAATTTACATAATTTGACTTATAAAACATATTTGGTAATTAGCCCCAAGGGTTAGCTCAATTGGTTGAGTCCTCATCGTCAAAGCACCTTTTTCTACTGAGAGATCACAGGTTAAATTCTCTTGAAAACCTCAGGGCCAGGCTCTATGGTTGAGCCAAGAGGAATTGATCCCTTCAGGTGGATCTGCATGGTACAAATGTTCCATGGATGTAGCGGTCACCGATCTCTTGGGTATGTGAACCACATAGGAAAAAAATCAAGGGTTTAATTATATCGACATTCTCAGGGTCAGGCTATGTCGTTGAGCCAACAGGAATTGATCCCTTCGGGTGGATCTTTCTATTACAAATATTCTATGGACGTAGTGGTGATCAACCTCTCTTGCATGTGAATCACATAGGGAAAAAAAAAAAACAAAACAAAAATAAATAAAAAACATATTTGGTGATATAAAACATGTGACTTGCTCCTTTTTAAGCACATATTAAATTATTTTTACCATCAAAACATATAAATTCAATCTTTGTTGTAAGAGTTTTTTATATTTCAAGTTCCATATATAAGTTATTGATAGTTGTCGACCCAAAAATCTGTCTAAAAGTATGTAGAAAATCAATTCCATTAAAAAGGTCTACTTGAGTTCCTCCACGCTCTTTCCTTCACATACAACACTTCGTCAATTTTCCACTGTGTGGTGAAAATCCATGTACAAGCCTCTCTACACACTTGATTCCCGCATTTTTTAACCTCACTTCTACCTCAACATATTATACATCCTTATAAATTTTAGCCCCACAATCTTTGGTATTATTTAACATTAATTAAAAACACCATGTCTCATGGAACCAATCCATCATCTTTACACTCCTACGCCCATTTTTGCTTGTTTGGAGGTCACTTAAATTATCAATAAAGATAATTTATCTCCACATAAAGGCGATGTGATGGAGATCATACTTTGGGGTCTCGTCCTTACCACTCCTTATAAAACACAATCGTGCTTAGTAAGTTCTACATATTCTTTTTCCTTTTCCAACGAAATGGTAGGAGAGAAATTGATTATATTAGTAATTGCGCCAAATAACAAAAATTTAATATCTAAGACTCACTAAATGGATTTATTGATAAAGACCTATTTCCATAAGTACAACAAATAATAGCAATAAGAAAGAAGAGAGAGCCAATTTGCAATGATACGTTCAATTGTATTGCTTGTGTAGACAAAAAATTATGTTGCTCGACTACATATCCATGGTATTTGAACTTGTCTTTACACGAGAAGAGGAGTAACAAAATCTAGACCACATGACCAAAAAATGTTGCATGTGTTCTGGAGGTATTTTATTTTAGGGAAATAATTTACTTATGTGCAAAGAATTTCAACCCAAAGACGAGGATGGTCAAGCTTTGAGTTAAAAGGAATCCAATCCTCCTAACCCCAAAGGAATTCAAAAAACTTCTCATGTTACCAAATCCTACAAGTATTCTCAAGTTATCAAAGGTTGGCACTTTCTTGGACTCCCATATGAGTGGAATGAATATTATTCAAGAGTTATGCATTCCTTTTGTACAGGTTCCTACTAAAATTTATTTTTAGATATTACAATATTTGTTGAACCTTTAAGATATTTTTCATGGATTTTATCCAGAGTAATGGGACAAGGGACTACTAAAAATGTCCCTAAATTTGTTATTTAGTCCATAAAATATTATTTTAAAATATATTTACTCTTTGATTGGGCATACCTCATTTCTGTTGAACTATCCTTCCAGCTCACCAACCTGTCCAAGCCTCGTAAGTTTTTCATGACAACTTATTTGGTCATGGCCTCATTTTCATGTCATACTATCCATGCTTTACCCAAGAAGAATAATTTGAATCCTGACCTCAAACTAATTCAATTATGGTATCTTGTATTGCGGAAGCATAAGGAAACATTCCACTTTTGTCAAATACAAACTTCTTTTGTCAAATACGTTAGTCATTTAATAACTAGGTGAGAACCCACTCGAATTTTAGATGAAGCGCATGCTTTCCTTTGGCGAAGGGAATAGATGAAGAAAGAGAGGAAAACACATTGGTTCACATTTATATAATTTATGATAAGCCCTTATTGCTTCTTAAACTCGTATTGAACAATTATTTTGTTCCTAAAGTTTGTAGACAATACCATCCTTGGCCCAATTTATTTAATAGAAAGAAAAATAAACAATTCATTTATTTTCCCTTTATTGTGGGAGAAGTGCTTGTAAATAACTTATACCACTTAGTGAAAATTTAAAAGTCATTGAAAGGTTTCAACTTATATGAAGTAGAGCCAATCCAAAATTTTGATTTAGAAGGAATATTTTCAAGGCACCTTGCCATAGTCAGATATGGAAATTTATTCACCAGAATTACTAAAGAGAGAAAAGAGAGTCACATTGGCCTATCAAAGGAAAGAGAAAATCCTACCCTTTTTGAACGAATTTCTCAAGAATCCAATATTACTTCGGGAGGGAAAACTAAAGAAAGAGGTAGAAATCCTACAAACACCCCTCTAGCTTTGAAACCATGGGCTCACCCTAGTTCATTGTCTAGTCATAGAAGAAAATAATCCAATGTAGTTGGAGGCACGAGTAATGATAACAAATTTAGTGGAGGAGATGGAGACGATCCACCTCCTATTGTAGTCATGAAAATATCACACGTTATTGAATTATCCAAGAGAAAAAGCTCTAAAGATGTTCAAACGACAGAAGAGCTAGAAAATATGAAGTTGGAAGTACTCCACTACTTGATTGGCTTACATCCTACATGGTTTAAAGCTAAAGAATGATTCGATAGATATAATAAGAGCTCATCATTTTTATTGACCATCTGCAAACCATGTAGGAAGCACACTATGACCAAGGTACTACAAAGTTGAATATTGAAAGAGTAAAAATTTAGAATAATGCAAATAGTGCAAATAATGATCATTAAAGTGAATACAACTTGTGAAAGACACACGAGAGCATGAAAATATTTGTTAGCAAAATTGTTCAAATAATGACCATTAAGGCGAATACAACATATTCAAAAATATAAGTACCAAAGCCACCGAATTAGTTCAATTTCTCCAAGTACACAATTACAATGGTGAGGCACTAGTTCCAGTAGCAGAACATTAAATTAGTTCTTGCATCTCCAATAATAGTTTCACTCCTATGCCAAGTAGAGAAGCCAAGGCTAACTCCCCAAAGTTTAAGCCTCTAAAAGCCACATGTTTGAGTTATGAGGTTGCTTTTATAACAAAAGGAATGACTTTTTTGTAGAAATTATACAAACGTATGCATGTATATTATTGGATTCTCCTGATCTAACAAATTAATCATATGTTAAATACATAATCCTTCTACTTAATTCTTTGCGGAAATTAAATCGCCAATTGCAAACACATGAAGAAAAATCAATCACACATAATAAGATGTTTTACCGGGAAAGCTTAAATCTAAAAACCCCAACTATCATATATTATGTATATCAATGGATCATGAAACAATACAATATATCTCATACAAATATTAGCTCATAGATCTCTCAGTACAATATACAATCGTCTCACACTATCTTGCAGAAATTTGCACCTCCATGCACCAATTTCTTGCCTCCTGACAACCTGTCTCCACTACGCAATCCCTGATGAAGAAGAACCCTGAATGAATTCAACCTTACCTTGCCTTGACTATGCAATACTCATAGGCATATCCAATGTGTGTGTAGATGCATTGAATGCATCACTATAGTCACAACAGATAGTCCATCTCACCCTTTCACCTATCTCTCCACTAGGTGTCTCCACTAAATATGACATGCAAGTAGTTAACTGTTGTATTTCTTCAGTTGCAAGTAAGACACTACTTGTGAATTAATTAAATAATTAATTCACTCATCTTTCACTAGTGCATGTACAGTTACAACTAGCACAACTGAGTTAAACTAAATAACAACTCACATAACTACTCTTCCAACTCTATTACAACTTGCCACAATTAGTTATAACTAAGTCCTCCATGCATGAGTCACCAACCAACCTTGGAATTCAAAATTCCTTCAATCAACTGGTTTGCCACATTAGTTAACTGAAATAAAGTGCTCTAAGAGAATAAGTTACTATTTATTGTCTGATTATTATTAAGGGCTAATAATAATCGACATGCATTCTAATTTTAGACAGGTGATCTATAAATAGACTTCGCCCATACATCTAAAAATAGAAACTCATCTAAAAATAAATTTTTCTCAATCATCTAGAATCAGCCTCCTGCTAATTTTAGATTTTTCTCAACCTGTCTAAAAATAGACATATACCTAAAAATAGCATGTGTGGGCCTCACCTAGTTTAGGTGCTTATTTTCCACTAGGATCAAGGATGATGTTTCCGGATGCCACTTTCACTATTTCTTGTTGCAAACTTCAACACTCCCTCTCAACAATAAAGGATTGTAATTGCATGCACCCTTCAACTCCATGCATCCACCTTGCAATACTTGCATGCAACACTTCCGAAACTGAATAGCCTCCAAACAACTCAATCAGTATAATGCATCTGTCATCAAATTCTTCTGAATTTTTCTTAGCCACTACACATTTCTTCAGGAACCACTGCGTTGTTGAACTCTGCACCCATGCACTCTGCACTTGTTGTCAACTCTGATCCGCGCTCCAGTATTCGACACTGTCACTTTGATCTGACTGCATCAATCCAATTGATCATGCTACTGCTGCTCTATGGGCTCCTCGTAGCCATGTTCAATTCATGAGATCCACACAATCTCAATGAATCTTGCCCATAAATCTCTTCTTAGGATTAATCATGCATGTCACCCCACCTCTTTCCCGATTGTATAGTTGCATGCACTCCCTTTGCCCATCTGGAACGAAATTTCTCTGCATGAGTGATTTCTCCTACTCCGTGATCCTCATCTTGTGGCCGCTCCACATCCCAAGGTTCACTCTTACCTGCATGCAAATCCTGCTTTCTCTCAAGCGTCAATTGCATGGATTTCTCACACTTCCCAACATTAGGAAGCTCAGTAGAAATCCCATCTACATCAAGTCTGTAGATATTCTTCACTCGAATCCCAACCTTCTTGGCTTGCCCTGTTGCTTTGTGTCGCAGGAAAACTTTTCCTTCACTAAAGACAACATCATAGCCTCTATCCTCTAACATTGCGACTGAGATTAAATTCTTCTTTAAACCTGGAACATGCAAAACATCATTTAACTGAAAGAGTTTACCTGACGCCCTCTGAAAGGTAATGGTACCAATTTCGGTCGCACTGTATCGTCCATCGTCGCCCAACTCAACATGCATCTGGAGATCTTTCTCCACCAAGTCACCGAACAGTTTCTCATCTCCCGTCATGTGAAAGGAACCACCACTATCAAAGTACCACCCTGATCCCAATGCACTAGACACCATGCATGATACCAATGATAATTCAAGCTCAAATTGTGAGGCAAGGGCCTCGCCAGCTGCAGCTCTAGCAGCCATCTTGTTCTTCTTCTTATGTAGGAAATTTGTGGCAATATGTCCAAACTCGTGATAGTGAAAGCACTTCATTTTGGACATGTTGTGCTCCTTGCCATCTTCTCCGACCTTAGATCTAGAATGGAATTTCTTCCCCTCATTCTTCTTCGCCTTGGCATCCAAATCACAATCCTCTTCATCATCATGCTTTGATGAAGAGCCATTCTTGGTGGTCCGCCTTATCTCCTCCTGCACTAGATCCGACTATAGTCGCTCCCAACCCGACAGTTTCTCCCATCCATTGATAGAGTCTTGATAATTGTGCCAACTCTTCCGAAGCCCAATGAGAGCCAAGCTCACCAAGTCATCATCCACAACACTGACTCCTACACTCCCAAGCTCATCCCTGCATTGGACAAACTTTGTCAAGTATACTAGAATAGTGTCGTTCTTCTCCATCTTGATTTTTCTGAGTTTATCCCTTAGCGCCAATTTCCTATGGTCACTGCTACTTTGGAAAATATCTGTCAAATCCTTCCACATTGAAAATGGAGTGACTTTACCATGAAGGCTTGACACAATATGGTCTTTCACACCTTCCAACTGAATCCTCCTCACCCTTGCTACTTTCTTTTGCCATGCGTCAAGTACTGCAGCATCCGCCGAAGTGGGCTTAGGAACATCTCTCTCGATGAATTCCTTCAAGCCATTATCTTTAAGCACCACCTACATCCTATCCTTCCAGGCTATGTAGTTCGAGCTGCCCTCGAGTGCATACTCCAACCACAACCCATTGAAATCCATTTCAATGTATACTCAACTGTCGCACCAAGAAATTCTTGCAGCAATTTCGAATTGTTCCACCAGCACAAAACTCAACACCGCTTCAATATTGCAATCTCTTCAGTGATTAACACTACTCTGATACCATGTAGAAATTATACAAACATATGCATGTATATTACCAGATTCTCCTGATCCAACAAATTAATCTTATGTTAAATACAAAATCCTTCTACTTAATTCTTTGCAGAAATTAAATCGCCAATTGCAAACACATGAAGAAAAATCAATCACACATAATAAGATGTTTTACCGAGAAAGCTTAAAGCTAAAAACCCCAACTATCATATATTATTTATATCAATGGATCATGAAACAATCTCATATATTTCATACAAAACTCAGCTCATAGAGCTCTCAGTACAATATACAATCGTCTCACACTGTTTTGCAGAAATTTTCACCTCCATGCACCAATTTCTTGCCTCTTGACAGCCTGCCTCCACTATGCAATCCCTGCTGAAGAAGAACCCTGAATGAATTCGAACTTACCTTGCCTTGACTGCGCAATACTCATAGGCATCTTCAATGTGTGTGTATATGCATTGAATGCATCACTATATTCACAATAGATAATCCATCTCACCCTTTCACCTATCTCTCCACTAGGTCTCCACTGGATATAACATGCAAGTAGTTAACTTTTGTATTTCTTCAATTGCAAGTAAGACACTGTTTTTGAATTAATTAAATAATTAATTCACTCATCTTTCACTAGTGTATGTTTAGTTACAACTAGCACAGCTAATTTTAACTCACTAAACTGAGTTAAACTAAATAACAACTCACATAAATACTTTCCAACTTTGTTACAACTTTCCACAATCAATTATAACTAAGTCCTCCATGCATGAGTCACCAACCAACCTTGGAATTCGAAATTCCTTCAATCAACTGGTTTTCCACATCAGTTAACTAAAATAAAGTGCTCCAAGAGAACAAGTTACTATTTATTGTCTGATTATTATTAAGGGCTAATAATAATTAACATGCATTCTAATTTTAGACATGCGATCTACAAACAGACTTTGCCCATACATCTACAAATAGATTTTGCTAAATCATCTAGAATCAACCTCCTACTAATTTTAGATTTTTCTCAACATGTCTAAAAATAGATACGCCTAAAAATATCCTATGTGGGCCCCACCTAGTTTAGGTGCTTATTTTTCACTAGGATCAAGGATGATGTTTCTAGATGCCACTTTCACTATTTCTTGTTGCAAACTTCAACACCTTTAATATTCCCATGACTCTTGAGTTACCCTCAAGACTCTTGGACTTCCAATATAACCTTTGGACTTCTATAAGACTTTTTGACTTCTCCTATAGACTCTTGAACTTCTATTGGATTTATTTTTCCACATATGAATTCTCATATTACACATATGACTCTTAGAATTCCACATTACATTTTTTCACTTTCTTTTTGATAATTACATCATTACATCCACAATTTATTTGGAAAGACATATGGACACAAATGACATAGTTATGACACTTGTACAAGTCACATATTGGTAATGATTTCATGGACTTCATGATGAGGTGGAAATGCCAAGTTATTCTACTTGTTGCTTTGTCTTTCATTCTTGATGGTAGATCTGATCAGTACTTCATCTTCATGGAATATTTCCTTTTTTCTCCATCTTCACCCTCCAAAGGGCCTTGAGCTAGTATTGGAATCCTCTGAGTCATCATGCAATGTCTTCTTTATTTCTTGGTCCATGATCTATTTTGTGTTTTCATGATGGTTCTCCTATGTGCTTCTTCTTTCTAGTTGTTTCTTTATTCTTTATCCTTGCTATTTTCTTTGGGTGTTACCTTTTCATGCTAGGAAGATACTCCTACCAAATAAAATCATCCATGGAAAATAAAAATCAATCTTAAAATCATTTATTCTCTCACTATATAGGTCAGGGAAAGAATTTCTTATCATAGGCTTATGGAAGGGTTGAAAGGAAGATATTTGATAAGAAAAGCATAGTTAAAATCATTAGAGGATGGGAGGAGGCCTCCTTGAGCCTTCCTACTATGCCATGAGTTGAGGGAGACTTTTCAAGATTGATACTTAAGCGTAGAGCACATTGGGAATAGGGAAGGAGACTTAATGATGCCTTTTTGTGTGTCATGCAATCAAGAAAGAAGAGAGAGAGAGGCTAAAGAGGGTGCAGGGTGCATGATTAGTCACGGAGGGTAAGCTTCATTCTCCGTGCTTCGTGATGTGATATGCGCTCAAGGGAAGACAAGGAGGGTGCACAATTAGTGATGAAGGGTGAAGCTTCTTGCTTCATGTTTCATGATGCACCATGGGCTCAAGGAAAGCCAAGGAGGGCGCAGGGTACATAATTAGTGATGAAGGCTGAAGATTCATTATTCATGCTTCATGATGCATCATGCGCTTCTAAAGAGATAGATGATCCTTGTTTTTCTAAAGCTTTCCTTATTGTTTCAAAGTGTGCTTTGTTGTTGAAAAGTGCACTTTTTCACTCTGTCAAACGGTAGAAGGCTCGATCACTTTGCCTAGATAGTGCTAATTCACTGTGAGAGGGAGGATACCTTATAAAAGACTCAATGCAAAAGCTTTAGAGGAAAATATACATCAATGAGGATCACGAATATGTTGTGTTCATTTCCTAGTAAGAGGGCTAATGCCTTCACAACTTGCACAGGGTAGGAGGACCAGGAAGAGATCCAAAAATGGCTAAGTGTGGGAATAAAAAATTAAGAGAGGGGAAGCATCCAAATATGACTCAAAACTCTAATCACACACATGAATTCCATTGATACAATCTAGGGGAATGCACATGACCGATAAACAACAATCACACATTGAAAAAAAAGAAAAGCGACACTTATTTCTAAGTGAGACAATAGGAAAATGTGAGAACAAAACTTACAAATATGAATGACATTGAAAGTGACACATGTCGTAGAAAATATAACATGAAAATTCCACTTGTTAAAGTGAAATCAATAAAAAGTGACAATTGTGAAAGTGAAAGAAACACTTGTGAAAAGAAAGGTGCACAAAAGCAACAATTGAGAAAACTCACCAAAATAGAAGTACAAATGCAACCAAAGTGAGGGAGTCTATTAATGGAAACTGTACATTGACTGTCGACATGAGTTTAACATTGCACAAGCACTCTTCCATTCTTTTTCAAGCTTGCATAAAGGAAGCACACTTTTGAACTCATTACAAACTAAGCATGTGTGAGCAAGTGACTTCAATAGTTAAAACTAGAAAGAAGACTTAAACACTTAGCACAACATCAATTGATAATGAATTTATCATAGACGATAGATTGTAAGATCCTTAGTAGGCTCCAAAATTCAAGTGTAGGAAAAATTTTGGAGTGTGTTGGTTGTAGTCTCAACACTTGGTAACACACTAGTAGAACTCCAACATCTATGCTTAGGTTTTACCTTTAAGTGCAAGGTCTCAGTCTATCAGTAAGTATTAATTCATTATGTGGATTAACTTGGCTTCCCCATTTGACTCAATTACAAATATAGTATTCTCTATTCCTTTCTTAAGTTATACACATTACCAAATGTTGTCAAATCATCATTTTTTCAATCTGAAAGAGGGTAATACAGAATGGCGAGTTAAATATAATCACAGTATGAGTTTTCATCTTCAGTGTTGCTCTACTTCCAGTAGGCATGGACAGTACCCTGACGAAATCACTATAGGAACACAAGCATCGCTTCGCTTCCAGTGAGCCTGAACAGTACCCCGACACATTTACTTTCTCTTCTTTCACCATTTGTTTATTTTATTTATAGAATTGTGCTTTGGCACTTATTTATTTCACGGGTGGGAAAGGGATCCTGACTTATTGAGAGCAGGAGAGGTTGTTCCTTTAGAAAAGGTAACATGTACCTCTGATATTGGTTTGATCGTTATTTATTTTCCTCTTTCCCTTCTCTACTTGATTGGATCAGCAAAGGAACACTATCCAATCGCAATCCTGAGTTAAGGAATGAAGATCCTATAGTAGATCTTGGTGTCATGGTTCTGTTGAGGACTTTCCATTTGAATGGTCATATTTTCCATTAAGGCATCATTGACTCTAAATAAATATAAACCCAACATAGAGAAGAAGATAACATATAAGCCAAACATTGTTCATCATCACAATTTCCCTTTTAAAGTTTGCCAAATTTTCTTTGGAGCCAAAAGAGCATCTTTCATGCAAGGTCTTATTAAACAAAACACGAAAGAAAAGACATAAAAAAACCACGAAACAAGATCAAAATAACACAACAAATGGAGGTTGAACTGAATGCAACATGCACAACAAGAAACAAGACAAAAAAACGAAAGCATAGAGTATATGGAGAGAAAGTGAAGGATGAATGAAAAGGGAGATAGAATGCAACTAAAACTACTCATAACCTAACCATCTAGAAGTTCAGGGTCAAGTGTAATGGAATTTCCAATGTAGCCATTGTTGTTCTTGACCTATAAACACAAATATAAGAGTGATTAAAACCAAGATATAATAATGTGCAAAAGAAAATATAAGAACTTGAATATCTTGCACATATGATAGAAGGTCTTTGCTAGATGTAGAAAGATGTGCAATAACAACCAACCTTAACCAACCTGCTACTTTACCAGGAATAGAAGAAAAGAGAGATCAACGCCTTAGAAATCAGCCACTTCGAGGGGGCAACCTCCAATACATTACATAAATGAACAATTCTTGGATGATACAAATGATAAACACTATTTTCACATATGAGGTCATAGAATAGGTGTTAATCCTAATACATTCTTGATAATAATTTAAGAGCCTGAAATATGTAATGTAAATTTCTGGGGTACAACAATAACAATAATGGGGTTACACTAACAACAATGAGGACCCTGCTACTAGAGCACGAAAGAAGAACTTTTTGACTAGGTTTAGATTATGACCTCTAACATTTATACAATCATACGTTTAATTTCGCTCTTTTGAACATAAGGATATCTATAAGGCCTGATGTTTGGAGGAACACTTCCTGGAATCAAATGAATAGCATGATCATGATCATGAATAGGTGGGAGTCCTTTGGGAGTTTCAAACACCTTGGAATGATTTTCCAATACTTTTTGGAAATCTGGAGAAATAGATGATTTTGATGTTGGAACTTCTAGTGAGCATAATTGTGCAGTGTACCTGCCTGACTGTTCTTTAGAAGCTTTGTCATGACATTAGGACTTATTATCTTTTACGCTTTCTTACGATACCCGTATTGATTTCCTTTCCTTAAAGTAATTTCCAGAGAATTTCTTGAAAATTAAAAGCTACCATCCCCAAAAGATTGTAACCATTGTACTCTATAGTAAACACTGACCTCCATTGGGATGGAAAGCATTGGACTATTCAATACATATTCCCCCATGGCTAGCTTGATATTATGGAATTTTCCAGAGAAATTTATAGTTCCTCCATTTGCAACCATCACTTGACATTCTGGTGCTGGGTATAGAAAACAATTCAATTCCTTGGCTACCTTACAATAAATAAAATTATGGGTACTACCCGAATCAATCAACAATATTACCTTTTTCTTCTTGATATGTCCTTCTATATTGAGATTTTGAGGAGTGGTAATTCATGCCAATGCATTACATTATATGGTCGGACTCATTTCTTCTTCTTATAGGGTTTCTTCCTGGTGTATATCCTCTACTTTTGAAGTTTCTTCTTCATTTTCTTCCTCCTCTTCACAATCTATGTAAAATAATTTCTTCTCAGTGCACTTATGACCTTTAGTGTATTTTCTATCACAACTGTAGCAAAGCCCTTTTTCTCTTTTTCTTCCAATTGTTGTGGTGTCAACCTTGTAGGATGTGGAAGTCTAGGAGTAGCAACACTTCCATCTTTATAGATGTGAGTGGTAGGCTTCCTTATCGCCATAATTTTACATTCAATGAGTCTTTCCAACTTGAATGCCTTCTCCAATGAATCAGGTTCCCAAACACGAACTTCATGTTGGATGTTATCCTTTAAAGTCCCTATGAAGACATCAATCATGTGTTCCTTTGGAGTATCAATTACCCTTATATTCAATTTTTGGAAGTCCTCAATGTGCTCCGCCACTGACCATTTTTGTTTGAGATTTATCAATTGGCTAAAGAAGGTGTTGCTCTTTGTATCGTCATAATGTGCTATCATTTCCTCCGTAAAATTTGACCAAGTGACAATTTTTTTATGGGAGCAAAGCCATCGATACCATACAAATGTGTTTTTCTCTAAATGTAAAGTTGCAATGCATACCTTTTGTGTGTTTTGCACATTATTGAGATCAAAATATTGTTCCATATGTAGTATCCATGTTACGTGGTCCTTGGAATTAAACTTCCTCATATCCATCTTTGGAATATGGTGGTTCTTCCATCCAACATTAGAGTTTATGAAATCACGATTAACATTTATTTTGTTCTCATCATGAGTTTCCTCTATTATCTTTTCACCATTAGGAAACATTTCTTGTATCAACTTTGCCGAACCTTCGATGTCTACTTTTAGATCATTATTCATGTTTTCCATGTTGTCTTTCATTTTTTCATCAATCTTAACTTCCATGTCATCCATCTTAGCTTCCATGCCCACTTCCATGCCATCCATATTAGCTTCCAAACCATTCATCTTAGCTTCCACCCCTTTCTTCAAACCATCCATCTTAGTTTCCATGCCTTTCTTCAAAACTTCCATTTCATTTTTTGTTTCTCTTTGCGATAGCGAAATTTGGTGCACTTGCTCTTGTAATTTTGATATCTCATGTTGTGTTTCTTCGTCTTCATGACTCGTAGTAGAGCCTTCTGAAGGCTTAATGGGTGTTGAATTATTTTTAGGGGGAGTTTTAGAACCCAATACTGATATTTGTTCTTCAATATTCCCTTGGAATAAATTCAAACTAATTTTTTCAGACGAGACTTATGCAATTCGAAAAAAATACACACCTTTTTCTTGCTTTTAAGGAGCTCGATATTGAAACTAAATTATGTATTTGTTTTCGGATCTTCAATAGCTGAAATTTGACCTTAAATTATCCCTCTGAATATTATTTTGAATGCCACAGGGTTGACCTAATTTGGATTCTTCAAGACAAAGTTATGCCCAATATCCCACGATGACCTGATTATGGACTGGTTCAGTAGAGCGAACTTTTATGACTTTCCACGTGTCACAGTTTCCTCCTTTGGGTCTGAAATTGATACACCAAAAACTACAGTCTGTGTACTTGTGGCCACTTTTTACAAAATCCCAATCCGACGCTCAGAGAGAGAGTTATGATGTTTTTCCCACGGTCACCTCTTTGAGATGAAATTCGGGAGCCTGAAACAATCCTAACTTCCAGAGATCATATCTCCAAACATATTGTGAACCAAGATCTGAAATTCTTACAGGAGATTCCTCAGGATTTTCGCTTCGCTCTGTGAAAATTTCAGCTTCTGAAACCTCGTAGAAAAAAAATTATAGCGAAAATTCTATGATGACCTGTTTAGGTTAAATTCAGGAGCCTACAAAATTACCTAACTTCCACAAATCATATCTCTAAAAATATTCCGAAGAAAGCTCTAAAATTTTTCAAAGGTGCTCCTCAGGATTTCAGCTTCGCACTCTAAAAATTTCAGCTTCTTAACCTTCGTAGAAAAAAATTATAGAAAAAATGCCACGATGACCTGTTTGGAGCAGCAAAACCCTAGAATCCAAAGCTTTGACACCAAATGTTGTGAAACCAGCTCCAGAAATAGAAGAAAAGAGAGATCAACGCCTTAGAAATCAGCCACTTCAAGGGGGAAACCTCCAATACATTACATAAATGAACAATTATTGGATGATACAAATGACAAAACCTCCTTTCTATATATAGGAGTCCATGGGGCCACAATGTATTCCTAGCTGACCTAACAATAATAATTTAAGGGCACAATAATAACAATATGGGGGTTACAAGGGTACAGCAATAACAATAAGGGGGTTACACTAACAAAAATAAGGGACTACACTAGTAATATAAGGACCTAACAAAATCATAATCAAACAAACCTCTGAAACTTCTTGTGAATGTATCTTCATATGTGTTGTATTTCTTAAAAAACATCAAAAAAATATTGATACTTGCTTTTGGAAAATAGGCTTGCTAAGTAAGATGCTTCTATTTGATCATAGATTGGGTAATGAAATTCAAAATCATCATGAAGGTCTCCTTTTACACATTGCAAACAGTGTTTCACAATGTCAACTTACTTTCTTATTCAAGGTTTATGTGTATAATCTCTTATGTTATCTTTTGAAACCAAAGTGAACCTTAAATTATGGTGGTTGGGACGATACTCCGGATGGGGCTCCTACTCCAAAGAGTGTGAGGTCTAATTGGGACTTCACATCTGAGAAACCCCCTTATATGTTAGCAATATCCAATATTGTCAACACCTATGTGTGTCTTTGCATGATTGAATGAATAAATGACGTTGAACATTAAATGCAATCTCGTGATAGAATCCCCAATGAGCTCATCCAAATGTCTATACCATTATGATTTGTATCCATGAAGTGTTGTATACTTCACTATATTTCCATGTTTCTTTTGTTTAACTTTGAATAAAGTTAATGTTGCTTCAATTTTTAGTATGTAATTATGTTAAATTTGTGAAACTTTGTATGTATATACAAATTATTTAGTGTTATTTTACTATTTAGCATTTTATTAAATAAACTTATTATGAACATATAAAATCGATGGTGTTAATGATAATTGTTTTAATGAAAACATTAAAAATATATATAATTTATTATATTTAAATTAAAATGTTACATACAATTTTAAAGTAGATTTGTGAGTGTATATTTCCAAAGCCTATAGTCATGTTGATGTAAGTTTCTCAATATATGTTGGATATATGACGTGTGTGAGTTCATTGATGTCCTACATTTTGAGTCGCCTTATCACCCTTCATCACTTGAGTCCCTGATGATGGGTGGTGAGACAACTCAAAACTTAAGACATCAATAAACTTGCACACAACATATATATAAACTTGAATGTATATTTTCATAGTTGTTTATATTGTAGTTAGACTTTTGAAGCTGAAATGTGTGAGTACACTAAGACATTCATATTTCCGGTAGACACTGCCATTCTTTAAAAAAAAAATTAATAACATTAAAAATTATTTTTTTCAATAATACTCATCTCGACAAAAAAAATTTATTATTTTTCTTTTCATTTAAACTATTTATTATTCATTTTTATTATTTAATTTCCCCCTTACCTCCTTTATATTACTTTATCAAAAATTGTTTTTTAATAATACTAACAACTAATTTTAAACTTAATTCATAATGTTTTCTCTATCGTTAATTAATTTTGTCTCTTCTTAATATATTTTCCAAAATACTCACACAACATCATTTAAATATCTTCATTTGTCCCTAGAGATCAAGAGAATGTTTACCCAAAAACGTATTGGACACAATGCAATTCAAGAAATCTATCTCTTTTTGCAATCACACACAATGTCCATTTAAACATAAATTAACATGTACATGTTCAAAATTTTATATATTAAAAAAGAATTATTTTATTAAAGATTTATGTCTCGTCAAATTATTTTATAATAAAAAAAGTTTAATATGCAGAGTTGCTGCTCAATACCTACTTCTTATCCAAAAAATAAAATGTAATTAACAACAAAAATTATTGATAGCATCAGTTATCCATATTAGTTTCTCATATATATATATATATATATATGATAAATTAGTATTTAAAACATTTTTAAAAATTTTATTAACTCCAAATCAATAGAGCAATGAATAAATTTTATTAAAATTATAGAAATATAAAAAATTTATAGTTATTTGGATTTTACTATGTGACAGTTTTTGTTATGAAACCAGCTCCAAAAATAGAAGAAAAGAGATATCAACGCCTTAGAAATAGCCACTTCGAGGGGGCAACCTCCAATACATTACATAAATGAACAATTCTTGGATGATTCAAATGACAAAACCTCCTCTCTATATATAGGAGCCCATGGGGCCACAATGTAATCCTAGTGGGGCCACAATGTAATCCTAGCCAACCTAACATTAATAATGTAAGGGCACAATAATAACAATATGGGGGTTACAAGGGTACAACAATAACAACAAGGGGGTTACACTATCAACAATAAAGGACTATACTAGTAATATAAGGACCGAACATGCTCCTCTCCTTCAAAAAAGTGTTGTCCTCAATGCTTGAGTAGCTCCGGGTGCTTCTGTATAAAATTCTCATCCTCCCATGTAGAATCTTCAGTGGGCAAGTTCTTCCATTTGATGAGATACTTTGAAATTGATCGATTTCGTAGCTGTCGAGTTCCTTTTTCCGTGACTGCTTCAGGTTCCAATATGGTTTTTTCTTCCTCATCAAGTTATAGCAATATTGTTTGAACTGGAATTTTGTTCCCTATAACCTTTTTTAAGCATGAAACATGGAAAACTGGATGCACTCGCAAAGAAGCAGGAAGCTCCAATTTGTATGCCATAGTACCAATCTTTTGCAACACCTTGTAAGGACCATAGTACTTTGGCGATAATTTATTATCCTTCTTAGCTTGCTTGAGGGACATTTGTTTGTATGGTTGTAGCCGTAAAAATACCCAGTCCCCCACATCAAAACTTCTCTCACTGTGATGTTGATATGACTATTGCTTCATTCATTTTTGTGCCAAATTTAGGTTATCCTTTAACAGTTGGAGAACTTCTGTTGATGCTTGATGTGATCCTCCACTGTTTGAACCTATAATTTTCCCTTAAAGAAGATGTGATGGACAGTGGATGATATCCATAAAGTGTCATAAATGGGTTCATTTTTGCTGCAGTATGGAAGGAAGTGTTATGAAACCATTCATCCAAAGGTAACCACTTGGCCCATTTTGCTTGCTTATCAGATATAAAACAACGAAGATATCCTTCCAAACATTTATTCACTATCTCTGTTTGACCATCAGATTGAGGATGATAAGATTAGCTATGAGCTAGTTGAGTACCCAAACAAGAAAACAATTTTGTCCAAAAATTTCCTGTAAAAATGGGATCTCTGTCACTTACAATAATCTTTGGGTTTCCATGTAGCTTTTTAATTTTTTCCATAAATGCAGTAGCAAGTGTACTTGTTTTAAATGGATGAGATAATGCACAAAATTGTGCATACTTGGTAAGTCTATCAACTACCACCATGATGACACTCCTTCCTTCGCACTTAGGTAAACCTGTGATAAAATCCATTGAAATATCCTCCCAACGTTGACTTGGAATGGATAAAAGTTGTAGAAGATCCGGGGTCTTAATTGTCTCAACTTTATTTTGCTGGCAAACCAAAAATTCTGCCACAAAATTTTGAATATAAGATTTAAGGCCATCCCAAAAAAATTCTTTCTTCACCCTGTGGTAAGTTTTTAAAAATCCCTAGTGTCCTCCTAAAGGAGAAGTGTGCAATTCAAAAAGAATCTTTTGTTTTAGTTGGGAATTCTTGCAAATATATAAGCGATCTTTGTACCGTAAGGAATCATTTTTCCAACTAAATGTATCATATGTACTAGGATCTTGCTGCAAATTTTGAATGAGTGTCCAAAATTCTTCATCCTTTTTCCATTCATCCCTTGCTTTGGTTATCCAATCTAGTTGGATAACATAAATGGCACAAAGCAATGCTTCCACCTCTTCATCCTTTCTTGAGAGTGCATCTGCAACAACATTTAGCTTCCATTTTTTGTAGATGATTTCAAAGTCATAACCCAACATCTTTATGACCCATTTTTGCTGCTCTTCTGAAGATAGTCTTTGTTCCAAAAAGTGTTTAAGACCATCATGATCAGTTTTTACCTTGAAGTGTCTTCCCGTTAGGTAAGGTCTCGATTTCTTTAGTGCATGTAGTATTGCCAACATTTCCTTCTCATAAATAGCCTTTCGTAAATATTTTCCTTTGATTTAACGACTTTCAAAATAAATGGGTCTTCCTTCTTGCATTAAAATGGCACCAATTCCATTTCCTGAGGCATCACATTCCATAATAAAGGTTTTTGTGAAGTCTGGCGTAGCTAAGACTGGTGCTAGGCACATTGCCTCTTTAAGATGTTCAAAGGCCTTAGTTGCTTCAGGAGTCCATGAAAATGCATCTTTCTTCAATAATTTTGTTAGAGGTGTTGCTATTATCCCATAATTCTTAACAAACTTGCGATAATACCCTGTTAACCCGAGAAATCCACGCAACTTCCTTATAGTTGTGGGGACTTTCCATTCCTTAATGGCTTTAATTTTGTTAGGGTCTACCTTAACACCCTCATGAGATATAATAAGACCCAGATATTCCACCTCTTGTACTCTAAAGAAAAATTTGGATGTTTTTTCATATAATTGTTTCTCCTCCAATACTTTGAGCACCCTGTCAACATGTTGAACATGATCCTTCTAAGACCTGTTGTAGATTAGTATATCATAAAAAAATACTTGCACAAATTTTCTAAGGAAGGGTTTGAAAATGGAATTCATCAACCCTTGAAATGTAGAAGGTGTGTTGGTAAGGCCAAAATGCATGACCAAAATTCATAATGACCCTCATGAGTTCGAAATTTTGTTTTCGGAATATCTTCAGTCTTCATTCTAATTTGATGATATCATGAACGAAGATCCAACTTGGTAAAATAAATTGCTCCATGTAATTAATCCAATAATTCATCAATCACATGAATGGGAAATTTATCTTTAATATTGAGCTTATTGAGCTCCCTATAATCTGTACACATGAGCCATGATCCATCCTTCCTGTCAACCAATACTACTGGAGCAAAGAAAGAACTTTGACTAGGTTGAATTATACCAGCCTCTAACATTTCTGCAATCATACATTCAATTTCACTCTTTTGGATATAAGGATATCTATAAGGCCGGATGTTTGGAGGAACACTTCCTGGAATCAAATGAATAGCATGATCATGATCACGAATAGGTGGGAGTCCTTTGGGAGTATCAAACACCTTGGAATGATTATCCAAGACTTTTTGGAGATCTGGAGAAATAGATGATTTTGATGTTGGAACTTCTAGTGAGCATAATTGTGCAATAACGCCTCGTTGTTATTTCTTCAGAAGCTTTGTCATGACATTAGAGCTTATTGTCTTTCCTAGCTTCCCTGTGATACCCCATAATTCAATTTCCTTTCCTTCCAAAAAAAAATTCATGAAAAGTTCTTGAAAATTAAAAGCTACCATCCCCAAAGATTGTAACCATTGTACTCCTAGTACAACATCAACACCTCCCATTGGAATGGAAATATTTGGACTATTCAATACATATTCCCCCATTGATAGCTTGATATTATGGCATTTTCTAGAGAAATTTATAGTTCATCCATTTGCAACCATCACTTGACATTCTAGTGTTGGGTATAGGAAACAATTTAATTCCTTGACTACCTTACAATGAATAAAATTATGGATACTACCTGAATCAATCAACACTATTACCTTTTTCTTCTTGATATGTCCTTCTATCTTGAGAGTTTGAGGAGTGGTAATTCCTGCCAATTCATTACATGATATGGTCAGACTCATTTCTTCTTCTTCTAGGGTTGCTTCCTGGTGTATATACTCTTATTTTAAAGTTTCTTGTTCATTTTATTCCTCCTCCTCACAATCTATGTAAAATAATTTATTCTCAACACACTTATGACCTTTAGTGTATTTGCTATCACAACTGTAGCAAAGCCTTTTTGCTCTTTTTTCTTCCAATTGTTGTGGTGTCAATATTGTAGGTTGTGGAAGTCTAGGAGTAGAAACACTTCCATCTTTATAGTGTTATAAAATTATATATTATGGAGCAATGCAACACATAAAATATGTAGAAAATACAAGCACACAAAACACATAAAACCAGAGAGACACAGATATATGTGGTTCACCCAGTTTGGGCTACGTCCACCCCAAACAGCCAGTCCTTCCTTTCTATTATCCAGCAAAAATTGAAGAGACAAAACCTACAACAGATTCGCTGTAATATCCTCTGTTCTCTCTCACAGTCTCCATCTCTGTTTCTCGCTCTGAGAATACACATACAATACACAGCCGCAATACAATGCCCTCATATAAGTGAGGGGTTTCCTTCTAGGGCAAAAAACCCTAATCTAAACATAACTTCTACCGTCAAATCATTTTCCTAATGAACGGACCAGATTGACTAGAAATTACTATACTTTTACAAGGCAATTTTACATCTGTTTTTAGCTTCGGGGGCGCTGCCCCCGAAAAGCCCCGCCAGGGGGGGCTCCGAAAAGCTCTGCTGCCCCCCCTGGACCCCCCACGGTAGCGATTAATTACGGGCGGCGTTGCCACCCCTTTTAAGGTACAGGGGTCCAATGCTGTGATACAAAGTAAACAAGATAATCAGGCTCCACACCCAAGAATCTCCCACTTGGAGACTGATTGTAGCAACTCCACCGCTGCTTCATTTGTTGGACAATGACTCCTCTTTTGACCTGGCTGTTTCTCATCTTCATCGTCATCCTTGAAGACCAATTTAAACTGAGCATGTTCTCAGTTTCTCCCTGGTTACAACTTTTGTTAGCATATCTGCAGGATTCTCGCTAGTGTGTATCTTTTCCAGCTTCAACTCTCCATCTTCCAATACTGACCGTATGAAATGGTACTTGAGATGTATGTGTTTAGTCCTGGAATGAAATGCTGAGTTCTTTGCAAGATGAATAGCACCTTGGCTATCACTGTATAGTGTGCCCATATCATGCTTCTTACCCAATTCATCCATAAACCTTTGTAACCAAATCATTTCTTTACTAGCCCCTGTAGCAGCAACATACTCGGCTTCTGTTGTTGAAAGTGCAACAACACTTTGGATTTTTGAAACCCAACTGACAGCTGTTCCACCTACAGTAAATACATATCTTGTAGTGCTCCTCCTGTTATCTCTGTCACCTGCCATATCTGCATCAACATATCCCTGTAGATAAATGTTTGAACCACCAAAGCATAATGCTTGATTTTTGGTACCTCTCAAATATCTGAGAATCCATTTTACTGCCATCCAATGTTCTTTTCCTAGATTGTTCATGTACCTGCTTACAACTCCCACTGCATGTGCAATATCAGGCCTTGTGCAGACCATTGCATACATTAAGCTTCCAACTGCATATGCATATGGAACTTTAGACATATAATCCATGTCTTCTTGGGTCTTTGGGCACATATCCTTACTAAGTTTTAAATGGCTAGCAAAAGGTGTACTAACTGGTTTTGCATTGTGCATATTAAATCTTTTCAACACCTTTTCTATGTACTCATTCTGAGACAGTGTTAATTTGCGATTTTTCTTGTCTCTAGTTATCCTCATACCAAGGATTTGTTTTGCAGCTCCCAAATCCTTCATTGCAAATGAATTTGCCAATTTTCTTTTGAGCACATTTATTTCCTGCATGTTAGATCCCGCAACAAGCATGTCATCTACATACAATAACAATATAATATAGCTGCCATCATTTTGCCTTTTTAGATAAACACAATGATCAGAGTGACATCTAGTATAACCTTGTTCAGACATGAAATTGTCAAATTTTAGATACCACTGCCTTGGAGCCTGTTTTAAGCCATACAAGCTCTTCTTTAACCTGCACACCAATTTTTCTTTCCCTTTTACCTCATATCCTTCTGGTTGCTACATGTATATCTCTTCCTCCAAATCTCCATGGAGAAATGATGTCTTTACATCTAACTGTTCAAGATGTAAATCTTCCGCTGCTACAAGACTTAAGATAGTTCTGATTGAATTCATCTTAAAAACAGGAGAAAATATTTCATCAAAATCAATACCTTTCTTTTGTGCAAACCCCTTCACCACAAGTCTAGCTTTGTACCTCTGTTTTCCTCCATCTTCTTCCTTCAGCCTGTAAACCCATTTATTCTGCAGTGTAGTTTTACCTGCAGGCAACCTGACTAAGTCCCAAGTCTGGTTATGCATTAAGGAGTCCATCTCTTCTTCCATGGCTAGCTCCCACTTCTTCCTGCTTTCAACCTGCATTGTTTCTTCATAACATTCAGGTTCACCAGAATCAGTCAGCAATAAATAATATAATGAAGGAGAGTATCGTTCAGGGGGTCTACTTATCCTGGTAGATCTTCTAACACCACTTTCAGGTGTTTGAGGTGCCTGTTGTTGTTGTGGTGGTTTTCTGCTGCTGTGGTTGTTGATTATTATTATTTTTAGGCACCTTTACTTTTTCAGTTATCTCATCAAGAACCGTGTATTCCTTGCTTTCTTTTTCCTGTTTCTTTTCCTGCAGCTGATTCTTATACAAGACCTTTTCATTGAACATTACGTCTCTGCTCCTAATGATTTTTTTATTTTCATAATCATATAAGCGATAACCAAAATCATTAACACCATATCCAATAAAGGTACATTTCTTTGATTTTTCCTAAAGATTTGTTCTATTTTCTTTATTAATATGGACAAAGGCCTCACAACCAAAAGGCTTTAAAAAAGAGTAGTTTACCTTTTTACCTCTGGAATACCACCATCCAAGGAAATTGAAGGCCCTCTGTTTATTAGATAAATAGCAGTATCTACAGCATCTGCCCAAAATTGCAAAGGCAATCCTGCATGCAATCTCATGCACCTTGCACGCTCCATGATTGTTCTGTTCATCCTTTCTGACACACCATTTTCTTGTGGTGTTCTTGGAACTGTCTTCTCTGTGCGAATTCCATGCTCTGAACAGTACCTATCAAACTCTTTGCTGCAATATTCACCTCCATTGTCTGATCTGAGACGCTTCAACTTCTTTCCTGTCTCAATCTCAACCAAAGCTTTCCATTTCTTGAAAGTATCAAATACATCAAATTTATTCTGAATACAATAAATCCAGGTTTTTCTAGTTGCATCATCAATAAAAGTAACATAATAACAAGAGCCACCGAGAGATGATACCTGAGCAGGTCCCCATACATCTGTATGCACAAGCTCCAATTTTTTGCTCTTCTTTTCTTTCCCAACTCTGAGAAATTTGACTCTCTTTTGTTTTCCATAAATGCAATTCTCACAGAAATCCAAATCAACATTCTTCAAAGCCGGCAAAAAAATTCTTGAGTGAAGAATCTTCATCCCCTTCTCACTGATGTGTCCGAGCCTATGATGCCATAATGATGCATCTGCTCCTTTGGAAGTTAAAGCATTAACAAAGTTAGAAATACCATTGCATAAATACAATGTACCAACCTTTTCCCCTTTTGCTATTACCAGGGCTCCTTTGGTGACCTTCCAAGTTTTATCCGTGAAAGTTGTCACACAACCTTAACTGCCTAACTGCCCTATTGAAATCAGATTTTTCTCCAAATCTGGAACATGCCTTACCTCCTTTAATATCCATTGGTTTCCATTCTTTTGTTTTACAATAACTTTACCCATTCCAATAATTTTACAGGGTTTATCATCACCCAAACAGACTTGTCCAAAATCTCCTTAAACATAGTCATGAAAATATTTCTTATCAGGTGTGGCATGGAATGAGGCCCCTGAATCTACTACCCAGGAATCAGTAACATTTTCGAAAGAAAGAATCAAAGCATCTTGTAACACATCACCTATCACATTTGATTCATGATTGTTTTCTTGCTGTGTGTCTCCTTCTTTTCCCTTCCGAGATCTACAGTCTTTCTTTAGGTGTCCTTTCTTTCCACAATTCCAGCACACTATCCCCGATCTAGACTTAGATATTCCTTTCCTTGATTTACTGCAATATCTCAAGCTCTTTCCTCTTTCCATTCTTCTTCCCCTAGACTCTTCACTCAAAGCATTACCCTATGTTTCACCGGAGCTTTTCCGTCACATTTCCTCGCTAAGGGTAGCACCCACAACATCATCAAAATTTAAAGTACTAGATCCAGAGACAGAGTTACTAATGGCCATAACTAAACCATTCCAACTTTCTGGTAATGAGCACAAGAATAACAGAGCTCTAAATTCATCATCAAAGTTTACCCCTACAGAACTTAACTGACTAGTAACTGTATTAAAATCATTTAAATGGTCTGCAACAGATCCACCTTCCGACATCTTCATATTAAATAAATGTTTCATAAGAAATACCTTGTTTGAGGCCGAGGGTTTTTCATATAGTTTCGCCAATGCCTTAATCAAACCCTTTGTTGTTGTTTCCTTCAATATCAAGGTGATCGATGCCGCAAGACACAGCTTCAGCAAAACCGCATCGTTCGAGTGGCTTTCTTGTCAGAATGTTCCATTCCGCGTCATGGTCGTTTCGCTTGCTTTTCCGCTCAATTTGTAGACAGATCTTCTCGATACAGATAATCTTCCATCTCGCATCTTTCCACAGCGTAGTTTTGGCCGCAAATTTCTCGACCCTAAACTTACCATCGTCTGCCATTTCTCCCACTCGAACCAGGAACCCTTCTTTCCTGTGAGTTTATCAGCCAAATATACCTTCGGCTCTGATACCAGTTGTTAGAAAATTATATATTATGGAGCAATGCAACACATAAAAAATGCGGAAAATATAAGCACACAAAACACATAAAACTAGAGAGACACAGATATACATGGTTCACCCAGTTTGGGCTACGTCCACCCCGAACAACCAGTCCTTCCTTTCTATTATCCAGCAAAAATTGAAGAGACAAAACCTACAGCAGATCCGCTGTAATATCCTCTGTTCTCTCTCACAGTCTCCCTCTCTGTTTCTTGCTCCAAGAATACACATACAATACACAGCCGCAATACAATGCCCTCATATAAGCGAGGGGTTGCCTTCTAGGGCAAAAAACCCTAATCTAAACATAACTTCTACCGTCAGATCATTTTCCTAATGAACGGCCCAGATTGACTAGAAATTACTATACTTCTACAAGGCAATTTTACATGTGTTTTTAGCTTCGGGGGAGCTTCCCCCGAAAATCCCCGCCAGGGGGGGGCTCTGAAAAGCCCTGTCGCCCCCCCTAGACCCCCCATGGCAGCGATTAATTACGGGCGGCATTGCCACCCCTTTTAAGGTACAGGGGTCCAATGCTGTGATACAATGTAATCAAGATAATCAAGCTCCACACCCAACATATAGATTTGAGTGGTAGGCTTCCTTGTCGCCATAATTTTACATTCATTTTTTCTTGCCAACCTAAATGCCTTCTCTAACGCGAACTTCATGTTGGATGTTATCCTTTAAAGTCCCTATGAAGACATCAATCCTGTGTTCCTCTGGAATATCAGGTACCCTTATATTCAATTTTTGGAAGTCATCAATGTGCTCCGCCACTGAACCCTTTTGTTTGAGATTTATCAATTGGCTACAGAAGGTGTTGCTCTTTGTATCCTCATAGTGTGCTATCATTTCCTCCGTAAAAATTGACCAAGTGTCAATTTTTTTACGAGATCAAATCCATCGATACCATACAAATGTATTTTATTCTAAATGTAAAGTTGCAATGCGTACCTTTTGTGTGTTTTTCACATTATTGAGATCAAAATATTGCTCCATCTGTAGGATCCATGTTACGGGATCCTTTCCATCAAACTTCCTCATATCCAACTTTGGAATATGGTGGTTCTTTAATCCAACATTAGAGTTTATGAAATCACGATTAAAATTTATTTTGTTCTCATCATGAGTTTTCTCTACTGTCTTTTTGCCATTAGGAATCATTTCTTGTATCAACATTGACAAACCTTCCTTCAAACCTTCCATGTCTTCCTTCAAACCTTCCATTTTTTCTTCCATACCGTCCATTTTTTCTTCCATACCATTCTTCAAACCAACGATCGTAGCTTCCATGCCTTTCTTCAAACCATCCACCTTAGATTCCATGCTTTTCTTCAAAACATCCATTTCATTTTTTTTGCTCTTTGCAAGAGCGAATTTTGGTGCACTTGCTCTTGTAATTTTGATAGATCATGTTGTAATTCTTCATCTTCATGAGTCATACTAGAGTACTCTAAGGGCTTAATGGGTGTTGAATTATTTTTAGGAGGAATTTTAGAACCCAATACTGATAGCTATGCTCAATATTCCTTTGGAATCACTTAAAACTGATTTTTCAAACAAGACTTATGCAATTTGAAAACAAATACACACCTTTTTCTTTATTTTTAGGAGCTCGATATTGAAACTGAATTATCTCTGCGATTTTGGATCTTCAATACCTGAAATTAGAAACTAACGTAGCCCTTTGAATATTATTTCGAATGCCATAGGTCTGAACTAATTTGGATTCTTGAAGACAAAGCTATGCCCAACCTCCTACGATGACTTAATTATGGACTATTTCAGTAGAGCGAACTTGTACAACTTGCCACGTGTCACTGTTTCCTCCTTCGGCTCTGAAATTGATATAACGAAAACTACAGTCTGTGTACTCATGGCCGCTTTTTACAGAATCCCAATCTGATGCTCAGAGAGAGAGTTATGATGTTTTTCCCACGGTCACCTCTTTGAGATGAAATTTGGGAGCCTGAAAAAATCCTAACGTCCACATATCATATCTCCAAAAATGTTACGAAAAAAAATCTAAAATTTTTACAGGAGGTTCCTTAGACTTTCAGCTTCGGTCTGTGAAAATTTTAGCTTCTGAACCCTCGTAGAAAAAATGTTATAGCGAAAATTCCGCGATGACCTGTTTAGGTTAAATTTAGGAACTTGCAAAAAGCCCTAACTTCCACATATCATATCTCTGAAAATATTGCAAACCAAGTTCTGAAATTTTGCGACGATCTTCCTTAGGATTTCAACTTCGCACTCTAAAAATTTCAGCTTCTGAACCTTTGTAGAAAAAAAAAAGTTATAGCGAAAATGCCATGATGACCTATTTGGAGCAACGAAACCCTAGAATCCAAACCTCTGATACCAAATGTTATGAAACCAACTCCAAAAATATAAGAAAAGAGATATCAACGCCTTAGAAATAGCCACTTCGAGGAGGCAACCTCCAATACATTACATAAATGAACAATTATTGGATGATTCAAATGACAAAACCTCCTCTCTATATATAGGAGTCCATGGGGCCACAATGTAATCCTAGCCGACCTAACATTAATAATGTAAGGGCACAATAATAACAATATGGGGGTTACAGGGGTACAACAATAACAATAAGGGACTATACTAGTAATATAAGGACCTAACAGTTTTAACATATTTTGAAATTCCTTTCCAATTATTAAATATATAGTGAAAATAAATGTAATTAGGAATTCCTTTAAAATTAGAAAAAATAAAATGAGAAGACAATAAACTGAAATAGAAAAACAAAAATACTTATGGCTAATGAAAAAGCCAAAAAAAACTCAATTGTTTTTTTCTACTTGAAATTTCTAATCTTGCCAATATTTTTTTACATAAAAACGATGGACAACTATCCACATAGACAAAGTAATTTGTTTAACATTTTTTTTAATATAATTTTTATATCTTATAATTTAATTTTAAACCACTTAAAAATATAATTTACTTTTAAAAAAAATTTAACATTTATTTTTTAATTTTCAAAATATTTATTTGTTTTCAAAACTTTACTAAATTTCTTAATTGAAAATCAAAATTGTTATTATTATTTTTTTTCCCTAAAATAAAAAATAATATACATAAAAATAAAGTGAATTCAAATTGCTAAATTTCTTCTTTATTTAAAACAATCATTTATTAAATTCTAATAAAAAAAGAATTTCAAGAAATTACTGAAATTGTACATCATGCAGATACTTTATATGATATGCTATCTCCAACTTTGTGATTTTTTTGTACACTGAAAACATCAAATACCCTACATCACACTTTCTACAACGTCACGTGTCAATAAATCCCCGTTGGCATGTGTGATGTAATTCCCAAACTCTATTGACCATGTAGTGTGTCGCAGATCTCCAGTTCCCAAGCATCAATGACGAGCCCTGTCAGCACGTTCTTCTAGCCACGTGTACAGATCCCCAAATACCCTCTCCACATTCTCCTTGGGCTCACCAACTAGCTAATGCCACATACCCTCATACTTGGGGTTTTGTTTTTGCATGTCTATGCAGGTTGTTCTAAATTATTATTTTCATTTCGTAGATTAGTAGAGTAGAATAATGAATTTGTGTCTCTTGATTTAAGTTTGAAATCTTGAGCAGTTGAATTTTATATCAAATTTATACCCTAACATATAAATAAATGGTTTCCCACATTCAGTATGCGATGAAAATGATTATATTATTCAAAGCATTCATTAAAGAATTTTTGAGGTCAAAAATAGGTCTCAAAACAAAAATGTACAACCAAAATAAACTTTATAAGAACCAACAGGATTCAAGATGATGATGTAAACCATGAAGGATGATTCACCATTTTTTAAATAAAAAAGGTAAAAAGATAAAAGAATAAAAGAATAAAAAACTACATTTTTAACTCATATTTTCAACTTATCTCCCTGCAGTTTTATTCAAATTTTGAGCGGGAGAACTTGTTGGGTATAGAATTCAATTCATCATCAAAGGAGTACCCATGTTGCATACTTTCAATAAACCTTACTACAAGAAAAATGAGAAATACATGAAAAATGTGATTACTACACGAAAAATGAGAAATACATTAAAAAACGTGATTGCAATAACATTTTTCATGTATTTTTCATTTTTCATGTAGCAAGGTCCATCAAAAGTATGCAACACGGGTACTCCTTGGATGAGGAATTGAATTCTGCATTCAACGAGTGCTCCCACTCAAAATTTGACTAAAATTGTGTGGAGATAAGTTGAAAATACGAGTTGAAAAAGTAGTTTTATTTTTTTCCCTCCAAAATTTGATGAGGTAATCCAATCTTATTTTATTATTTCCACTATTATTTTATAATATTCCTTAGGAGGCCCATTTTAGACCTCAAAATTTCTCTAATGTGTAAATTTTTTCAAACGGATCTATCTTTGTTGTCTACTAATTAGGAATTTTACGTCTTAATCAGTCCATCTAATCATAATGATGGTCCTAGTCACTGTCATTCAATTTGTCTTTTTTACACCAGTATATCTCATGAATGTTGGTTTACATCGAATGATCTTTATGATTTATCATATCACTATTTGGGAACTTGTCAATAAATTGATGCACTTCAGCCTTCGTTGATGGTTATGTCGGATTCTCACTATCTTGATAATCCCTCTGAATCTGATTAGATTCATTTTCCCTTACAAGATTCTCATCTTGATTCCATTCCATTAATTGAAAATTTATCTTCTCGTAGATTTCAGGGTTTTAAAAATGATGATTTTGAATTTCATGATCCAATCTATGATCAAATAGAAGCATCTTACTTAGCAAGCCCATTTTCCAGAAGCAAGCATCAATCTTTCTTGATGTTTGTTAAGCAAGACAACACATATGAATATACATTCACAAGAAGTTTTAGAGGTTTTTTTTATTTTGATTTCAATCAAAAAGGTAAGGAGGTAGGTTGGTTGTTATTGCACATCTTTCTACATCTAACAAATACCTTCTAACATTTGTACAAGATATTAAAGTTCTTATCTTTTCTTTTGCACATTATTATATATTGGTTTTAATCGCTCTTATATTTGTGTTTTCAAGTTGGGAGCAAAAATGGATACATTGGAAATTACATTACACTTGACCTTGATCTTTTAGTTGGTTAGGTTAGGAGTAGATCTAGTTGCATTCTAGCTCCCTTTTCACTCATCCTGCACTTCCTCTCCATCTAGTATCTACATTTGTTTTGTTTTCTTGTTTCTTGTTTCACATGTTGCATTCAATTCAACCTCCATTTGTTGTGTTCTTTTGATCTTGTTTTGTGGTTTTGTTATGTATTTTCTTTCTTGTTTTGTTTAATAAGACCTTGCATGAAATATACTCTTTTGGCTCAAAAGACAATGTGGCAAACTTGAAATGGGAAATTGTGATGACGAAAAAGGTATATGTTATCCTCTTCTTTATATTGGGTTTATATATCTTTAAATTCAATGATGTCTGAATGGAAAATACGATCCATTCTAATGGAAATACCTGAGTAAAACCATGACAACTATATCTATTCTAGGATCTTCATTCCTTAACTCGGGATTGTGATTGGATAGTGTTCACTTGCCAATCCAATCGAGTAGAGAAGGGAAAGAGGAAAATCAATAGCGAGAAAACCAATATCATAGGTATATATTACCTTTTCTAAATGAACAACCTCTCTTTCTCTCAATAAGTCTGGATTCCTCTTCCACCTATGAAATGAATAAGTGCCTAAGAAAAATTATATAAATAAAATAAATAAAGGGTGAAAGAATAGAAAGGTTTCATGCGCAAAGAGTTGAAGCAAGTAACTTCATCGGGGTATTGTTTAGGCTCCCTGGTAGCAAAGCGATGCTTGTGTTCCTATAGTGTTTCTGTTAGGGCACTGTCCAGGCCTACTGGTAGCGGAGCAACACCAGAGATGAAAACTCATACTATGATTATATTTAACTCACCATTCTATATTACCCTCTTTTGGATTGAAACTATGGGGATTTGAGAAGCTTTGGTAATGTGTATAACTAAAGAAAGGAATAGAGAAGACTATATATGTAACCAAGTTAAATATGAAAGCCAAGGTAAACCATGCGATGAATCAATACTTCCTAATAGATTGAGACCTTGCACTTAAAGGTAAAACTTGAGTAGAGAAGTTGTAGTTCTACCAGTGTGTCGCCAAGTGTTGACACTGCGACCAACACACTCCATATTTTTTCCTATACTTGAATTTTGGAGCCTACTAAGGAGCTTAAAATCTGTCGTCTATGTTCACTTCATTGCCGATTGATGTTGTGATAAGTTTTTAAGTCTTGTTCCCAATTTTAACTACCGAAGTCACTTGCTCACACATGCTTAGTCTGTAATGAATTCATAAGCGTGCTTCATTTATGTGAGCTTGAACAAACATGGCACGGTGCTTGTGCAATGTTCAACTCATGTCAACAGTCTGTGTTCATTTTCCACTGATAGTCTCCTTTAATTTGGTTGCATTTGTACTTCTATTTTAGCGATTTTTCCCAATTGTCTCTTTTACACACCTTTTTTTTCACTTTCGTAGTTGTC